>QRAM01000161.1:31517-134245 GCA_013436055.1 Halocynthia roretzi | reverse complement strand
CATATATCTCAAAATCTAGACGTAAAGGAAAAAATCTGACAACAGATTTGAAATCAGCGCACCCGAATTACATAGAAACGGTTGTTAGTTTATTTTGTAACATTTTCTTGTAGATCAGTGTTATATAATTATTACCCAATCAATGAATTTACAATGTGTAAAATTAATTATTTTGCAACACATCTTGATTTCCGGAATCTTTTCTGCTCCTTAATCTCAATAAGTCTGCGGGCATCAAATTAGACAAACTGTATCTCATGGGCCTCAACCTAAACCCAGAGAAGTGTTTCGATACTGTATATGACCAAGAATGAACCGTGTGAATTAATTTGTAATAAAATATCTTTTAAAATAATGAATAAAGAGCCAAAACAAGCACAAAAATTTCTTGGCACATAGTACCACATATACCATAACCAAATGTTTATCATCAAAACTGCCCAGTATTAATATATATACTCTTCACTCGCCTCTCAGTGACAACAAGCTTTAATTAACGAATTTTCGATTCACAACTGAATTTCAGGAGTGGAAAAAAGTCGTGAATCGAGGAAGTGCTGTCTGTATATAAAACACAATCTATATTTATCATTTCCTGATAGACAGTGATATTTTCGTGGCTCACGACTCAACTGCTGCAATTCGCAGCCGTTGTTTGTGACATTGCATCTGTGCAATATACAAACCACTAAATACTGACCTCTGTATTCTTTCATATGAGAGATATAGCTAGGGATATCATAGGTACTGCACCGGTATTTCTACTACCCATTCCCTATTTTGACAACTTTAATTGCTTAAATCAGAGCTGTGCAAACCTTGTAGCACTCTCGGACTAAATACACTAAACCGGATTAAAGGGCGGGCCGCACTTGCATTTCACTCAATTACTCCTCGTGTTAAAATTGGCGCGAAAAGGCAAATGACGCTCAGCTATTCATATAACATCAAAAACGGTGGCTCTGAATTCCTGTTACGGCCATACTTTATTCAAAAAAATAGTTTGGTTGCTTTTCCAGGAAAGTGTTACTTTAATTATTTAATAGGAAGCTGTTACCAATTTATATTAACTGTTTATAAATTTTCTAGGGTCATTTCCCAGCTAATTTTCCATTGAGACACATGCAGAAGGACATGAGGCTCGCATTACAAGTTGGCGAAGAACTCGAACAACCTCTACATATAGCAGGAGCGGCAAATGAGGTAAGAGAATTTTCAGTTTTCCTGTGCATTTGTGTTATATCTTCTACCTTAGCTGTTTGGGAATTTAATTTTCTTTGTAATCATTAGTTTGTATGCCTGAGGCCTAGTGGCTAAATTTTTTTAAGCCGACTGCTTCTTTGCTGTGGTACAAAAAAAAATCTAGGCCGATCACGAAATAATCCTTAGAAGTCCTAAAACAAGCATACTCGTAGGTTATTAGGTGTAATAAACGAGCCAAACCATATATATTAGACAGTGTTGAGTGCTGTATGATACCAAAACCTAATCATATGAGAGCTATATATGTTACATTGAGATTGAAATTAGGGATTTTTTGTACTTCTCCACAAATGTCAATATTATCATGAAAACCTGTTTTCGTCAGGAATTCTAACCTAACCCTCAACCATAAAAGAAGGATCTGTGTTTCTATATAACTTGGCTGGTGTTGCGGTGTTTCATCATCACAAATTTTTATGTCGTTTCAATTTACGAAACAAGAATTGAAGGCGAATTATGAAGACTCCCTAAGTTGTAAGAATTAGTAGGATGAGTTTAATGCTTCAGAAACATGAGCATTTCAAATTTTGAAGAAAACAGTATTGTGGGTGGATGCTAAGTAATATTGGACCCTTTTCTCCATGCTCCTGTAGTTATCATGTGTATATGTACTTACCAGATATCAAGTCAGTTTATCATCTTCAAGGTTATAGCAATTGAACAATCTAGTGAACTTTTGTGTATGTGATGCATTTATTTCATTTATACGTCACCCAGTTAAAGTTCAAGATATTAGACAACATCTCCTACAGTGTCATAACTTTTTAGTTACTAGCGCTGTACTACCAGCTTTGTACTCTAACTAATATCTCGGGAATAAACTTCACGAATGCTTCTGTATAATATAAATGTATGAAAAGAAGTTTGATAGAAAAGCACACAAACATGTTCAGAACTTGTATGTTCTAATTTACAGTTGTTCAAACGATCGAAAGCAATGGGATACGGTGACCGCGATGTGGCTTGTGTTTATAGAGCGATCAATGCTTGAAAATCGTTTCCAGCCTCCATTCAAAAGTGCTTCTCATAGCATATAAGGCCCGTGAACGATTTTTAAACCAACGAGTTTTATGTAACAAGCGGATGTGACGTTCTACTCTTCAGATCGAATTTCTATGTATGAACTTAGTTTTTCTAGTGTTTGAAGTAGATCCTTGTTTACCATGAATTCTATTACTTGTCTCATCATGATTTTTATCTGGCTTGTTGTTTTCATAAATTAGTACCAAATCATTGATTAATACATATCAATATCTTTAATTTTATCCCAAGGTGTCTTTCTAATGGATTCTTTTGTTTGATGGCTGTGGAGAGTCAGACTTGTAGATCTAGGAATGGTTGTGTCAATTTTTATTCCATTTTCCCAGTTTTCTATAATAGAATTGCAGTAGCATGATCAGCTTCTATATCTTTGCATTGCTAATATCTTAGTTGGTGCTCCCTAGCCTACTTTTCGAGCCAAATGAAAATATTATGAAATAAGGATACATGCAAGTTTTTGTATCATTTGAAGTATCTGAATTTATTCGAGTTCGATTACGTGTAGGTTATGTTCTATCTTAGTTTTGCAATCAGTTTCGGCTGTTTATAGACCTAGTACTCATGATGAGGTAGGCTGTGTATAGACCCAGATCTCACGATGAGATAGGCTGTGTATAGACCAAGTACTCATGATGAGGTAGGCTTTGTATAGCCCCAGTATTCATGATGAGGTAGGCTGCGTATATACCCATTAAATTTCGCAGTGAGCGTGAGCTATTTGTAAGCTGCTGCAAGAGCGTTGTCTGGTTGATAGAGTTCTGGAAGTTCAACTCCACATCTTGCTGTGTTTGATGACCCTCAACCCTGACTAACCACTTCTCTCCCGGAACCAGACCTGCACGGTGATTACACTTATTATTATTCGTTCAAATATACTTACTATGATGGATATTTGCATTTTAACATTTCTATTGCCTTGTGGTAATATATATTTTTGCTTTTTTGGTATGAAATTGTGACTAAATTATGATTGTAGCAAAGGGCTCAATCTTAACCAAAACAATCACCCATTCTACTGCAATTGACCACCGAAGTCTAGTACAGCCTGTATTGGCAGTGCTTTTACCCGAGCTTGTAATTCGTGATCTGTCATCCACAGCAAACCCGCTAAACTGCTCCGATATATTTGTATATAGATTGGGGTAAATATTTGTTGACTAGTGCTTTTCAACATGGCGCTATAGAGAGTGCCTGTGATGATACAAAGTATGCAGTGTAGATAGCTTTTAGGAATCGAATTCCATATTGTCGTATTGTATTTTCATTGCACTTTAAGCAGAATGTTGCACGCCATTATAATAAATTTGCTGAATATGTGCTTTTGTTGTGAGTAAGGCATTAATTTCTAATCAGTTTCCCACGATGACTATACTAGAACTTTAAAAACATGTGAAAATAAACATTCTTTCGAAAAACTTAGCATTCTGCTCAACAATGATTCAGTATACAATTAAGTAAGCCTTATTTTTAAGCACCTCGATAAAAGGCGAATAGGAGGTGAATTGCAAAGCTTTTTTGAACATGTTCCATAGACATTCTGGGATATTGTTTTCATTCGTTTGTTTATATATAAAACTGATTGAAGCGAGAGTGGGCCTCGATTAAGAAAGTATTAATTGGGGCGTCATTTAGCGACTATAGACACCAGCACTATACTATATATATACATTCTTTCTTTAGTGTTTGTGGAGCTTGTAATTTTGAACAATGAACCTGTTGTCATGTCATCCGCGCCTTCAATCGTTAAACACACATATTTAATCACTCGTCTACAACAGTTCTCTTCAAATTTTCTGGCGTCACGGACCCCTCTTCAATCGAAAGATATGAGGCTATAAATCAATGCAGTGATCATCCTGCAATAAAAAAAATATATTTAAACTTATTAAAAAGAAACAGCACACTCTTACGTCATTATTTAATTATGGGACGCAAATGGAAAATGTACGTAGCACAAAAATAATCTTGAATTCAGTTGTTGATTTATAAGCTATACCTTGTACCGTATAACACAAAACTTATGGAATGCATAGGGATTGCAAATATTACTTAGTTACTATGGTAACGAACGTACCGATTGCAATAGAACTCCGCTCCGATATGTGAGAGTATATTCCCTTGCTCTCCCCAGCGGATGCCAATGCTTCTCAACTATGATAATCAAAAACAGATTACACATTGAAAACAACAGAAAATTTCGCAAGTGTTTCGACTACCAGTTGAAGCGGTTCATATTATGATGTCTTCCACAGAGATTGCCGTCATATTTTGGAGGTAAGTCTGTTGCGGCTCAGCTTTGTGTTATAGTTTATTGTTAGTTTAGTTTTGTCGTTAGTTTAGTTTGTCGTTTGAACCGCTACAAATACACTCCTGATTACAAAGAGGAACACCGCTATCTTCGTCCGATACTCAGAAGATCGCGTAAAAACAAACGTAATACTTCGGTTAAATGATGCCTCTTTGTAGGTATAAATCAATACACGTTTTTTGTATGTACACTTCAACTCTATTCACAGGCTCGTATCATCAACACAAACTTGATGCTACGAACTAATTACAATCATATACTCCAATCACAATCGTATTATCATGAACTGTTTTATCCAGTGTATCTTACACTTTTCGTCTCAACCAATTTCACGAGACTTATTTCCACTCTAGCCCTTTGCTAGCCAACTCCTTGTCTCACCATGTCCTGAGACCTATTCCTGTCCACTCCGCCGCTTCGTTAGTCGGCCTATCTCTATATTCCCTGTAAGCCTCCATACAGTAACATTTCCCACCGTCAAATATCATGTTTAGGAAGTGATACTAGGGCTTCACAGTCTCCCACCATTATGCATCAGTATATCATCACCACATAACATATTCCGTTATCGTTATGTTCTCCACTACTATTTGGTTACAACATTACCAACATCAGTTCCCTGTACAATTCAACTCCCTATAAGTCCATACAGTAGATTGCTGTAACATTAGTATGATGTGATATTGCAAAAATGTTGCAATCAATCACGTTAATAATGCAAAAATTATAAATAGTTAACCCGCCGAGATAATATTGGTATGAGCCAATAAAATGTGTCTCTGACTCGCGAATTTATTGTTCCATTCTTGTGGCCGCCAAAAACTTTGCATGGCTAATGACCGAGAAACATTGGTAGAGGTCAATCTTAATCCCCATTCAAGTCCTTTATTTTTTTTAGACGCTTTAAATACATTATCCTTCATAGTGCATCCCATTTTAGACCTTTATAAACCGTGCGATAGTCCAGTGGATAGGTTTCACATAAGTCAGTCGAATGATAAATCTGATCCCCGATTTCTGTGTAATTTCCGGTCAGATTTATCATATCATCGTTAAGTGAGGTAGCAAGAGTGCTCACTTTGCCTAATAATTGTCGATATTGATGTACAGTAAGTAATCCCTCACATATCGCGGTTAGTGCGTTCCAGAGCCTTCCGCAATAGGTGAAACTCCGCTAAGTAGAAACCACATATTTCATTAGTTATTTGTATATATTTAAACATATTTTGAACCATTGTAGATCATTTACACACTCTTTTTCACCGTATCAACCTTTCCCACAATCATTTGACCGGTTATTTAATTTTTTTTTAAACTTTTAGCGCTTAAACATACTTGTACTGTCCGCCACGGCTTTTATCATGAAATAAAATACATACAATATTACATTAAAATGCATACAATACAATATTATTTAAAATCCGCGAAAAAGTGAACTGCGATATAGCGAGGGACGACTGTATATATATATATATAAGTAAATGGAGCTAGTTGTTCAATGGGAACACTGTTGGGAAAAAACTTAATGTTGTTTTTCCCTTTAGCACAGGGGTTCTCAAACTTTTTTTAACAAGGACCCCTAAAAAAAAATAGTGCTTTATACTGCCATTGGCTTGAACCTTCCCGCATTAAAAAAACAATCTGGCTTGTGTCTCATCACATTCAGTTATGAAAGTTAAACCAAAGAAAATATAATCTTTTCTATATTTTCTTTTCTTTGACATTATGATATTGAATGAGAGGCCGTATACAGTATATAACAATCTCTTCACATTTAGACATGAAAAATCCTAGTTGTTTTTATCTCTGTTAACAGGATATCCAAAATATCCTGTCCATTAAGATGTCAAAGTCATCTTTCTCTTCCTTGACCTTTAACAGATAGCTAAGGTCAGTAAGTAACCTGACAAACTAGAAAGAAGTGTCCTTAAAAGGCACAGGAAAAATGTCCAACAAATCAAACAAACACAATTGGCTGATGGAATATTATATTATCAAGATGCCAACAGTGATGGCGAATTTGCGCAATAAAAATCGTAAGTTAGCGAAAATGGATAGAAGAATAACTTTACGCAAGAAAGCAACTGAACATTACATAAAAATGACGTTTTATCTGCTGTAGCTGTAGATAACTGAAATAAAACACATTTTGTAGTTTGAAAGAAAATAAAATTATTGTGTCATTAATATAGGATAGGTTTGTACTGACTTTAAAAAATTGATGTACAACAAAACAATTCTAATGAAAGAAAAAAATAATTTAAAGCAGAGAAATGCTGTGCGACTGATTAGCTTCACAAAAATGGCGAGATTGGGAGTAGAGTAGACCCACAATAAAATTAGGAATATTGCTGCATTTCTGTTGTATACTGGGGAGAACTCGGGGCACGAACGAACAGTAGACTCACAATTTACAAGAGTGTTATCGAGACAGCAAATAAAATCGTATAAAACAGGGAATTTATACTGATTGAATTGACTATGAATCGGTGTGCTTGGTGTCGAACAGTAACAGTTCAACCATAAATTGATATAATTTTGATTGTGTATATTGATATGCATTAATATTCTGCATGATATTATTATTCTCTAATATAAAAACAATCAGAATTGATTCAATTTTTTTTTAAGGTAACAAAATTGGTTGAGCCCGCTTAAGTTAAGTTTGTGTAAATCATGAGTCTACATGGGGTCTTCCAAGGCTGGATACCACACCAATTAACCAATTAATTCTTATCATTCAAATTCTTCATTTTTTATTCTACTATTGTATATATGAAAACAATTTCTTCTGATAAAGTACAGTTTTCTTATCAAAGGTGTTTGCTATATCTGGTCTGTCTGTTTAGACTTATTAGTATTAGAATTTCAAAATACGGTATCTTTCATCGATCATTGCATTTGGAGATACAATAGAGAAAAGTTAGATATTCCAGAATCTATTCTGAAAAAGTGGTAAAACCATTACCGGTACATTATTACCTTCAAGTTTAATTTTTTCAAATCTGTGGAAGGGGTGGATCTGGAGTGAAACGACTGGGAACCTATCTTCTTGCAATGAGATGGACAACAGTATTAAAACTTAGACAAGCAGGGATGGTATTTCGTTAGTTAAACAATAATTAAACAATTCAAAATAGTTTGAGATTCAAATCTCAAGATCTCAATTGTGCCCTTGTTCACCTCTCAAGACATTAACGAGTAATAAGTGCTGTAGATGAAATATTAATGGAAAAATTAAAGCATCACTGAAACTAATGATTAGATTACATATTACAACTGAAGGTGACAACTATCAGAAATAATTATGGCCATGCTGTTTCATATTCATTAGGACAAAACTGTAAACTGTACAACACTCTTAGCTCGGCGTTCAGTTCGCCTTATTCTATGTTAGCCAAAGGAATACTGCAAAATTATATCATTCTTATCCATGTATACATATGGAATGTTTACATTATGCTACCACAGATAATATCACTGCGAACTAATTTTCCTGAAATTTTAACCATCTCAGTACCTACTTGATTCCCGATCAAACTGCAGGTGTATTCCATGATTTCATGGAACTGCTATTCTCATGGTCTTTTATAAATTGGAACTGCAAACTAGTCATTGTGTTATAAAAACTGCAACACGTGGATGAGGCTTACAAAACAACCTGAATAAAAACTAAACGATACCTATGAAAATTTGTAGTACATAAAGCGCAAAAGTAATTAATCAATTCTTACAGAAATTCTTTCAAGAAAACCACACAGCTCCGCGTACTCTTGCCAGACGAGATGCCGCGGTTTACAGAAAGCAGATGCTAAACCCAGTAGGTTCTTTCCGAACCCGCGGTAGGTGCTTTTGTCACGTTATCCTGCTGGTAACGCTCCGTGGGCGTTGGGGTGGTGGGGGTGCCAGTCTGGTCTTAACAAAACAAAAAAACGTTAATATGAATGTAATTTCTTCGGGACTACCGTAAATAGAAAGAAATGTAAGCTCTTTGTAGGAAACTAGAATAAGCTAGTGAAATACAATATATATTTTGCATATGAAACATGTAGATAGTAGAGTCCATCATATAATAGCCTTGTGTTCCTTGGTAGTGTTTATGCAAATGTTTCTTGTTTCCCCCATTTCTATAGAATCTCTCTGTGGTTTTGTGTTTACATCATGGTTGGTGATAATTGGAAGACTAGTGGTACTCGTGGCAGGGCTAAAAAGCACTTTCACGGTAATATGGGCTTACTGATGGCCTCTCAGAATGTAACTCGTTTGTAAGTTCAAGAGCATCTGTTGCATCATGCAACTCCACTTATCATTGTATAAATATACACCAGAGATAGTCTACTGGAAATCATCACTGTCATTACGGATTAATAACAATAAAAATGTGGAAGCTAGTGATATAATGAGATCACATCATGTTAACTTACAGTACAATTGATCCATGAAATCCAAGATAATTTTAAAACCCCATAAATTTATAACCAGTTCATGTTGAGGTCTGTAAATTAGCCCCGAAGCATCACTGAGTAAAAAACTGTACCATTATCTTGATAATTTCAAAAAAATTCTTAGAATTATCAATATTCTACTGTATAGTAATAAATTGAACGAAAGTATGTATCTGTGTTCATGCAATACATGGTTTTTATTCCCAGTTCTGCTTCCTCAAATCAATTACAGTATTTCTGTGCCAAGGTCTTCTCAGAGAATGCATGAATATAACTTATTCTGCATTTTCTATTGTCATAGAATTGAAATATAATCAATCCCTCCCTTGAACAAATGGTGGGCATAAATGAATAACAGAAGCATTAAAAAATGTTACATTCATCATATCCTGGACATGCGAGTTTTGTTACTTTGGGTTAATATATATGAAATAGGGAACAGAGCTAGATGTCAGTGTTCAAAAGGTTAAAAAGAAGTCTTTCAAAGCTTCTATTTAAAAGAGTAACAAAGCTATTCACACTAACTAAACTAGAGCCGACATCTCTGATTTAACTTGATCTCTAAGCTAACCATGGGAACTGCATCTCTGTTAACGACAAATTCAGAGGTATGATGCCCAAATATACAGTAATTATGTAATGATGGACACAGTCTAACAATATTTGCTATATGAAATCCCAGGATTGCTCAGCCATATTATACATTGAGCATAATTGCCATAAGCATTAAAATTATGAGGATGAGAAAAGTCATTTGAAAGATTTACTCAATCAAGTTGTAAAATCAAAAGCAACTCAATTACTGAAATTTGTTTCATGCATTCTACTTGAGGACAAGCTGATGAATCTGGTCTGACTTACCGGTCTAGACTGTTTAGTAGGTGTTGTGGGTAGCGATGAACTAGAAACATTTTGGTACGAGGAACTTCTTGCCATAGGAGACGGCGGATTAAGATTAAATGCCGGTGGCAGAGGATGGAATGACGGAGGAAGATCCATCGTCGGGGAATCCTGAATATTGAATACAATATTCAGCATGATTGATTGAGCAGACAGAATCACATGCACAGACATAACGAAAAATTATCCGATTTATTGGTACTGCAAGATGATTAAAAATAATCAGGCACAAAATCACCAAAGGATCATGAGAATATGTTGAGAATTAATATTCATGCGCTGATAATTAGCTGATATGAAAAGTAGTTTCTCTACAGAGGGTTGTCGCATTCTATTATTTCATGGACGAAAATTCCTCACTACAATCCAATACCTATTTTAATTGAATGAAGTCAAAAGACCTGGCTTGACTATAAACTTGCTTGAGTTCAAACTCTTTCACTGCCGATATTATCATGAATTCAGACAGGATTGAATTTCATTGAGTACATTTAATTTTATTGAGAACATCCATTTGACTCGAACTTATGGCAGCCAAGCCCCGAGTCAAAACAATTACTGTATATATTTAAGGCTAAACTGAAGTAACTCAATTACAACACAGAAAGCCTCGTCTCGACCTGTGAGGCTCTATAAGGTACACATGTTTACTAAGCCTGAATACTGTATACATAGCTGGTTACATTATCTATATGAACTGGATACAGTTGAGAATCCCTTATCCGAAATTCCCGGGACCGAAAGTGTTGCGGATTTCAGATTCTTTCGGACTTATATTTATTATATTTAAACGGGCCTTTTTTCATATATTTTTGCTGCCCTTGGCTGGTTTCCTTACACACAACTATACAGGTATCAGGTTTTTTGTAAAGTATGAAACAGCATTACTGGGAAACAAAATGAAAACTGAATAAAGTCAACATTTTATTTTCAAAGTAATGTACAAGTAATGAAGCTACCGTAGTCATGTTACACTCATACATTGAGGTGAAATTCAGATCTCAAGTAAAAATACCATTTTCTACTTACTGTAATTTCAGAGTTTTTTTCGGATTTTGGAATTTCGTATAAAATATTCTCAACTGTATTGAGTGAACTGAATTCAGAGAGTTTACATACGACTGCTACCACTTATTTATCTAAAAACTATTACCTTCTATAAATCTTTTTAACATGCTTGAATCAGCTGCAAGGTAAATTGACCAGCCACAGATATATAATTATAAAGGAACTGGGAATTATTCAGTCCATCGTCTAACTCCAACACAACACCCACATCATAATTAATATTCCTAATAACCACAGTACACGACACACCACAGAATACTATTTCTGTAAAGATATCTCTATAAAATACTGACCACATTGCAGACCATCTTCAAAATCAAATGGTGTTTCTTAATAATGCATCATAAAGTAAATCCTCAAATACTCAAATTTTCAATACTCCCAAAGGTAGGTAGGTATCAAACTATGATAATCTGTATATCCAGTACTAATCGGTAAGTCATAAAAGTAAGTTTACATGCAACTTAGTTTTAAACAAATCATATTTACATACCAGAGTGTGTTCATTGATGGTCCATGCCTTTTTTCTTTGTTGTGGTACAGGAGAAACTTTATTTTCCTGTTCCAATTCTTCAACGACAAGTGCAGGAAACACTCCTGTCTTGCCGTTCAACTCTCCTTTCCACCATCCATCATCGACACCGTTCTCATCTTTCGAAATGATGCGTATGATTGCACCCTCTGGGAAGGACAGCTCATCACTATTACACCCTTCGTATTCATATATTGCCTTGGCAAATACAAGACCTGTAATGTTGCAATGATAGCATTTTACAGCCAACACTAAATTATGTTCCGGGGGGGTAATAGAATTCTGATCAATGTTAGATAGACCAGGATTTGGCAACCATCGCCAAAATAATTCCGACCGCAGTCCCTAAACTAAATATGGTATTTACCAGGCCCGCAGTGTCTACAAGAAAAAAAATGCTGTTTCATTTCAAATGCCATGACTTCAAAGGCTCAACTAATACATATGATCCATCTAATAAAAATTTCAAAACTGTCCACAGTGTTGCGGAATAGAATCAAAAGTTCTTCAAAAATTTCCTGGACAAATATTTTTACAAATATAAGGCTGGTGTGACGTTCAATTCAAAATTTCATAACCTCATTTACAGAGATTTATCTAACTGCGGTTGGGATCGAGGGTTGTCAACATTCTGCTTGAAAGCCATTGAAATAGATACGACAACACATGGTAATTTTTCAACAACCAATCAAAGCTGTACTGGTGCATAAACCCAGATCTGCAATTATCTAAAACTGGAACACTATGGAAGACAACACAAATGAAGATGCTTTGTACCTCCTGAAGTATGTGACTCCACCTCAGCATCTTCTTGATTCACTGCACTGCTCAGAGACGAAGTGGTCAAAGAGGACGTTCCTGAAGTGCAAGAGCTTCCGGAAATGCAAGAGAGGGTTCCATCTGCGTGCAGGGAGCCCCCGTATATATTTCCAGATGTGCTTGATACAATCGACGGAGATTTTTCATATATTGATGAAGAAGTTGAATGATGGTTCAAGGAGTTATTGTTTGATGGAGGTGGAAACTCCAAGTACTTTTCGGGAACATATCCGATTTGACCGTTTTGATCCCTTGCTTTGACCCACTGTTCCAAGTCACCATCTTCCACTACCTCTATGACATCACCCGGTTTGATAGTTAGTTCATCTGTTCTTGTACCCTGGAATGAGAGGTCAAAATATACATCAGAATAAGCAACTTTTACTGGGCTGTAAGAGTTATTCTGACAAATCAGAAATTTCTTGCTAGTAGATACAAATTTCATAGACCTAATTGAGACAAAGTCCCTAACAAAAACCTCATGGACAACGCAAGTTGAGGATTATTCTTAATAAAAATTAGTGTTAGACCTAACGGTACTGGCAAGCATGAATACAATGTGAAGCGCTGTTTTATTTCGTAAAATGAATATACCGTACTTTCGGGTGTATAACCATTATCGTGTATTATCCGCACCCTTGCGAAAACAACCCTTTTCGTTTTAAATTTATTAATGACCCACTCCGAGTCGAAAATGAAGGTAGCGTGGTACTCGCAGCACATGTGACAGAAGGCAATCGAACAAAGAAACGTGTGCGCGTTCGGCAATTAGACGTATCTGTAGAGTGCAAGCGATCTCGTAAAAAAAATCATGTATTACCCGCTTCGCAGGATAACTCGCACCCTTGATTTTTCATGTAAAACATAGACAATCCGCGGGTAATCCATCCGAAAGTACAGTATGTCATTTTATTATGGATTTGTCATTTTACATGAGAAGCTAGCTGAAAGTACATTCATATTTTCAATTTTTCTGAGGACTACCGATTAATTAATTTAAGAGCCGTTTAATTGAGGAGCATGTTAGGGATATTTACCGAAAACTACGGTGTAGAGAATACTAGTGGAGTATATATCTTTAATAAGAAAATCTTTTCTGGTGCATACATACAGATTCTTATTATGGCCACCAGAGTATTAATAAGTAAGATTTCATTCTTCAAGGAGCCTGGAACCACGTTTCCTTTGTTCATGCATTATTCAAGATGAATTTGGAAATCATTGCCATATTAAAGATCCATTGAAAAATGGTGACATTGATTCGAGACAAACTTTCCATGCTCATTATAAAAATAGTTCACCTCATATCCATAGAGAACTTTACACGACACCGGGTAAGATCTACTATGTTCGCTGGCCGAAAGAGACACATCATCGTCAGGATACCCTGAATTTATGGGGTCGTCATCGTCGAAGGCTTCATCGAAAGTATCATCGAAATCGTCATCAATGAACGAGCTGTCGTCACCAGTGAATGACAATAACGCTCCGTTAGTATTCTGTGGAAATTCATTGTTCTGGTTCAATATCGATTTGTTGGGATCGACGGGCGTTGACGGAATTGAGTTATTAGGCTCTTTGGCAGCCTGGTTAATTGCACTTTGTATCCACGAGTCTACATTGACAGTAGTCGTTCTGAGAAGGTCCAGCCTTGCTTGGGATTTCAGATGATTCGTTTCTATCCTGCGTCCATCCTCTATACATTTCTCCAAGCGTATTTCTGTCTCCGCTATATTCTGATCCGTTGTCAATTCGGGATTCTAAACACAACGATGCAAAATAAAGAAATGCAGGAACAAACAATTAGGAGAATTGCTATTCAGATATAGGAAAAATTAGCGTGAAGGCATGAAAATCAAAGTTTATTTATGCATATCTATTTGCATCTAAACTCAGGTCTTATTTTTATTTCAAAATATGTCAGAGTAAAATTGTGGAACTAGGGATTTTGTGAAATTTCCTAAAAAAAATTCAATAATTTCATGAAACCAAGTTTTCATTGAGGATTCTAACCTAAGCCTAATATCTAAGAAAGTACATGAAATACCTGACCAAAAGCGAGGGTTGCACGAAATCCGAAACATATATACGTAGTGTCACCTATCTTGATCATATTATTATTCATTTTTTTCTAGATGGGGAATTTTTGTTTGGTCAATTTCCTGCATGTTCTGGTTACAAAATTTGTACGCATTACTGGAAGGTATCCACAGCAAAATTCCAGCAATTGCATGGTGGTTATGATACTGCTCAAACTATACGAAACCATTTGTTATTGATTTGCAGTCGATACCACAAAAATGTCATAATTTGATATGAATTACTATGCCATTCAAACAGCCTCCAGGCCTTTTAAGTACAACAATATCATTGGAGCCGAGGAAGGAAATTTTTTCTGTGTAATCAAGGAAGCAATAGTCTGTAAACAATACTCGATTGCTTCATATTACGATGTTGGATAAGGACAAGTCCCTGTGATTGTGTTCAACAGTTTAGTAATGCTGAAAAAACAACACAATTTACGGTTTCGAAAGTACAAGATGTGTGTAATTAGTAATTGTTCAGGTTTGGCCAGAAAAGAGAGCAAGTCGAACACACTCATGTGACAAATGTAACTTAATGATGCCCAAACACTCGAAATTATACACTGGACTGTATAAATGAACGCTCAACATTCCATGTTTTTCTGAGAATTTTCATATTTTGGATGTAGTGTATTCAAATAAGTTTCTGTCTAAGTGTATACAAGTCTACTGTTTTCTGAATTCGAGGAATTAAATGATTTTCAGAATAGCTTCAGTCAAGGTAGAAGCTGTATTACACAGCACAGTAATACATTCAATATGACAATTTCAAAGTTTTTCCATGATAGATGGAGCACATTTGCTCTATATTTCGAAATGAAGACGAAAAAGCAAGAATATGCTGTACAATAAAGCAATCATCCGTTGGCTATTATTTATCTATGGTTTAATCAGGTAATGTGTATTGTGCCAGAGCAAAGAAGTTTGCAGGGAAGGATCTAAATCCTTATGACGAGCAAAAGATGTATCAATAACCTCTATGCCTAACATTCTGTATTACTGTGGCTTTATGACCATACCAGATCTATCAAATTAATATTTTCATGGTTCTAGTAGTATCTTGGTATATCTTGATTTTTATTTAAATTTTACACAAATTCATAATGCATACATAAATTAATTCTGCTAGTACAGTGATTAGTTTGTTATCCACCCCACTGGATTATACAAACTACGAAAGATTATTCACTCGATTATTCATTCAATCAACTTAAAGCTTTTCAACGATGGAATATTCAATTGGAGAACAAAGTCTTGCAAGTGAAAGGAATACAACCTAACATTAATTAACAGTATATAGATTTCAGTGGAACATATCAAATTTCTAGGCTTAGTACTCTACTCCTATTGTGGGCTCAAAATAGTTTGGATAAAAAAGCATCTTTATAAAAAAAAATCTACCTAGCCAAAATGTGTGTCACAGTGAATCTTTAAGGGAAAAATTCGAGAACCATTTTTGGAAATCTGTTTTCATGTCATGACAACATTAATCTGTCTTGTTTGACATCATAATCGAAACATATTACCATATTGTAAAACTACAGGATGACATCATGGATGATAATTTCTTTACTACGCAAGTACTAGAAATCACTTGCAAATTTATAATTGGACAAATAAGGGATATTTAAAATTTATCCTTTGAACATTTACGGATCCAATGCTTTATGCTGTTCAGAACTGTCATATTGTAGATCTCATAGCATCTGCTGAGGGCCGATAAATTTAATTCAAAAACTAATCCAGAGTAATTCAACAATTCTATATTCCCAAGCCCCACTGATTATTGGCAAGTTTGCTGAGCAAGTTTTTATCATGAATCCGCGAAGTTATTCTAATCAGGCACCGGACGTTTAACTGTATGAAAAATTCAAACAGGCGATGCGTCACGATAATTTCCTGTGCCAAATTAATGATGACGAATCGAAGATACTCAGTGACGATGAAAGATTAATGACAGAAAGGTTGACTAACAGACACATCACAATGTGCTGGTCTCAGTGGAATTTTCCACATTGCTTCCACACACAACATTCGTATTGTTAGCTCTCTATTTATGCATAATAGAGCATTTCTTGTTTACAATCTATATATTTATATAGTTTATACACTGACCTCTGTATATTTTCCTCGAATATTTTCCAGTGCTTGTTTTTGCCTTGTTAATTTCTGCAGCTGTTTATTCTCTCGCACATATCTTCCTGCCCACCTGAGATGCAATAAAAAGATTGTGAATATAAATTCTGCTGTGTCAAAAGGACACCGTATAATACTGTTTGAAAGCCACCACTACTATTCAATAGTATTTTGTCCAAAATCAAAATGGCATAGCGGAAACAAAGTCCCGTGTGTTCGAATGCCAGGGTGGCTCCTATTCGCAGGCCAACAGTATTATCACAAATGCAAACAATAACTGGAATTGGAAACCTTGTGTCAACACAGCATATTATAAACTATATGACCTGCTGTTAACTGGGCATTAGGATACTGTTTAAAAAACATTTGCCTAAAAAATGCGACACTTGCATAATTTGTACATCAATAAATCAGTACAAAATGGGAAAAATCACTGGGACTTAAATGTCAGTACAGGAAGGTCAATGACATCGTATGTACAGGATTGTATATCATGTCTAACCATGACATAACATTGAACTATATCACCTTTGTTTTGGAAAACAGAATGATAATAGGCCACGTTCATGGCCAAACTTGAAAAAATTATGCTTCAAGTTTCAAATGAAATAGATATTGTTTGATCAGAGACCTTTCCCCCCAAAAAAATACTTATTTGGTGAAAATTTTTAGATATTGTGGGGTCGCTATTGTTGTTACTATCAATTATTTCATATTTTGACTGTATTCAATTTAACTCAAGTGCATTAAGAGTAGTTATCATAGTGAGTTTATATTTTTCACGTAGTCCTAATGTTAACAATTCACATTCTGCTTAAAATCAACTCATCCATTTTATATCAAATTAAATTAAATTCCAAGAATGAGGGAGTGTTTGTGATCTTTGAAGTCTTAATGAATGATCAGGTTGTTTCTTTACTAGTTATATCATGCAAGTAACATCAGAAACAATTTATTTATCCTCTTTTTGATGTAAAAATGATATGATAGTTTCTATGCATTCCAAATACTGAAATTATAAACAGACTTACTTTCTAGCTTCACGATTCAACGAGTTGTCATCGCCGGCAGCACCTTGCTCGGCTGATAACGCGCCCTTGTTTGGGTCATCGTCGCAAGCTTCATATTCGTACTTAGGACCCCACTCGAAAACTGGATTTTCTTTCAGAAAACACCGGGTGCTGAACTCGCGAGATATCTGAAATATGTTTATACGTTATTGACACACAGATCTGTTTACAATTTTTGTAGGTTATTTATGAAAGATATCATAATTAACAAGATTTGGACATAAGATTTCTACCATCGTTGAGCGCTGCAACGATAGCGTGAATGCTTCTTGTGTGGTTCCGCATGCCTCCAACTCGTACCGGTTCAGGCTGCTCAAGTAATCTTGTAGTTTGGTAAATATGTCTCCATCTAGTATCTAGGTGAATCATTGAATGGTCAACACACATAGGTACTGATTGATTTCATATAAAGACGGCATATAGGCATACCCTCATGCATTCCGGCATGTCGACCTCATAATAGCGTTTTTGGTGAACATTGGCCGCCGCAAGGGTGAGCAAATATTCATTTCGAGCTATTGTGGCGTTTTTATCGCATTCTTCGCATTTTTGTTCGAGCTGTGTGGGATAACGAGAAATAAAAGATGAAAAATTCATAGATTAAATCGGTATATACTAGGCTGCCAGATATCTGGCTATTTTAGAACAGCCTACAGCACTCCATGTGGCATCTGAAACTACTGGAACGGTATATACTAGGCTGCCAGATATCTGGCTATTTTAGAACAGCCTACAGCACTCCATGTGACATCTGAAACTACTGGAACTCAGACATTTATTCATTCTTATTTTAAGATCTAATATAATCACATAATAAATGGCTGAAACTTAAATCCACAGTCACCACTAAAATACTTCTATGGAATGAAATCACTGCTCAAAATACTGGTAAGTAGTCATATAGGAGTTAATGGCGAATAAAAATAAATGATCTTTGCCACTGTTTGCCACTTTGCCAAAAATTGAGTGCCCATATATACAACCAAGCATTTACTTGGTTTCAGTCATGGGTTAGGTATAATGTGTACATTTTTAAATTATTCTATGTTTAGCTTTCAAATTCAAGGGGTAAATGCTTAAATTATTAAGACAATAGCACTAATAGGAAAGAAACTGAACTACTTGAGCGTTATTGTACAGAGTATCTATGGTAATATTTTAGCTCTCAACATATATTCTGCACATCTAATACTACAGTGAAGAAGTGTATATGGTGAATACTGTATGTAAAAGTGTGTATGATGAATATGGTTTAATACTTGTTCAAGTGTAAAATGACTCAATGAGGAGTGAAGTTTACTTCATTTCTTTACGAAGAATTTCATTTCTTCCTATGCATTACTAAGAATTTCATTTCTTTCTATGCATTACCAGCTAACATTTCCACAAATAGAGTGAATTTGGCTGGTTGCAATCGACACATCCGTAAGTGATGTCAACACTATCATGTTCACAAAGTTGTCATGGAATGTGAAGTCATTTTCTACACACAGTAAAGGCTGAATTACATGTTCAATTTCAGTACACTGCCAGAGGCTCCATACTATCTCATCCCATTTCACACAGACAGCCGTAATACATTACTCACATGCACATTAACTGAACGCTTCATCATATATAGCAGTTTAATTCTACCCGAGTGACAAGATTTCCTTATTGGTTAAACATGATACATACCATTACGTCATGATGCACTAAATGATTCAAAGCATAAAAGGCAATGAATGGATCAAATTAAAAACATTTACTTCAGTATATCAATGAGATACTGAAACTACTAATGACATATGACAATTAAAACATTAACTTGAATTTGCATAAACACACCCTGAAAAAATAGTAATCTCGAGATGCGATCATGTCATCAATTATGTATGCTTCGAAACGCTCCGTGATTGAACGAGGAGATGGCGTATGACAATTAGCATTTTTTTTAGCTATGTGAGGTAATGGTTAATTCTTAGGAAGTTTATAATTAGCCAAGTCGTGCAGCCAAGAAAGGATGTGAAAATCAATTAAAAAAATGACATATTCCCAAAAATCAAAGTGACATAGGAAAGCTAAAAATGTTGCAATGTCACTGCACAGATCTGAAATACACGCTAATGCATCAATCTTTGTTAATTTAGTCCTTTATAACTTAAAACATCAAACATCTGCACAAGCAAGAATCAAAACAAGAACAGACTATGCTTAAAAATAGGTACTTATGGTTGTAGACAGTGATATCCTTCTCTAGATTTACAATAATTGCCCTATTGGGCCCGATTTCAACTGAAGGAAATTCTTCAAGTCCTTATATACCATGCTTATAAAACGTGTGTCTCCAGGCTTGTGTTTCATGGCTAATAGGGTGACTTGAGTTCCGACTCAAAGACAGGGTGCGTATTATACATTAGTACAGAGCTTTTCCAGCTATCTGGACGACATAGTTGCCAAGCATAATACCGTAAATGGAGAAATTGAAAGGCCGTGATAAAAAACATGAGGTAACTACTATTTTGCTAATTCACCTTTTGAAATGTCCTTTCAAGTCCCGCTTTTGATTTGAATATACCTGTCTGATTTCTCTTCCTCCTAAACCAATGTGAAAAAAATTTATTAGTTATTCCCCATTACAAATCACAGATATCAGCAAAAGATCACAGGGTTAATAAACAATCGCGGATGCTTCATCATAAAAACAGTATTTCATCCTCACCTATCGTCTATTTCTTTGAATTTTTCCCTCGCTGATTCTGCAAGCTGTTCTAGCTCGTAGTATTTTTTTTTTGTCTTTGTAAGATCTTTCACAGTTTCGGTAATTTCATTTTGAAGGGTGTTTAGTAGATCAGTGCACTGTGAAGAAACAAGAAATTAGTACTGCTGTGCGACCGGACACAGTATCCTATATACTAAATGATTAATAATTCACAACCTTTTTTAAATTATTATCTTTTTGCGTCCGTGTGTTTTTCGCCGCCTCATATATTCCATTCTTATAATTTTCCGAAGAATTTATTCTGGTTTGGGCAGTTTTATCAGTCGCTTCTAGTACCGATCTCCAAACTGACATAACAGTACTGCAACAATTTGAAAAATAACAATGTCAAGCACAATCAGCGATGACATTATGAGAGGCAAGTTAGAAACGGGCTACAAATATTGTTAAAGGGTTCAACATCTTTTATGGCTGGACCGATCTCATTATGTAGTATCCCTAGCCAAAGGTTTTTTAAACCTGGTTCTAAAGACACTACATACAAATCGACAACAATTCACAAGATTACAAATCAGATTAAATCAGTGTGATAGCTAATAATTTAGCAATGAACATGCTAATCCACATAACATTGTATGCTTAACATGGACCTTATGTTCTCAAACGGATTGGCATGTCGATACAGTACAGAATTGATCAATCAATTACACGGTGTTATGAAATATTCAATGCAAATTATAACTTGATAGTGTTTCATTATAACAAACAATTGTGTAATCAATAAAAAACCGCACTACAGAATTCTATGTGCAGTGGCATAGCATAGCGTATTTGGTCTCAACATAAGAAAAGGTATATAAATTTTTTCAATGCTGGAAATATCAGCCTCAAAATGTTGACAGTGGAAGCGCTGATTAATATTATATCATATGAGATTATTATGCAACTGCAAAACTAGAAAATTATTCACTGCGAAGGGAAATATTAGTGATAAGATAAAGCAAATTCTGAAGAAATGTTTATATGGCTCAATACATGGGCCACTAGCTGGGCATATTGGCAGGTGTTAAATTCAATGTAGCAGAAGCACAAAGAAAATCACACTCTTACTTACAAAAACAGCTGGGTATAGCTTGATTCACTCGATTCACTGTTTGAAATATACCAGTTTATCAAATTGAATATTACGTTTACACCACATTAGTGTATTCTTCTGTACTGAGGGCGCAGTGATATAATGAAAGAATATATTTTAAAAATGTTCTGATCAATACATGACAAATTTGAAATGAAAGGTAACAAATCAGAAGGGTGAGAAAATTAAACAAACTTACGTGTGATTCCCTCCTTCATCAGATGCAGCAGGCCATTCCTTTTTATTATACTGCTGAACGAGTTTTTGCAATGCCTGCAAAAATGAATTTAATGACTCAGCAAAAAATAACTAGTGGCATGATAATACGATACAGCCAGACCCTTTTTTAAATAACTACAATTGCAGTACTGACAATATTTAGCTGTGATATATCTGTTAGAAGAGCCTGAAATTGGAAGTGGGTCTAATTATAAATATACGTTTATAAAAATTCTATATACGATGACATACAATCATATGATATTGGCAGTGATACGATAAACCTGCATAGACATTTCAATATAATGAAAGAATGGGTTAAACTAACCTGTCCATATTCTCTTTCAATCTGAGATCGTTGTTTACCAAAATTTCTGAAAAATTTACAATGTATATAACCAGCATTCATGTATGCAAAAAGTGATGACTAGGATTGACTAATAAGCTACTCAATTGAGCAATAGTTGGGTCATTTAACATTTTACATGGCGCAATACACTTTTCACCAAGTAAAGTGCATCGAAAACATTGTTCATTAATCGAGTTCATTGTCGAGGGACATTATGATAAATGAACAGAAAAGCATATAATAATTAAATAAAAAATATCTTATATAAAATCAACAAAGTAACTACTTGGATGAAACATAAATATCTTGAATTAGAATGAATTAGGAATTAGAAGGTTTATGATAACAAACTCGCTCTAGAAGCTGTGACAAATAATACAAGCGTGGTAGGAGAGGAAAAGGGAAACGAAACATGACTATGGCAAATATTTGACAAAGATTTCATTCTAACCTTATGTCATCAAGTAAATCACACTCTTGTGTATGTTTGGACTGGAGCTTGGATAGTTGTTCTAGTTGAGTGGTTTTGAGAAGCTGGGTGAGTTTGGCCTGATAGATAGAAAATTTATAGTTGATTAAATTACTGAGATCATGTTATATAAAAATATCATTATCATTCTATCCTATCTTCCTAATTACACAGGTTTAGACTATTAATTATGGTTTCATTGTAGATTATAATTCAGTATTGATCACAATAAACTACTTCTTCCCATGTAATTAGAAGTTATTAAAAATACATGCTATTTCACCTTTCTTGGTGGTGGTTCTCTCATGGTGATCGCAGTGTACTATAACAGAATTTATAGCACTAATTAAGTAGCCTAGATTACACACAGCGCATATCATTCAGCAAAACACAGTGAAACAATATATCATTTTGGTAAGAGGCTCATACACTACTAGCCTAAATTTGTGGTCCCTTCAAAAAAGGCTCGGATTGGCTGAGGGTTAGGGTAAGTTAACACTAACCTCATCACACCACTAATCACACTACTAGACTAGTACCGCTCAAACTTATCATTATTTTTACAAGCGTCCACTAGTAACTCCTTGAATTGAACCTTACGTATTTATATATCTATACTATAATCACTCGGAGTGTGACTTTCTAAATTTAACTGTGATAGATTTATAGCTCTGTGGGACTGTAAAACTAGAGAGAACTTCGGACGAGCTGTAATTTTCCATCTAAGGTAGTGTTGCGCTCGAAAACGAACGTCTGTACTGAAAGTGATCACAAAATATCTGCCTGAACTACAGTTCACGTCATGTAACGGCCGGCTAAAGTTTTGAATACTTATCATTCCACTGAACATACAGAGCATAAAACATGATATTTTACTGTGAGGGTAAAAACGCTAAATAGTTTTTTAAGGCAAGCTCAAAACGTGAACGGCTTACAAAACAAAGCAACTAAACCTAAAACCCAAACACATACAACAGATCTGACGTCCATTCTATTCGCGCGAATAAAATTTCTAGTCTGGCATCCGATGAGAGAACGAGATGATTAGAGAAAAAGGTTATTTATTCTTGATTTGAAATGGTGAAGCCACTGCTATGACATCACGCAAACCTTCAAAAGTGAATTTCCTCTCGTGCGTTCTCGTGACGTAGGGTATGAATAATCGTAAAAAAAATATGTTGCAGGAGAGGATAATATATTCAATGTGGTTACTTCAATTCATAGATCTATCGTCAAACATGTTATCAGTTCCAAGTTTAGGTGACAGTACCATCCTAACCAACAGTGAGTCCAAGCTGAAACTAATTTGTGCTCCCATTTTTTCTGAATAACGAGAGTCGAATATTAAATCTAAATTTAGAATTTTGAACCCACATACTTGTACTTGTATATATCGTTATCTTATGCCATCGAATATTTCGCATAACTGACAGACCAAAATACATTCTTTGAAATACTACCTGCTATATATTTTCGTGCGCTTAAATTGCCAAGGAAACCCTGTTACTCTTTAGTTAAGATAACTAGGAAATAGTATTAGGCAGAGAAACCACTATGTCATTGACAGCTGGTAGAGGACAACGTAATGCAAACCCTAAACAAATATGTTACCAAATTCTGCACTACATTGGCTAAACGGTAAATTCAAGAATTAGAAGACGCATATTACACTGTAGTAAAGCATCACAACATAAGACTGTGTAAAGTTCAAACGATGGAAGAATGCTGGCAAACAATAGATAAACAAGACTGCGTAAATGTTAAAGACTTATTTAATCACTGAAAAACCTATCGCTATATCGAAAGCCCAGCATGATCTCACATGATGTCAACCACGATTTATTTACAACTAATTACGTCATTTGAATTTAATTTGAAAGTAAACATCAGTTCCAAAAAAGCCTAAGGTTACAGGTATGACAAGTATTCGGGCAAAACTTACCTGGATTAAGAAAGATGTATTTTCACGCGTCATAGGTCTGTATAAAAATCCCCTACTGCAATTTGAGTGATTTCACACAACATATAATTGCGGACCGAATACTTATTACCAATCGCTTATTTGACAGTTAGCTGCCTTAGGCATATTCTGCTCTTGAATATGCGTGCACAGCCAGAGGGTCAGTAGCGGAGGTAGTCCAGAGAACAAGAAAACAAAATCGCCAATTCAGAGAACTTTCCGTGTTATTTGCAACGAAGTCCAGCAAAAAAAATTGACTAACTGAACACAATCCAATGCAAATGAATACTGGGTAACTACCAACAGCGTATTGTCAATGACCACAAACATTCCAGAGTCAGGCTGTGTCAACAGATTGCTGGAAGTAATAAGTTTTCAATTGGCACGGTAATACTAAGCGTAAATTGAAACTTCGCAAACTTGTTCAACACAAACAATGCAAACGGTACCAAGCGCCGAATTTAAGTTGTTGGATAGTTTATGGAAAGCCGGATGGCTACGAAACGAGTCTAAAAAGAAATCGGAAGCACGGAGAACGGACCTACGTCGATCAATAACATGGAGTATATGATATGGTTGTACATGATCTAATTCTAAAGCTTAGGCAAGGCAAGTGCTCGTATGCAACGTACCTTACTCAGCGAAGCATCAATAATGCTCTTACGCTTCCCTTCGGTATCACTTCTGTTCTTGTGAAATCGTATGGTTGAAGTATCCTGGGTCAAAGAAGTTCGCTTTATATCACCTCGAATAACCTGGTTTACGACTGAGTTCACTTCGGCAGAATACAAATGCTTGAACGTGTTTCTTCTACTCTCAATGTTAAAATTCTCCTCGGGGTCGGAGTTTTCCCTTATCATACTCAGGCACTCAATCTGATGATCATCGTACCGTTTCTGCTTACACTGAAAATCTACTACGTCCTCGTCCAGAATAGACAAAGGTATAAGTTCTGGCTCTTTCCAAACATAAGCGTCGCGGTCATGTGACGACGAACCACAGCAAGTGCGCTTGAGGCTAGGCGACAAGCAGTCAATAAAGCTATGATGTTTTCCATCGGCAATCCCTGAATGCGTAAGAGACTGAGATGTGGACTTGTGAATAAGTCTTCGAGACCAAAATAGATTCCGTAAGCTGTGTCTACGTTTGGGAATACTGTAACCACTTATCAGGGGTAGCGATTTTGATCTGCTGCAACGTTCCGACTTTTCAGTCAAAGAATCCTTTGTCCGTAGTCCATCGCGAATAATATGGTTCTGAGTTTTGTCCCTGTTGCAATTTTCTATGGTGAGCGTTTTAGCGGTTCCGATTTTGCGGCCACCAAGAACCATGTTGATTTATCCAGAAGCTTTCAGTCTTTATTTAAACTGAATTGTAGACGAGCAATCCTTTTGTTTCATCGGACGGCAAACAGGCTGCAATTAACGCCAATTATATCACACATTCAAAGCTAATTGGATGATCCGTTTCATTCGGAAAGATCCTTATCAGTTACGCTAAATCCTTCAGACAAGAACACAGATTATAAACGAATACGTACACACAGTCCTCAGCATTTTAATGTACATCTGCTTATAATGTGAACTGCATATATTTTTGGTTTCTGCGTAATTTCCGATACTTATTCTACAAGTTAGTCATGCTGACTGTAGAAACGATTTGAAACAAAGCTGATCCAAGGCCCGTTCACTCTCACGTTCCGTCTGTAATTCTAGTTCCCTTGTTGCAAAAATGCACTAAAATTTACTGTGCCTGCGACTTGTATTGAACATTAGCGACAGCGAAATTCATCCCAGACAGGTGATTGATATATCATACGTTCATAGAATAACTACTAATAGGCAAACACCTCATTAAAAGTTCGTAGAAACGATTCAAAATAAAAACAACTGACTCTCAGCTGAAACACACTGTTGATCCTCATTGGACCAGAGTAGATATCAGGATTACCCTTACAGAAAGGACAACTAATGTTTTCGAAATTACTTTATTGATTTTTTAAAAGCATAGTCAATGGGATATTACATTTACAAGGGGGTCGATAAGCTCATTACCAGGCGAAATTGACACAATTCGGCAAATGAATACCGAATAATCTCACATAAAAGAAACATATGTAAATGAATGATTGGATTACCAACCGACAGAATCAATCGCGTTACCAACCAGGTGATTGCTATTAATATTCGTCCAGGTGACGATGCTTATATCGCATTTGATCCACAAACAAAAAAAGGCTTATTATTTTTTTCAAACGAATACGGATATTTAAACGATACTTCTGTTTTTTTCTGTTATATGTCTCTATGAACTCGAAAGATTTGAATTTCGATGACATTGGCTGAACACTAATTACATTTGGGAATCGAATTATATGAGAGCACCCTATTGTCGTGTATCATGTCGTATATATGCGAGTGGGTTCTGATGATAGCGATTAAGTCAGTTTAAGCCAAATTTAACTTGTCTACATACTTTAAAGCGGTGATGAATTAGTTAGAAATAGAAGTGGGCATTAAGGAATACACCACTATCTTAAATCTGTCTGATACGGAATGCTCAAATACATGCAAAAACGGGGAATCCATACGCACTTCTTTCTCAATAAAAATAAAACACTCCACTTCCTCTACAAGACTCCTACATTTCAACTGTCATACTTCACATCGATTCCCTCTAAGAACTTAGTGTAATAAGTATCTAATTTACCTGGCGCAGAGCAATATAGTCTGCCTACGCAGCGTTGTATGAGTATTTTAAGCCAGCTTGGTCAATAAATCAATATAAACCGGCGTCAATAAAAAAATTAATGAGCTTCAACTTATTTTCTTTAGTTAAGGCGATGATGCTCCTAACCCAGAGCTCGTTACTGCAGCCAGGTAGGAAACTTATTTGAAACAGTTCTATCTACGGTATTGATAAATTCGAAGTTGAGAAATCATGTTTTAGAATGTTCTTAAAACACTGACACTATAAGCTATGTCATATTACGTAACATGGGATGGAAAATACGGGATATGGGTTACTGCACACTGTATAAGCCTATAAGGTAAGTAGAAATTAGGATGAATAATAAACTATGGAAAAGATAAATATAACAGCAAAGATCCTGGGCGTGCCGGATAAGATCAGAAGGTGTGTCGCTTTAGGATCGAGTAATATAGCTTACTTAACTGACTAATATAGTGATCGTGACGTAGAAGTCGTACTGTCTAAATATAGCTGACCAGCACACTTTAACTATTGTAAACGCGTGGTATCACTTCTAAAACTCCTGCCGTCGAAGTATAAAAACAGATCTTCTTATTTATAACACTGCACCAAAACGTCTTCCACTCGTTTACATCGACAATGTCTGCTAACAATAGAACAGACACCACAAATAACCGTTGCAAGCTTTCTGGTACGAAATACTGACTAACTGCTGAGTTAACACTACCTACTGGGTTCCGCGTGGGAGATATCCTTCTCGTCTTATACGTGATGATGACATTTCCTACAGGTACTACTGAATAAAACAATAGGTCTTCAATGAAGTGAAGCCATCGGATACGTGTGATCTTTGATCAAAGTTTTATCCCTGGCCATGGGTTATTTTAAAAAAAAACACTTTGCTGTCCATTCGCCAAAATCCTTATCACTTACACGTGTCCTCAAAAATACAGTGGAATATAACACGGGAATTTCTAAATGTCTAATAAGGAAAGTTGTGAAAAATGTCTCGTTCTCAAATGTAAAATAGTAGTATACGTTTTAATATTATCTCAAGTAAAGAAACATATTATTTTATCCCTTTATTTCAACAGTTTGAATCGGGCTACTCATTCTTCTCACATCTCATATAGATGTTACATATATAGCTATAGAAAGGTCTGCCGCATAAATAGAGGCTAATTCTCCAGTAAGCTCCCAACTACAACGCTGCTCATTTGTTGGTATTAGATGACATTTGTTGGTCTGAGTTAACACTCAGACGACAATAAAAGTTTGGGCCACATAGTTTGTTCGTATGCTGCTAAACAGCTGGCAGTCGCCATGAATCTTCTTGACTTCTCCGGGCACAGCAAAGGGCATGGGAACAAGAACAATTATCAGCTTTTCTTACGCACAAATTTAGGACTGATGGTTAATGACCGTGACGCCAGACAATCTGTTGGCAGATGCACTCAACTACATCGTAAATTTTGGATCTACACGATTTTCAAGAATTCTTAACAATGTAAACGAGTTCATATTTTCGAGTGAGAAGATTAACGATTATGCAACCTTGTATTCCCACATACACGGGTCAAAAGGTCAAATGAACACGGGTACAAGGGAATACAATTCAAATTCGTATCATCGCACTTAATAAAGACATTGCAAGGTACTTTTCACTCGCCGAAATAGCGATAATAGTACTACAATTCTGCAAAGTAATATCTAACACGCTCTAACCTAGAGCGTCCTTTCTAAGTGGTAACATTGCTTTGCACTGTTGTTGAAATCCTCTTTCATTGCTGTTCCTTATTATACACCCACTAGGGAACGAATGAAATCCCAGCAAACTTAAATAGTTTCACAATTGCTAACTTCAATGTATATTGCGTATCAGAAGTCACAGAATGAACTGGAAGCAGAAGCAATTACGATTTAATTACAACGCTTCAATCTTCGCACATCCTTGTCAATATCCGTTCAACAACAAGCAAATAATGCCTTCACTAATCCACTTATAATTAAAATTTAACAAAATAAAACATTCTTTTGTCGATAGGACACCAACTGATACACCAATCTTTCATCTCTAAACTGGGTGAAAATAAATGAGTTTCGTTTTCAGCACGTGAAAATCCATAGTCTTTCGCTATGAAAAGTAACACTATCCATTATACATTATCATACTGATTATATTACTTTTCACACTGCAAACAGTATACACTGCGATTTTAACCGATTTCATGCGATGACTTTGGAACGAAATCCACGCGTTAGATGCGAATCTAATATATTTCATACTAAGAAAACAGGAATTTTAAATACAAAGCTTCAAAAAACGCACACGGGTCACGCTATCTTGATACTAATAAAGTACTGTGAAATTATGAAAGCAACAATGGCTGTAGGAGGCCTAGTTTATCCGAGAAAATTATGGTTCGATATTTGTATGAACACAAGTATGTAGATAGTTCGTTCGTCTTATGAATTGATTATAGCTTATGATTCGGTGCTTCGACCAATGAAGCGTCAATAATTTTTTTGTTCTTGTCACGAAAGATGCGAATTTAAGATAATGACTCGCCCTAGATCTAACAATCACAATCTTTCTCGCAAGCTCATTGGGCACGAACAATGGTTTAAAAATAGGCAAAGATAATTCCGTCTGAATAAGGACTTCGCTCGACGAGCGCAGATGACGATTGGGAGAACGCGGCACAAGCGGTATTGACATAACAAGTGCTACTGTGCGCAGCTCTATCCAACTATTTTGCACGAAGATTGATTCTAAAAAATCACATTCATAATCATATTCTCTCTTTACCTAATTAAATTATTTTTATACCTTTTATTTAACATTCGCCCAGAAAAGAGCGACTTGAAGAAGAACGCAAAACGTTCAATTCTAAAGACTCCAATAATCAGCAACGGGTAATCGAATATTTCTTCGAACACCTGAATTCGAAAACGGACCAAAAAAGCTTGGGAATGAGATCAAGATGCAGAAATCGAAATTTGAAATATGATTTTCCACCAATTGGCTTGCGATAAAGCTTTTTAATGCACCTTCCTTCTAGTCGAAATATAACATGCTTAGATTTCAGTGCAAAATATTTAAAGTACATCTTGCTATTATCTATGCTAGTACAGATACAACAGCAGATAGCTTAAAAATCAATCCAACAATCTTGCGTTTCTCGCCTTTAAGTTAGTGGGGGAGTAGCCACGGATAGATTTTCATTTCTTCTAAACCTGTTCGAGGTGGAACTAGTTTGTGTAAATACAGGGTCAGGAACCTTCAGTTGTTTAGTTCGGAAACAATTCTTTCACGGATGCAGGTAATACAATATTGTAAAGAGACACAAAGATCTAAGGACTGTAACAGGTACTTTGTGCACAGCGATTGGTGTCCTGTTACATCAGAAAATAACAGATAACCAAGGTAATAATAATATCTAATTCACTGAGTATCTCATGTCATAACCTAACAGATGTTTTCCAATGAACTACCAACAAAGGATTACTAATAAATACATACGATTTTCAATAGGTCGTCTCTCTCACCACTACACTCTGAATGGTGGTCTAACAACACCACAGATTAAGAGAAATATGATACTAAATTATATATTATAAAAAAGTTAAGTAGTAAAGCCTATATAGGAAACTGTAGCTACTGAACAGTGTCAGTCTAAAAGGTGTGCGGTCGCACAGGGCCCACGGCTTAGTAGAGGGGACACCTTTCCCACTTTTCCAGCCGAACTTTCATTTGTCGAGCTATCGATGTTTTGTCAACTATTAATTTCTATAGTAGCTTCATTTTCCTCTAAGCTATTTAAAACAGTAGATAGACAACATTAATCAACAATTAGTAACATTAGTAAGCTATTGGGATGCTGACATCTTTCTACAGGCATACTCGCGCCAGTTATTGTACTTCTACTAAAATGAAATGAATCCTTAGAACGGCTTCGATAGTAAACGTTATATTTGAAAATAAGCTACCTGAGTGGGATTTGGGAATTTATTTTAAGTGGTATTACTATGGTCACCGGCGGGATAATGTCAGACAGAAGAGGTTTAGTATACGTCGCTCAAGGACACCATCAAGTGGGCACCGACCACAGGTTCGCTCTGTCTTGTCTATGCATAAGCTTTAAAATTTGACATATCAAGAATGAACTAAATACTAACACATCATAACTGGAATATAGTCCTACGTTACGTATAGAACGCAAAGGTAATGTCGCCTGATTTGTATCATTTTTAAATGGTAAATCATGAAATAAATCATAACATCATTAAAATCAAATCTGTTCTTCTTTCTGTAATGAACAATACCTTTCGTTATGGCAGTACAATTAGGAATACAAACGCCACCTTGTGATGAACACAGGTTAAAAAAAATGGAACCTTGGATACCGATTCTGTTCTGATGCTGTCTTTGGGGACGACAAAGGTAAATGAAGGGGCAGTAATATAGTCTTGTTACTCTCTACTGCCACCGCGCGGAAAACAGAGTGACTCTCTGTATGGATAACTATGGTATTTACTAAACGTTACCGGTCAGACGTTACGTCTTAGTTATAGGTGAGTTAATCTTGGCTAATATTCCCCATATTGTAATGCCATTACTGCTTCCAATTTCCACCCAATGAAGTTCAAGAAATGTCCTCATTCCGTAATCGGGTGGATGATGCGTGAGATGAAGTTTCTAAGCGATTTTCAAATTTCAGTTACATCCACAGTTTAACACTGTGACCAAAGCTTAGAAGTAAAATGCTCTTAAATATACGACATTCAATTGCATGGCGTTCATTAATTTTACTTGACTAATTATGAAAAGCTCGTCTAACTTGAAAGGGATAATACATAAATGTAACCCTATTGTGGCATTTGAGTTCTAGATGATGAATCAAAACATAACACACTCGGTATGAACCCGTACTTCCCGGTTAGTGCAACCTTGGGTAAAAATATTAAGAATGGAATAGGCAGCAAAGAAGATCTCTGCTGACCGATGTAGTAACGCGTACACAATATATAATTTCACAGTCGATGTAAAGCATGACAACCCCGAATTAGCAGGTTACACCCAAGTTTTCTCGCTTTAGTGAATCTATATGTAGTTATTATTCGTCAAATTAAGCTACTTGTATATGAGCACAGCAGGCAATATTGTGAATGTGTTCCCCTGCGCAAAAATATCTGACGAGTTATATACTGTCAGCATACGTAGCAACATACTCGTGTTTAAGCTGGGATATCGGTAAATGAGACAACCGCCAGTGTAGAAGAAATTTCTTTCTAGTCCCAGTCAATACCGGAGGTGATCGACATAAATAATCATAATTTCAAGTAGGAAAGTGAATTTAAAATACATCCTGGCAAACACCAACGCATAGATATTCAAGAACACAGTGTTCTCGTAAACCTGAAAAAAAAACTATATTGCTAAGATAAGGAAAACAGAAAATCTTACCCTATCTTGGAATATTGTGTTCCTTCTGGTCATTTCTGATAAATTCCATAAACTTTTCGATTTCGTTAAATTTGACATTGAATTATATGTCTTTCGGCGTGAGAGTCTCGGTGATGTTGCCATTATTTGTATCCTTGTCAATAACACAAAGTTGAAACAGTTCTTTATATTTTTCACTTATTCGCCTCCAGTTTTAGTTTGATCATTGCATATTAGTACTGAGCGAAGCAAACGATCAATGCTTCTTGTCGAATTCCTAGAACACAAAAGTAAAAAATATATAGTTAATAAGAGGATATCTTACATTAGTTAACTGCCGGCAATCTGTTTTATCGGCAAACAATCGATGATGATAAAATATAGAACTACATAGATTTTCTTCAGCTCTCATACGTCGAAAATTATATACTCGTCAGATCTGCTATATTGTTAAGGTTATTTTTATTTGTACAGAGGCTATTGAGATTTCCTACAAAGGCTAAATGATATTGAGTATAACGTTGGCAAAAGAGAGAGGAATTTCGTTTCGCCACAATGAAACGAATTGGGATAAAGGGCATTGGTCCTTAACATGTTTCAAAAGTCTCACGTAGCAATGGTTAACTCATTAACGTGGTATAGCAATTGCTCTCAATATCGGCGGGTAAGTAAGCGAAATAAACTTTGTACCCCTGGTAAAATACCACTCGGAGGCTTTACGAACATTAAAGTTTGCAATCCAATTCCTAATACTCATTCGGTTAACGGAATCATGGATTCAATTAATATTTAACTACGAAACTATGGTTACAAATATAATTCTATTGACATATTATTATTGACGAAGATGCGGTAAAACACCTGGCAAAATCTGTATCTGAAATTGTTGGAGCTCTATATCCTGTGCAATGGCAGAGAAGCCATTCTGCAAACATCAGGTCATCCTACTATTTTATTTCAATATCAGCAATTATTTAAAATTAGAATAACTTCGACTCTATAATGAAATGAATATCTCTCAATATAAAGCTTGAATACTGCACTGCGCTGTTTTGCAACACCATACCGGTGTGTTGAATGGGTTTGCATATTCTGAACGTCACCCGATCGTGACTTGCTAAAATTCTATTCAAGTAAAAAAATAAAACGGGTCGTACTTATTCTCGTATTCGACGTTGCTTAATTTTAAAGTTCAAGTTCAAACTCAGCTTCGGCTCACTATAAATCAACGCAAGGACTTGAGAACTCTCGGTGAGCTTTATCAAATATCTATCTACTGATCAGAAGAATCTCAGTACATTCTTGGAGATATAAATTATTGAAGTTCGCCTCTACAATAAACGTGGGCTACTATTGAACTCTACATCCCAGTTAAACCCAATCCGTAAACTTCCCTAAATAGCAAGTATTTTTTCAAGCGTCTCCGGTGAGGTTCAGTAAATATTTATCTACTGATCCAAAAAATCTCAATACATTCTTGTAGATATAATACTTAAAGTTCGCCTCTACAGATAGCAAGGACCATTTTACACCCAATACAAAAACTTCCCTTGAACTGCAAGTAGTTTCTCAAGCGTCCCCTCAGTAAAGAGTGAGATTTAATTTCCAGATTGAATACAATGGAACTGATATGTTCTACAAGATTCCTTTTCACCTATTGTAATTTGAATGTCTATAGTCAATCGAAGCGTCTCATTTAGGCGCATCAAACGTATTGTATCTTTGTTAGTGTGCTTATGTAGTTCTTTCGCCACAAATATAAAAAAATCTACTGGTAAAACACTGCACTATATACTGGCATTTACACGCTTTCGAGATTATAGTAAAGTAACTTCGAAATATCACTCCACACACTGTGGACAGTGTATACTGAAAATCTAAAACATGTAAAATATAAGCCATAGTTCATGTTAAACAGCAGTAAACCAGAGAGTATAGATATAACAACTCGAACAACCAAAATTGCTCAAAACATTTTTCTCACTTAGTCCTACTAAAAGCATGATTGGAAAGTACCTTTTACGATTCGACATGGTCTGCTGTGTCTCTTACATTTCACATCTCTTATTTTCGAACAGAAAAGCACTTTATACGAATTATACGGAGAGCTATAAACAAGGTTAGATAAAATAGAAATTGGCAGCTACGGTATATTATCTAATTCAGTATGTATCCATTTATGTAGTAGTCCATACCATTCATCCACTTTGCATATAATATAATGTAGTTAACTGGATATAAGTTAACGTTATCACTATCGTGTGTGCGTGCGAGCAATATTGTTGTTATAGTGCTTCCCACTACATAAAATTCGGATTACTGTAAGACATCTCCTTAATGGAAACGGTGTTTAGGAAGAAATATTGTTCACCGGGCTGGCTGTCACAAATATCTTCCACCACGAAAGCAATCTGGCATACAGATGCTGATTTATACCAAGAATTTTGCTTAACACAATCGAGTGTGGTTTTCGATCATGCGAATTTACTGCATGTTATGTTATTATTATTTTTTATAGTGTTATGAGTAATATGAAGAGAATAATCTCCAGGCAATTATAAATAATAATTCAAACCTAATACCGTTTTAGTTATTGATAAGTAAAAACTCATTATAACGTCGGACTAATATATATAGCATCGACGCGTACTTGCTGTACTTCTTATAAAGCAAATAAAGATGTGTCGATTGTTACACACGAACCCTATTCGGAATCGCTAGCTGGAAGAGAATGTACGACTCAGACAGCCGTGAAGTGTTAAAATACAAACAATGAAATTCTTACAGAAATCGAGCCTTAATCAATCTGATTGGTTCAGATATCACATCTTGTGATACGACTCAGGATCTTACGCACCTGGTAACTAAATCCAACAACCATGGATTACAAAATACTGTACATTGCCTTCAGTGTAAAATATCTATACACGTTGTCAGTACTGCTTTCACGTAAATTCAATTCGAAAACAACAACTAGCGTTTCACCGGACAGACGTCTTGGCCATGGACTGAATAATTTTTTAAAACTACTTTCTTGAACAATATACCACCGAGGCCGTGAAAATGAGATTAGCTCAGACTGTTATCATTCAACATACAGAATATGCCAAAAAAACGAAAGCACTATTACGGTGACTCATATTATTTTGAATTTCTTCGTACATCAAGCTCAAACGTACTAACGACAGCATGTAGAAAATTAAGAATTGATCAAAATGTTTGTAAAAGGTGCAGAAGAATGTGGCCTCAATTCGAAATTTGCCGAGTACAAAGGCCAATAAAGAAATTTAGCAAAACAAAGTCTTTAAGATTTAAACATGCTGATTTTGAGGACGTTGTCAGATTAGGCTACGAGTAGTTGATAGTCCATATGACCAAGAATGTACCACCATCTTGTATAATATAATGAATAACTAACCGATATATTCACTAAAAACATCTGTTACCCTAAGCAAAAGTAAACAAGGCATAGGCAAGATAATTCCGTTATTTATCACCAAAGTATGCTGTTATGATATTTTACTCATCACCTAACTCCTTGAGCGAGTTTTAGGAACGAAATTACCTTTATATGCTATTGTATATAATAATACTATCCATGTGAATAATTTTCCAGTGCAATTCATATTTTGGGTTGATTTTTAAAGCACAGTTTTGTACATTTTTGGCCTACTTTCCCTGAAAAACATTTGGCAACCGTGGTTGCTGCAGTGTTCTTAAGCAAAGTACTGTACGTGAAAGATGATTATCCTATTAAAATTACACAATACAGTGAAAATGTTAGCATTATTAGGACTTTTTTGACTAGTATTCCGCTAGTTAATGATTACACTCTGAAAATGATGCTATTATTAGGGAAGAAAGAAAGATGATAGATAGGTAGATTACATATATGTTGAAGTTGGAAAGCCATTTACTAATTTTTAGCTGACAGGAACAGTTTCCAAGTCTTCGAATATTATCATATATGTACGATGCTTTATTATTGCGGAGTGAACTTGGTTCAATGCTAACATCGGTGGTTGAGAAAATATCAGAAATAAATAGCCCAACGATAAAAAAATGATTTGGCAATACTTTTGAAAACATTTTGTTCATACTATGTTAGGATATCCTAAACTCCATAACTCGCGGTAGATATCGATAACTGATCTCATTATTTATTCTTCTATCTGATATAATACATATGCAGTACAAATATTCTGATGAAGACTGGTATTTCCTGCCCTTCCTTAATCTCGATTAAAGTTTTTAATATCGCGCTGCTTGCTTCCACACTCTTAAATTCTGGTATATCTTAATACTTAATTCAACAACTTACGTATAGGTCTTACTACACAAGCTATAAAAGTGCACCTTTAGGCAAACATAATTCGAAGAGAAGTAAGCAGAGTACACGGATATCGCAATCGTAAGACGTAGCCAAGAAAGGAAAGCGGGTTAACCTTTTCTCCTGATAAAATACGTGATATCGATTGTAACAGAAGGTCGCCAATCCATCTACTTGATGGGGGTGAGCATAATCAACGTAAGTAACGAGTTTTTAACCGACATGAATAATCTCTTATCCGGGAAGATTATCTAGCTAGATTATATTTTTATGAATCGGTTGAGTGCTTCTGACAGCCTAATGTAAGCCATCACTCCAACTATATGTGAGAAGGTAAGACTATAACGGTACAGGGTCAATCGATCGTCGGTAAAGGTGCGTGTCGCGCACTTACTATAATTCTCTCAACAATGCGGGACTTCGCCATGCCAGTCAGGAACATTAAAATTATACGTTGGGTTTAGGTTATTTCTGTTAGTTGGCTATTGTACGTCATATGAAGTTATTATACTATAAGAGAACGACAATTTCGATTCGAGCATACCGGCTTATGAGGTAAAGAGGTTAGGTCGAGCGTGTTTTTATACAATACGTCCTCGCCCGATATGGGCTAGGTTGCATAGTAATATATGTACGATATGTATAACCGTGGCGACGATTCTAATGGCATATTTGAATAGTTGATAACAGCAGTTTATAATAGAAGTATGAATATTTTTCTATAAGGGGTAAGGACAATTAATTAACATTCATCATGATACCAAATTGTATTCATTATACTCGCACCCACCTGGACTATAAATACTCGTTGTAGAAGAAAATCCAACAATGATTTCATCGAGGGATATTAGAATATTGTCACTACCCTTATTTCCATTAGACAATGCTTACCCAACCCTAACTGCGACGTTGCAAGTTATTTTCAGCGCAAGGTAACATATACAATGTCGTTAAAATGACAAAAACAAAATAATTTTCTATTTTTCCCATTCGAACTTCTAGGCCTAACCCTGAACGTAACATGATCACAGACTACCCCAAGCCCAAGCACGGAGCCATACTAATCCCAACAAGCAATCATTTCAAAACCAAAATATCATATTGCAATATTCATTCTGTGCAATCATTACGGGCAAGTCTCCAGTTCAACCAATGGCCTACCGAGGACCCGACCTAAGGGGTACGAAATAATGAGAGGCAGCAAATTCTAAAATGTTATCAGAATCCCCGCTATGTAATAGCGAAGTTCTATTGTAATTCAAACTGTAAGAAATGCGAAATTGCCAGTAACTGTATCGATAATTCTCTCACAATGGAGCCAGACAGTGGTATGTTTGTACAGTATAGGATATATATAGATATATATATATCTTGCGTATAGCACATGTCGAGGCGAAGACCAATTCTTCGCCATTATTTTTGTTATTGTTGTTATTATTTATTAATCAACATGGTCAGTTCATATCGTAACGCCTCCCTGTTTCGTGTTATACGGTACAAGATTTAGCTTAAAAAAAATTGAACACCTGGCTCCATTTACTTATGTACATCGATACCGACAATTATTTAGCAAAGTGAACACTTTTGCTAACTCACTTAACGACCGATATGTTCAATCTGACCGGAAAATTACACAGGAAGCGACAGTCATATTGTCATATATATGAGCCAGGTGATTTTTATACTTTTAGCTCAAAACAGCATCCAGTTTTGCGATTTTTTTCCAACAGTGTTCCCATTATGTATTGTATGTGTACCTATGGCCATATGTCGCTATATACCTATGTCGTTTTCTGTGTAGTTTCCCAGAATTGTAGGAGAGACTGTTTCAAAAACCGACGGGTATGGTCTGTTTGAAATAATATTCAATATATATATTTGGTCAATCATAATCACGAAATTAGAAATTAAAACGTGATGGGGACTATGCTGTTTGTTGTGGGACTTCGTTCGTGCGTCTTGGAATTTGATACGGTGGGTTGGGGCCCCCGAAAAGATGATTAGATGTAGTGACTGGGAACATTTTAATATTAGATCTTGCATTTCGTATGGTCGGCTCGATGTATTATTTTAGAGTGCTTAATTTTTTTAATTTGCTATTGTTGTCATTGTTGAATAGTTCTGCGCACTTTTATTGACTCGAATTTGCCACGAACAAACGCTGTTGAATAATAGCCGTAGCGGCCAACTGACAAGGATTCCACGGAGCTTCACTTCGTTTAGGCGACTTTCAATTAATTACTATGGTAAAGCAGCATCCGAAAAAAAAATTCATTAGTTCACTTTTTCCTGTGACTGCACGAATTCAACTCACATTATTGGAATATATGCGTGCGTAGCACATAACGTTTGTTACAAATCACACACAAATTATAACGTAGCTAAAATACTGCAATGATCGGATTTAAGTACGGTGATTGTAGTAGTTGTAATGTGACAATTTACAATTAAAATTGATGGACGTTCTGCATAATTGTAGCACAATTCTAGATGGCATTTTGTCTCGTTTACTGGAATTTTGCAGGTGACGAGGTTGACAGAGAGTGCAAAAAAGTATTGCAGTTGAGTCTTGAATTTTTAGTTCGATTGTCAAATCAAGTTGAACGATGAAATTCAATCCCAACTGCGACGCAGCAATCACAATATGAATTTTGTTACGCTTCACAAGTTCAGGTTAGTTCGTTTGCTTTCTATGTTATCGTCAATATCGAACGTGAAAATCAGCGAAACATAATTTCAGTAGGAAAAGTTACGTTCCTGGATTAATTTTTCATCTTTATCAAGCAATCTACTTTTTCCTAAGATTACCAAGTGACAAGTACAGTCAACTCTTGGACTTCAGTCGATTGACACAGGTCTAACTCTTTACGTACATTATTCCTTCTTACTCTCGAGGAACCAAGATATTTTACTCCTTACCGCCAACTACTGGCAAACTTGAGCATTAAGGCAGCGTTTTGCATTCATCAAACTTGGAACATAGGAACATGCATCTCAGAATGATGCAAGAGCAAAGAAAACCCCGGACCGTGAGAATTAGATCTAACTTAGAATCGATGCAACTTCCACTAGCGGTCAAAATAAAAGTATGGATATAAGCCTACGACTTTTTTGTTAAAGGCTTACCGAGAGATAAGTTAACTTACCTTAGTAAAGATAAGTAAGCAAAGGGGTCTGCTAGTTTAAATACAGTTGAGCCCCGATATATCGGACCCCGATGCAACGGATTTCGGATACAACGGACAAAATCTGCTAGAGTGAATATCTGGTCCGAACGTTTAAAACTCCCTGGTGAAGCGAACCGAGGCCGCCACATGAGTAAGCGTCTGCTTGGCGGTGCGCACGTGTTGTTCACAAGCGTACAACCGTCGGTTTCCCTGATTGGTGTGCGCTACATATCTCTCGTTATAGTGATATTTTGCATTGTCGCATTATTAGTTTGGTCCCCAGTTTTCCACATTATCACTATGGCACCCATAGATAAAGCAAAGGAGATTAGAAAGCGTGTGAATCTGAGCATTGGTGATAAATAGACACATTTTTTGAACGCACGGCTCCTGAACTCCTGAACCCCAGCCTTCCACCAGCAATACTTGATAACGGTTCTAACAATAAGATTGTGATTTCATTGTTTGCTTATAAGTTTGTAGCATGAAGATTGTGTTTAATCAACACTGTTGATGATACGAACCTGAAAATATAATTAAAAATACACATGCAATAAATTGTGTGTTTATTTATATCTTATATTTATATCATCGTATTACGTTTGTTTTTACGTGACCTTCCGAGTATCGGACGAAGATAACGAAGTTCCTCCTTGTAATCAGGAGTGTATTTGTAGTGATTCACACGACAGAGTAAGAAACAAACTAACAAAAAACCCTCACACCAACCGCAACCAGAGTAATAGCTGAACCTTAGTTATGCATTGTTTGTTCATTTTCGTCCTCCCGGAAAATTTCGCTATAACGGACAACTGCTCCCCCATACTAGTCCGTTATATCGAGGTTCAACTATATACTGTAAACCCTGATTTATTTGGACTTGTTGCGACCGTTACGAGTTCGCGATATGCAAAAAGTTCTGATAATCGAGTTACTATAGGGAGTAGAATTGTACCGGGAATAACATGCAACATATAATATGATATACAAATATAATAAAAAACAATATAAACGCTACAGTACCAATTTTCAGCACTTATGATATTACGTATGGACGACTCCAGTACTGCCACTTAGCATTCAAAATCCATTTTCATGTCAAAATAAATCATTCCAGAATCACATAATTTTTAGTGTGCTCCGTTACTATTGTCCTACATCAAAATCAACACTAACTACCGCGACCGGGAAGGTTGATACAGTTGTTTGTCAAACGAGTTTTTCACAGTTCATACCTTTTTGATGCTGTTGTCAATGGCATGAGGCTTATCTTTCGTAACACGGAGTATATCAAATACACCTCATCAATCCAAAGTAATATTTATTCACCAAACAATATAACCGCCAACTAACGACATTTTGATAAGAATAACAAACATATAGAGATGATCATCCATTAACCAAATACTGCGGGATGCAATAGAATTGAGCTTACATGTGTAATCACAGCTTGCAAATATTTGAAATATTATATAATGTATATACAGAATAAATGCTGACCACAGCAGTGATTTGGTCAAGAGATCCGTTTATCATAGAATTGTACAGCAGCTATTAGGTAGCATCAATCAGAACACCATTCTTTTGTTACATATACTTTGAGATATTCACGAAAACTTAGATACCAAAAACCTTGATACAGTGAGCACAGAGCACCACCAATTAACGAGTTCCAGATGACTTTCAAGGTGTGAACACAGAATGAATAACCAAATTAGTTAACAAAAGCAAAGAAACTTTACAGAGAGGTTCAGCAGATGAAACAATCGGGTACGTTCTCTGGGAAATAATCTGAAAAGGACGCGCTAACAGCTTTGGAAATGTAGCTCATGGTGCCGTAAGTGCCACTGGGAGCACAGTCATAAAACTCGGTGCACACACCAGTACTAGAATTGCGTTCGAGCATGGGGGATGGAGCATTTTGTTCCACCTAGAATGAGTGGCCAAATATTTCTTGATAAGAACCACAAGTGCCAATAATACAAAATAAGTTCTTCTTCATGTATAAAGCACAATAGTCCCCATTATGTACTAAATACTCGATATGAAGTAACTGTTTTTCTGTACTCCAGCAAAGAGAAGCTGGTATTTTTTTCCTGTATCTCACTCTCGGTGTGTTCAAATTATAGTTACAGAAATCAATAAAATTCTACTATCAAGTGTCATGCATATTACCATTCTCATACACTTCTCAGTTTACCTAATGAATCAGGCTGCACAATTATTACCTAAATGATGTTTCTTAGTAGTAGACGGTATTCAACAAACCGTAATTTGCTTCAAGTGAGAATTGGCTGTAATTTGGAATGAGTGCCCATACCAACTTGCTAGTACTGTACCATACAATAGCAGTGTACAAGTGCCTTTAAAACCACACTACTGCATCTTCTAAGTGCTCTCTATTCTCTACATCACCTACAAATGTTCATACATCACCTGCTTCTTGTGTGTGTTATTGTTTCTTTAGTCGTAACACGATTTTTTAGCCGAATTAAAATAAAATATTATCCTTTAGGATGATTGTGGTCATATTATCTTTATGTCGTAAGGCCAGGAGACCAAGCATCCTGACTTAGGGAAGTTTTACCCTATAGCATAATCAAGTCACTGCAGGTAGAACTAAATCATAACAAACCGGGTATTCAATGGTAAAAAAACTCACCAGATCGTAATGAAATAGATCACTGGCTTTGATGAGTACTTGATCGACTCTTATATTGTCCTTGAAAAACGGTATGCCGGGAGCATTGTCGAACAAAGTCAATATAACGAGGGTTTCCACGACAAGCTGTCTGTATTCTGGCTGTGGAATATGGTTAAGCACGTTTTCCACCAGTAGTGCAAACTTCAGTTCACCTGGCGTCATCTGATATCAAACAACAGTATAACATTCAGCATCACACATATTTGCTACCTCTGCAGTAATCACACTACAGTAAGGAATCGATTTTCTTTAACGCTATATTTACACTGCATTAAAAAGTGGTGTTACCATGTTTGTAGCGACAAGGAGTAGTTTCTGCTACATTATTTTATGTGTGAATCACCATAACATTGAAGTGTTTTTTGATGGAATAATTGAGTTTGGATGAAAAACAATAATAACAAAATCTACTGATTCAAGAGGCAAATTACTAAGCCTACAGAGAATGAGATTCGTGGGAAAGCATTGCCAAATGACATCATTAGTATATCTCTTTCAGTTAAATTATCATAAGATATACGTGTACATCAATTCTCTAGACAACTGTGTGTCAAAATGTGTCGACATCGAAATATGTAGCTCATTTTCACAAATAATTCAGTAGTGTTAATCTGAATAAATGTTTGATTGTTGCTTGTTCTCGAGCACTAGAAGTTAAGATTTAACTGTGTATCACTGTCAAACATGGAGGGTCGCGGAAAATTTTCAATAAACTGAAAGGGTTCACAAGGAGAAAAGTTTGGAAAGCCCTGCCCTAGATCACCAAAGATCGGCCTAAACCTCATGGATAGTAAGCTAAGTATGAATAAAATCTGAAAATAATAATAACAAAATCCACTCACTTCTTTCGTCACATAACCTGGTATATGATGAACTCCTATCATGAGACCGTAACATTTTTCCAAAAGTCGCCAAATCCGTTGGTAGAAATGATGCGGAACTCTATTCAAAGCACCGTCAATTCTTCTTCTACGGACCCACTGTCCTCGTTTCTCTCCAGAATACTTGCGAATGATAATAGGATGCTTTAACTGGCTTCCGAACTAAAAACTTAACGGAATGTCGAATATGAATACCTGTCCAGGTAAGGGAGCATAGGCGAAATTGCTAGAGATCTGAGGACTTTGAAAGCTTTGCTTCACAATGGCAGTGGGACTCAGCGGAGAAAGGTTGGTCGAATCAGAGTCGAAATTTATTGGCTGAGATAGTGGTTCAGTGAGATCACGACTCTAAATACACATATGATAGTCAAGGCATGTATATATGCACTGAAATGCTGAACAGCCTTCATTGCATATATCAGGGGTGGCCAACCTCACCCAGTTTGAAATCGACTAGAAAATTTCTGAATACCTCGCGATCGACCGGTCAATAACTTTAACTTTTTTCCTCCGACTCTGTTACTGTACCTGGCTTTGTATTTACCACACAATTACCAACAGCTCGCTTTTGGGCGAGAATGTAACACCTTCCTCCTTTTTTAATTGTTCTTTACAAAACACACAAACATCTATATGTTTTTGCTGCGCGCAATCTCCATCTTTGACATCGGAAGTACTTTTGCAATATCGACGCCGAGTATCGAGGTTGTAAAATTTAGAATGACCAAATATTAAAATTACTTCTCAAGCTTAACATCTGGGTCCGAATAAAATGCATGAATATCATCTTAAAATTCACTTGCACTAATCACTTCAGTATACCGAAATTGCACAGCTGCACATCCCCTCATTAAAAAAAGTTGATCAAAATGTCAAATTCCCCGCAATTGCCAAATACCTAGGTTTTATGTTAATACTTACAAGTTGAGAACATTGTCATTTGCAACATGAAACTGAGGATGATTTGATCATTTAATAATGCCATCCTTGTAATAACACACTGAATACATGGCTTCAACAGCAAATCTTACCAGAAGTCGTTGTTTCATTGTGGCAAATTTACTTTTGTCTGCTTTGGATGACTCCTGCGTTTTGACTGATATGTCTCCAGAAGAAGCATGTGTTTTAACTGCACAGAAACAAACACAAGTGAGAAGTATGAGGGTAATATATTTCTTGACAGTGCTGCAGGTATATCTCGGTATTCTAAGATTTCTAACCTTTCAACAATTGACCATTGAAAATTTCACAAAGAAAAGATTCCCAAGTATACCAAAATAAAAACATAAATGCTGTTGTTGTTAAAGTTGTTACCACTTTTAGTTATTCCAAATTCTTTCCCACTGAGTATGTTGTGAATTAGACGCTTCATTTCATATGGGCTGAGGCTCATTAGCTGCATGGATGCTTCTTCTCCTGAGCACTTGAGATGTCGTGCCAGTTCACTGGCCATTACCTATTACGAAACGAATACACGGAAAATAGAAGCAAACATAACTAGAAATTTATCCGTAACAGTTTGCACACCTGAATTATCAGACCAACTCGGAGACGAAGAAGATCATTGAAGAGACTGGGTGTGGAACGAATGAACATGGCAAGGTACATTATGATTTCCTGTAATTCAATAAGTAATACAGGTATTTCCAAAATTCATATCATAGCAAGAAATACTGTACATTTAGTTTAATTTTGATTAAATAAGAAGCACCTTCAGTTAAAGTGAAGAAGGCTTTAAGTTCGTAATTGAGTTACTGGAATTTGGGATTTATTTGAACAGCAAAAGCATATTTACAAATAAAGAACGGCCTTGCCGGGAAAATCTTTAACATATTTAGTGTACGCATCTCATTGAAAATCCAAATATTCAATTGATTTTAGTTATTGAGATGTGAATTAATTGCAATTGAATGAATGATGGGAGTGCTTTCAGCTTCCTATTTCGTATCACTAATATAACTACATGCTACAATGTTATCTTTACATTAGAATCTGACAGCAATCATTTACTGTAAGAAAGTAGGATACTAGAAAAAGAATTCATTTTACGCAAGAGAGCAAAAAGAACAACTTTATTTTTTTTTCTGAATAACTACAGATAAAAATTGTCAAACAGCAATACAGCTTTCCATAACTGACATAACCCTGCCTGCAAATTTTATGCAATAGTAATTCTTATAGCTGATGATTGGTACAATACTCACTTGTGTCAATACTGCTATGTCAGTGTCTTCACCAAAGGCTTCTATGATGATATTGTGTAACTCTTCAGGAGGCAAAGGCCTGAAATCATAATCCTTAAGTTGAAAAGTGCCACGCCCTCAAACTATCCTTGGAAAAGTATGATTACATGCGAGAGACATACCGTGTGATTGTTTTTTCTCTGGGCTCCGGTGGAAGTCCTACAGTAAGCTGCTTTTGCTGGACCAGCAAGTCTGTGACGGACTGAGAAAGTTCGCTGGGTTGTTTCCTTAGTAGACCAGTGACCTAAAATGAAAGAGTGATGTAGATATTATTTTATTACTGTATGACATGCCGATGAAACAACATGAACTCGGAGATGCAGTAAACTGCCTCCCATCGGGCACAATCAGGACCGGAGGGTTGTCGGATAACTGAATTTTCTGAGAAATCTTATAAAGTGTAATAAGTGTAATGAAAGGAAAGAAATGACCTATTAAAATACAGGTTCAGTAAATGCTGTGAGCTACTGAGCATTCGAGATTTCACTGTGTGCCCTTTCACAATACAGTAATATAAAGTCAGTTTAAATCGTTAAATGCAAAACAGAACAAAAAATGACACAAAATTAACGTTGAAAGTCAAAAAAAAAAAAAAGGTTTTTTATATATATTGCGAATTGAATATTTATGAGCGCCGTTTGCTTGAGAGTGCTAGATATTCGAATACCGGATAAGAAGGGTTGTACTGTACATAGTCTTCGTTTTTATATTGCAAAATGCAATGCAGTCTACCTGTCTGACAACAAGCCAATTTCCTTCACGTCCCGCTTTTTCATAAAGTTCTTCCAACAGCTCATAAACCTTTGCGATTTCACCTCCAATTTCAACCTCCCATGATCCACCCCTACAAAAAATATGAAAATATTAAAGAAAAATTATTGTAATTGTTAAATTAAAAAACTGAATTTGGGTGAATGTTTTTGGTTATATAAATTGAATGCAGATATATATATATAAAGAGGAAATGATAAGTTGTATAGGGTGCATTTTGTAAAACCTATTACATGAAACCATTTTACAAACATACAATGCCACTGATGAATACAACTATCAGGATGTTGGCAGCTGAACAGCAACTAAACCTCTCAAAGAACACACATCTTGAAAAAATATATATCTAGCTATGGAGGAGACAGCTTTCAAACAAATGTGCTACTACAGTACGCAGTCTACTGGGTATTTGCCATCTAGATAGAACCACAGTAACATTATAACTCTATTAAGTTAACCTCTACAATGGAATAAGTTAACTAAGATTCAGTATGAGAATCGAATATTTTACTCACCTGTGTACATACAAATAATTTAGTATGTCAGCCTGCTCTTCCAGCATAGTGTTTGGATCTACCAACTGATGCAGTATAGAATCAATATCATGATGAGAATCAACATCTTCTTCATGCTGGCTAGACCTGAACGATAAAAATTACTTCAATTCTTCTTTAAGAAAGATCCTCTTCACAAAAAATGGATGCGAGTGTCACGGAATCTTATCTTTCTTTACGTATGTTCTCAAGAGTTTCGTCTTGTGAATCCAAAATATACTTAAATAGCAATCTACAATTGAAAATCTCTTTAAATGAAATATAACATTTATGCTGATTGACTATACATTAAGGTAGTGGTGATTCATCTCATAAAATATGATATCTGAATGAATTTCGTCCAGAAATCAGTGCCAGATTTTCAAGTAGTTTAATATTGATATTAGTTTATCTGGACCATCGTGATAGATTTCGTAAAAATCCATTGAGAAATGGTGACGTGTTTGAAGACAGACAACAAAAATATAATAATAGATAAATTCAATTTCTTTTGATAAATTTGTGTTGTGTATATATCTGCTTGATTTTTAACAATGTGATATTCATGCTACTTCACATTCATTCATTTTTAGTATCTGAATAGAATGGTTAGTTGAGTTTAGGGACAATTCTTTTACAACACACCTGCAGTGAGTTAAATCATGAAGTATTGAAAATGTTGACTAAAACTCTCACCTGTTCGAACTGTTTCCGATCAGTTTCCCGAGAACTGTGTGACCATGCCTCACAAGGTGAAGATCGGCAAGACTAGAAATATCTATGAAACAGAGATTGTTAAGCTAGAGCTAATTTATATTCATGCAAGTTCGTGAAATGTTAACTTCTAGTATCATATATAAAACAAAGGAATCACGGAATAATAGAATTATTGGCTGCTCTCCCATTTCAAGATATGTGAATTATCATTGTAGGAAACATATTTTTCTAATATTTTGATTCAGTGATTCGTTTAAAACTTAATCATTCAGTGCAAGTATACGGAAACAAAAAACAAAAGAGGTAAAAACGCTAGTGCAATTGTTTATTCTATGAAGTATTTCTGAAATAGCAATCGCACAATTGGATTTGGAAGTCCAGAATATATAAAGAGAATTCCAGAATTATTACAGGATGCCCAACATCTCTATATTGTACATCCCAAGTCACAGCCATTCTTAGAAACCTTAATTGTGGAGGGAACTAATGAAAAATCAAGCTTATGTTACTTTTCATGAATTCAAATGGAATATAAAATTAGCTATCTGTTTTTACCCTCACCAGTTGCTACAAAAAGGGTAATCCAAAAAAATGATTCGTTATTAATTCTTGACACTAAAATTATTGCTCAATTTGCTGTTAGTATGGTGTTAGCATCCAATTTCAGAGAAAACTACAAAACAGCCAGTAGAGCACACCAGAGATATCTCCCTACATTCACAGCATGTTCCTTTCCATTTCCAAGTTTTAAAATCATTAAATTTCTTACTACTGCTTGAAGTAGTGTTCACAGTTATATAAAATATACATAATATAATACAATTTTCAGACATCCTAATTGTCAACATTTACACCTAACAATCAAGTCATGATAATAAGTAGAAGAAATTTATGCCTATCAACTATAATTAATTAAAACAGGGACCAGAATTCAATTAGCTACTGTTAAACCTGATGACTGGGACCTGGGACTGATTTATTTACGTTGACATACACATCCGCATATGTAACAGGATCTTAGTCATGTTACATTTGAACCGTAATGTGTGCGATAACTTAATAAACAAGTTCCCTTTTATCGACAATTCTCAACTAAATATATCAATAATAACCCCCTTCAACCCCCCTTCACAGGTTAATGGTCATAAATTGTCAATTAAATCACTCATACTAAAAAAAATTAAAAACTTCTGTGTGACCAACACTTGTTTGAAGATAGATTCACAAGTCATCTTGAAGTCAAACAGCAAAATTAACTAAAAAAATCGTTTTGAAAAGGGACTTGATGCAATCATCGACAAACAAATCGTTTCATAAGAGTGTGATTTTATGAATGGGTAATTACGGAAATCGACTCTTTCCAGCACTACAATGGAAGAGGTGAGCAATTAATGCAATCACAATCATTCAATAGAAACATAAACCACAACATGCTTACCAAAATGAATTAAACAACCTGGAAAACAAGGTGTACATTTTTTTTCAAGCAATGACTGCACAGTGCAGATGACTTGCAGCAAAAAGCATGAAATTTGCACATATACATTAGCGAGTGAATAAATTACAAAATAATAAAGGTTAGTAATAATTTCAAGCTACTGTTGATCATGAATCCTGAAATTAAATAAAGCTAGCAACGGAAGCTGCTGGTGAGCAAAAATAATTTTTCTGAACCGTGTGCAAGTCTACCTGCAAAATGAAAACTTGCCAGACCATCATCGATTGAGAACCGTGTAGTAAATTCTGAAGAAATAGGAAGGATATGCCAGAAAATCATTAGAATTGGAACAGGAATCCAAGTAGCACATTTGACCAGTGAGATCAAGCTGATTTAAAATTTTGAAGAAAAAAGTAGAAAAGTAGATACATTGTATTTTATTAAATTTTAAGACAGCAATATCCTGCTTAACAGGGTCTGTGGTCACTCCTTGGTAAAATCTGTGCGTAAGTGATGAAGATTCAAATGTCTTGATAAAAGCACATTATGAAGTCACGCCGTACGAAACAGTAGCAAGTGTGATCGTAAACAGATTCAGCCATCTTGAGAAACAACTCCAATTAAAATACCGTATTCAATAAAAGCACATTTCATCTCAATAAATATAATGAAGTGGGAAGAGATTACAAATTAGACAAATTCCTATGATTTTTGATGGCTTGTATACATTAAGTTAAAGGCTTAGTCACTTTGCTAGTAAACAATCGAAAAGCCTACCAAACGCAAGTGCATGAATTACTGAGGATGACTAACTGAACATATCAAATGAGTTTTGCTAGTTCTTAAGTGAGGAGTGCCTTTGATTGTCAAGTAGGTAACATTTTAGTAATGCCCTTGATTGAAAAACACTATTCTACTATAACTTCACTCCATATAGGCGAGCATTATATCCAGGTTCTCTCACATGAAGAAAGTCTTATAATTGTATTGTTGTCCGACAAAAATTATCAGGGCATTTCATTGGAACTAAATACAATAGCATATTATTAGACATCATGGCCCACTGAGCGGATATTATATGTAACCCTTTTTAAACAAAGTGACCTGAAATTAAAATGACACACAACCAAGTCAAGCTAAAATACAACTAAATCAACTGTTAAATGTACCAAACTCGGGTCATGTTTAGTGCAAAGAGTTAAGAGCCGATTAATAAGACAATCGTTCATTCCACAATATTTGATATCTTATGCCAATGTGGTGAAGATTACTGAAGACTGTTATAATCATTCACAGCATGAAGTCGAAAGATCATGCATGCATAGATACAAGTCAAAAATATCTCTCGCTTGGAATGCTTGAAGCTAAAAATTGGAAAACTCCAAATTCTAACTTCTTTTCTACATCATCAAGCCCATTTACCGAGTAAGAATAGTGAAACGGATTCAATTGTACAACATTGTGTTTTCGTCTGTTATATATGCAACATTTGGGGGATATTAGTTACATATACCGATATCCAAAAATTGAGCAAGGAGCATAAATTCATAAATTCGGTATTAAAGAAAGCAAAATACTGCTACAAAGTTGTGTCACTTTGGGATTTAATAGAATTTCATATTGACATACTGTATCAGGCCTACTGCTGCTCCTTGCTATGTCAGTCCATCCAATTTACATCAAGTAAAAGATATAGATAACAGGTGTGGAGGAAGAGAGAACCATTTAAGGAATAGGTGCTACTATGTTTCACTCTAATGAGAGAATGCTTCGAAGGTAACAAATAATATGAAATAAACTATCCAAAAGCCCAAAAAATCAGCTCGCATGATTTTTTCATGACGCATGCATGCTATACCTGTTGCATCATAGAAAACATCTCCTGCTTCCGGAACTGTACACGAAAATAAACCATTTTAAACACCAATAGCAGAACATTGTGTAAGGAACAACCAAATCATGTCAGCAGAATATCTCGTACCAAATTTTCCAACTACCACCAATCAATTCAGAATTTTACTAAAATACTTTTTCATGGATTTACGCACAAAATATTAACTACAGAAACAGTATATCAAACTAATATCATTTATAATAGTGATGCAGACATACAACTCATTATTGAAAGACTTCAATATTAAATGTCGAACCTTATCAATAAATAAGTCGATTCAACAAACAGAGACAAGTTTTGGAAGGACTGTTTGCTACCTATAATCACTGACTGGATAAAGAGGTTACTATTACCTCGGGAGGTCACCATCATCTCCTAATATTGTCACTACTATGTTAGCTAGGTGACTAGTCTTGCTCAAGGACACGGATATGGCCAGTACATTATTTAATAGCTGCATCGACTGTGAGCTAGCTAATCATGTCTTGCTCAAGGACACAGAGATGACTCTGGTGAGATTAGAACCCGCAACCTCTCGATGCACACGCTAACAACTGACTATGGTGAGATTAGAACCCGCAACTTCTCGATGCACACACTAACAACTGAGCCGTTCCCCCAGCCTCCCACCCTCCCACCCTCACCTCAGAATCTTGCTATTATGACTCATAAATCTTTGTTTTCCCTGTCATTTTTTGTATTGGCCTACGTAAAACGCAGCTAATTTTTAGGGTGATTTTTATCACTTGACTAGTAATTTAAGTAAGCAGGGTTCAAAAAATTTATATGTACGAATTATTCAGCTAAGCTTTCAAAACCATGATTAGATTGCGCAACAATCGAAAAATTGCATTTGCATGATTTTTTTCTTGAAAAATGAACTATGTGGAAGATAATTACAAATGTCAACAGTTGCTCAGACAAATGACCATTGTTGTTTTACATGGATTCCATTTTCCCCACTAGGGTACTGCATATTGCTGGACTCGATTTTTGCTGAGGAAGGAATTGATTAACCACATTTTCTGTTCTATTAAAACATGATGGCTGGTGTAGTATATGGCACTAGCTGGTACAGTTCTTCTAGAAATATTGTCTAATTATGACAATATCAACCAGACCAATACTCACTTATTTTTGGTTGTTTCTTAACAAGTTAGGTTATTCCTTCACAATTTTACTTCAGACAAATTATCTTATCATGACGCATTCGTTCCATTATTTCTGGAAAACCTACCAATGTACATTTACACCAGCCCTTACTACATTACTGACTTAATAAAAAACAGATTGTACAGGTGTAATATGAATAATTCATAGGTTGGTGGGAATCTTCTGATATTTCTATCTAATTCTAATACATATTTCTACCACTGGATTATGGCAAAAGCCATAGCTGGGTCATTTGTTGATACGAAGCCAAACCATGTGTCTGAGCTACTTTCACATCTAATAAAGTGCATGAACACATCCACACCATCTTCACTTCAATTGATTATAAAGTTGAGTATGAGAAAATACGATTTCATGTTTATAAACTACCCATGGGAACAGTTAATAAAAATGAACAGAGAAGAAAATGCATTACCACCTTAATCAGTAGTTAATAACCTAACTTTTTATTTCTTGTCTTTAAGCTCTTGAACATCTGAAACTTGAAATATCTAGCCTTCAAGTTTAAACAAGTCTGGTCAACCCTGATACAGAGCACACTCATAATAAAACTTCATACATATGCTAGTAAACGTCCACAGGCAATAAAACCAATGAAGTTAGATTAGGTGCACTTTGTAATTGGTCATGCTAGTGCTATAAAAAAAATCATCATACTTGTGAGATCCTGCGACTGCCTCCGAACTAACTTTGCCTTAGTCAGCCGTCTTATCTTTTCTTCCGGCAGAGACGTATTGGATGAGGCAATGTCTAGTTTTTTCTGTCGAGGAGCTATGGATATCAGAAGGTTTTCGAGATACTTGCCCAGCTCATCTCCTGTTAAAAAAGTCAATTCAGTTCAATGGAAATCTCCACGAAGTAGAGTACAACCAATTGATGTAAGTATTATATATATAAATACATTATAAGCAAGGATTATGCCAAAGCCTAGTTAAACATCATCAATAGTATATTGATGCATGGATCAATAAAATTTAGTAACTTCCACTTTAGCTAAAGTCTAGTTAAGTAATTCTTAACAGAAAGGTACCTAAGAATAGTATCTGTGTTCAATGAATTTACATATTATTTGGTAAAACAAAGATGGACAACAGACAACAATGGATAAAACATCAGACCTTGGAATTCTTCTGAGTCAAGAAACGTAAGTTCAGTGAAGCAGGAAGTACTTGTCAAGCTTTCAATCTTGCCCATGGCAACTCTATGGAAAATGCCAGGATAGGAAAATTAATCCAAGTCTGCATAACATTGTACCGTAAACCTTTTGACATATATTACCTTATTCCATTCAAATAACCACTGGATATCTTCTTCATTGTGGAAACCAGGTGAGGTCGCAGTGTGTTGCCATCAGCTTGAGAATAAAACAAAACTTTACAACACCAAATGTGGAGTTTTCGCAAGCTAACTTGTAGTAAAGCAACCTAGAGATGCAGAAGTCACAGTAATGGTGATTGTTGGTCGTCCTGGCATTGTCCAATGGCTGGCCAGGTATTGTAGTTCTGTCATCATAATATCGATAAGCATGTCAGTATCCAGCGACATATAGAAGTCTTCACGATCTAGGAACTGACATGAACAAGGACTTGAAATTTTTTCATAAATAATGTACTGAATCAAATGGAGATAAAACGTAGAATAATATTAAAAATAATTGAATACAGTAGAACCACTCTAATCCAGTACTCTATGGACTGGCATACCACTAGGCTGCACTGTTAGTAGCAAAAGTAGAAAAATCTGTTTACACTACAGTGCATTAGTCCCATGTTATATGCAAACCCAAACTATGCGATTTTGGTGCCATTTGCGAGATACTGCGAGAGTGTTGGGTGGGGTCATCGGTGTGAATAAGCTGCTTGTTCCCACCACTAATCCCTCACAGGCAGTCGTTGCTCGCGCTTCAGATCACTTCGTGGTTTACGGTTATTGCACAAATATTGTGACTTTATCATTTACCATACCATGTCTAGTGAAACTATTTATATTGCCCTGATGTAATTAATGTATTTGTGTCTTTTTGGTATGATATGGTAGCTAAATTATGATCATTGTAGGTTGTTGTCAGAATGCCTTCCCGCTTTTCGCCAGTGAAATAAGTATTCACACTATACTTTTATATAATCGGGTGTCCTATGAACCTAAGTCTACTGCAGGCCTTAACAGCATTATTCATACTCCTCAAATTCCTGCAACTTCAAAAAATCACATACTTCAGGTGTAAAAATGAATACGTTTCCTCTGATTTCATAGAGCTTGCTCGTGCCAAGGATTCCAATCCTATTCGTGGGCCTTCCGGACAGTTTCATTTTTGAGTTCCTACCCAGTCTGGCATATATTTTTGACAGAATTTTAGCCGGTTGAACTCTGATAAAAAAATTTAAATAAGAAACGCAATAAAAGGATTTCTGATCTTATAGGTGTATTCATTAATAACAACCTTATGGGAGCGATGTCATCCACGGTAGCTGTTTCAATGCCATGAGAAGCCAATATTTCCTGGATATTTTCATCTTCAGAAAGGACAACAACTGGAAAAAAGCAAAAATTGAAAATAAACTGACAAGATAAGGATAAGGTAAAACTAAAATGATAAAACTACTGAAGGTTAGCATAAAACAGAATAAACTTTTAGAAGGCACCATTAATACGGCAGAGAAAGTAAATTCTCCCCATGTATGGCACACAAATAATGAATGATAGAGTATAAAAACATAATGGTAATATGCAGTAATCCTCAATGAGCATCACATTCCAAAATACCATCACCACCCTTAACCAAATCCAGTAGAATATGGTGCAAATCCCTTAGCATGTTTACTTCAAGGCATTTTATATCAATACACTTTGTCTCACTTAGGATGTCAGTTTCTACTTTCTCCAATACCTGGTTACTCAAGTCTAATGCATTTTTTCTGACACCTGTATTATCTTTGTATTTCAAATTTAGGATTAGCCACACCCTCAAACAAGCAGTGGCTTACAATAAAAAATTTCAACATGCTTTTACCCATAATGATGTCAAATAAATCATAGAAAAAGTTTCTTGTGAAATTAAAAGCCAATGAAATTATTATTTTTTAAATGTGGCATGTTTAATCGGCTTATTCAAGATTAGCACATTCTGATAACCTTCAACACCTCAATTCCTTCAATAAAATACTTACCTTGAATGACAATATCAGGTTTTGGTGCCATTGCAAACCTTCTATTGAGAGGATCAATCTCACCAGGCACTATGAAACCATCCAACAGAAGCTCACCCAAGATGTATAGAGATTGTCCCCACAAGTGAGGAGTTTTACCCAAAGGTATTCTCTCTTGGCTATGTGGTTCTTTTTTCTCTAAATCCACCTGAAAATGGGAGATAGTAATATTTGTTTACTTTTCATGAACTACACAGATGGGACAGATGAACACCTTTACCCAATAACCTACCAAAAGAAAAATTACAGAAATGGTACAATATTTCTAATTTAATTTTTATTTTGAAATGTTCACATCATATGGAGTTAGATTATCGAAAATCCATATTGTGCTAGGATTTAACAATTCCGATCGATCAAACTCAAATTATTATAAATTCCAATCAGAAGGAATAAATTTTAAGAATATTGAAGGACAAAGGTCAACTGGTAAGCCATGTCAGCACCAATACGACATTACATAATGAAAAAGGTCTTATATATATTTAGGGCTGCCAACATTAAAGATATATATTACATTTCATGTATTGATAACCTCAAGTAAAGTTTATCAAGTAACATAATTGTACATCACATTAATGCATTTCCAAAATCTGAAGGTCAAAATTAGAATCTACCACAGCCATTAACCAGAAACGGTATAATATCTGTTCATATTATCTTTGAGAATTAAAAAACTCTTAACCAAGTGATCTGGAACTGTGTATAATTCTGGAACAACTTTGAGGCCATCATCAACAACAAGAATCTCTCTGAGCGCTTCTCTATACTCCATAACTTGTTGATTTTTCTCTTGAAAAATTCCATCTAATATCAGGTAAGTCCAGAACAGGGGCCACTCGCATTCAATGTCTTCGAAAACCTAGAATAAAAAAAAATACACGTGACTGTTACGGAAGAGATTAAGATTTTTATTCTTGAAACAACATGGAAACGTACTTTTAATTCAGCCAACTCATAATGAAGTCTGTTTGGATCTTCACGGGCAGTTTTGTAGCCATCGCGCAAAAAACGACAGCAGCCATAGTTACCCTGGTAAAAGTACAGAAGTTCAGGTAAAGTACAGAAGTTATTATGCAGTGAATAAATTAACTAGGCCTTCGTATGACTGAGATAATGAAACAAGGCATTTTGGTAATAACATAATAACCATAAGGAATAAGAAATCTTATCAGTCCAATATTCGAAATGAAAAAAGTGATGGAAAGATATATGAAATTTTTTCATTATTATTCTGTTGTATCAGGCTAAACTATCTGGAGAAATATTTTTGTTCCCAAGTTAACAGCAATACCCCACTTAACTCTCATGAGGCGTTCCTGAAAAAAGAGCGCTAAGTCCGCACTAAGTCGGGTAAAACTATATATTGAAGCAAACAGAACACATGCACTCCACATAAATTACTGAGGATGACTAACTGAACGATCACACGAGTCATTATAACTCCTGAATTGGTCCTTATTTGATACTGAATCAAGACTGGTGATATTTCCTGCTTCGAGATTTGAGTTGTCAGTGTGCGCTACAGCGAAACTGTGTTAAGCAGGGTAATAGTGTATACAGCAATTCCCAATTGCCATACTGCAGAGTAATCTCTTATATAATTTACATAACCTGAAGAACCCTCAATGTATATGCAAGGTATATGTAACCCCTCTCCAATGAAACCAAACATGAGATTGCCCAACTCCAAGCACATCCATACAATGTCACCATCATGATCTTTACATAAGGAACCCCAACAAGAGAGAGGAATTTACAGTGTTCATGCCCCAGAAGTGGTTGTGTACCATTCAATTCTAGATCTTGCGAGTGAATCAAAGTACATACCATGCCATTTCCTATACATATGTTACAATGGATATAATATGTCGAGTAGTGCTATTTAGAACCCTTCCCAAACTGTAGCAAAAGCACTGGTTATTTCAGTAGTAGAAATTAATAACTGCAGCTAAGTTTTGGCAATAAATTGGCTTTCAATAATAAACTACCAAATTTAAAATAAAATCTAGTCAGTCATACAGATGTGGTGGAATCAGACTACGCAGGCGCATATAAAGGCAAGAAAGAGCAAGGAATATTACTTATGAAGTACTACCAATAATATGTACGGTGGACCTCAGTTTCACTATGAGTAGACAGTGGGAATGATGTTGCATAGTTCAGCACCAAAAAAGACAGCTCCATGCCACCATCACACTATCTTTCTCAAAGGGATTCACGATGGTCCCTAGAATCCCAGAGTTCGAGCTGAACCCAGTTGGCAATGAGTTAAAGATACTATTTGACCAACAAAGTACATTTACCTGTAACTTTTCCACTATCGTCTCTCTTGTCAGATCTGCGACAGAAACATCTGATACAGCAAAAGCCGGATAACCAATTACACTGAGGAGAGCTGCATCTACCTCCTGATATGAAAAATAAGTTCATTACTACATAATACCATAATTTCCAGACAATAACGTACACAATTTAAAAAATAATAATTTGATCCGAGATGAGGAAGATCCATCCATTAAAGTACAAGGTTTAAACACATACAACCGCCCATGTCAAGTCCGTAAAGTAAAAAGGAGCAATGTTTTCCAATGGCTGTAGTTTACAGAGGGACAGAAGACTCTTTTATTTGGTTGATTGTCCATGTTAAAGGAACTTTGTTTATGCTAACAATGAAGTCTAAAAACAACAGATCCAGAGTTGTCATCCATTTCAGCTTTTTACCACTCTAATATTTTCTATTCTGCGCAGAGATAAATTTTCTATCGCCATCAAGCGATGATGCGCAGGCGTCAAGAGTTCATTAAAAAAGTTGCAACTCATACACCATAAATTATTGTAAATTAATTAGTTTGACAAACCTTAGAATTTGATTCTCTGGGTAACATGCTCATCAGGATAGTTTGACACCGAGCTTTCTCATCAGGAGTGACATGGATAACAGAGTCTGGACCACCTCTTCCACCAAAAAGATCAAGTTCATCTATTGCCTCCAACGCTGCCTATAGTTAAAATTATTCGTCATTTTGCAATTTGAATATAATCAGACTATTTTCTCAACGAATTTTCTCGTACTTTACACATTCCAACTGAACTTGCATTCAACTCCGGTACTCCATGATTGGTTTTGTCCCCTCGTTCCCATACCCCGTAGTCCGGAGTTCGGTATGCCGATTCGATGTAGAATACGAGGTTTTGAATGAATGCAACCTCGTCCAGGTTATAAATGATAGACATTCCTGAAATTCACCTACAAAATCACTGCTTAATTCCTATTAAATTTCCATACGCCTCTATTTATGTATGTGTGCAAATTTGCTGATAACCTAGCAATGTTCCTAAATTGAGTCATGAAGTGACTTTGGGCGGTGAAGTATATTGTTTGATCGATAAGAGTAGTCAATTTTTCTGAAAAATACTTTACAATATGTATAATTGAGTACTGGTATATATATCTACACCAGAGGTCAATAAATTTACGGCTTTGGCTAACTTTTATTATTCGAGACTTTTTGAGAGAAAAACGCACTTAATTGGACTTTGGGACTATAATCAGATTTAGACATTTTGAAAACAGAAACAGATATGGCACCTTTCAACCCCAGTGAAATAATTTTTAAGTCTGTCAAGTAGAAACTATAAAAAAAGGAGACTGAAGATTAATGTTGTATGCAACGAATTTTTTTTATAAGTGTAAGAATTAATCCCTGTAAAATTTTATATTAAATATTTAAATTTCTTATTATTGTAGCCCACTAGACCCCTCACAGATATTCATGTGAAGAAAAGTTCGCCTGTTCTACACAGACACAGGATTAATGAAAGCAAACTGAGCTGGGCTGAAGTTGTTCAAGTTGATAAGTCTGTCTTATGAACACAGATATTTACCAGAAGCAGTCATCTGGGATAGCATCAATAAATAAAGGCCGATCGCATCCAACTGTAAATGACCCCATTCGTTATCTCCAACCACAGTACCGCAAGTGTGTCGATTATATTTAGCATGAAGTGAGTCATGGGGCGACTGCGAAATCTGCTCATGAGAAATAGCACATGTCTACTTGCATTCAAATATCTTTTAAGTAAAGAAAAATATATACAATCACTGAGCAATTGAGAGAATATTCTCATGTCACTAAAAATTACAGTAAACTCCCTTAAAATCAAAAACCACTTGGACAGGAGGGTTGTCGGATGACTGAATTTTCCGGATATCTAATCACCTTCTCTAAATTAACATAGCCTCTCACAAAATTTATCAAAACCGTATATATGCATCAGTATTATCATTACTATTCTGAATATAGTAAATGTGAGAGTAATATGAAGAAATAAAAGTGTAATTTAAGTAAAGAACAAGTTCCTAAAAAAGCATGTGAGAGGCTGACTAGTGACTAGTGTTCAAGCATTTAGCGCATCTGATGTCCTGATACAGTAATATTAAATTCATTTATTTCTGATGTGTGCCGGTTGCTTGAGAATACTGGATATTTGATCTCCAGATAAGAGGAATTTTACTGTACTTGGATAGTAATGAACGTGGAAGGCAAGTTACAAGAATATGAATTGTTGAACTACTGGTCCAAAAGTCTCATGAACCAAAAAAAATATTATCTTACTACTCAATTCAGTTTTAACAGGTATAGTCCTAGCATCACATCTTAAAAACCATCGATAAATAATATCACATTATGGTATCATAAACAAACCTTGAATTTTTCCAGTTTGTGAACTTGCCTCATCATGCAAATAAGCAGAGATCTCATGCATTTCACCACATTCTGAAAATACAGATCAATTTCTATCAGATTGGCGGTGTCAAATTGTAAACAGTACCAGGGATCAAATTAGTAGTACCATAAAATTTAACCAACCATGATTTAGTTAAATAATATTTTTGGTGCGACTAATTTTCACCAAACCTAAATTCATCAGAAGAGGTTCTGTCGTAGGCAACAGATTAAGATAATTTATATCAAAGACTTACTTGAGCAAGCTCATAAGCTTTAGCTTTGTCTTCATCAAGATCAGCATGTTTTTTGTAAGCAAGAGCAAGTCCCCACACTGATTGCACACAATAAAGGTTATCTCTTACCCAAGCATGAGGTTCTTCCTTACCAGCTGGGAAAAGGCCTGTGACAGGATCCTGGAAAAACAAATTTCTAGATAATAAAGAGTGTCGCACAACTAGTCAATAGAAACATAGAACATACATTTCAAATCTTTGCCCAACACTCAAATTAATGCACTATTATTGTTCAAGTATCATCGTAATATAATCCAGAATTTATTCAATAAACTGTTCACTCAAGCTTAAAACGAACCTGGAATTTCAAAATACTTTTCTGGATAAGCCTCGCATAATTGTCTAACTTCACTCCAGAGTTGCTTCGGCTCCTCATGCTGCATTAGCCAGATAACAAAGACTACGTAACGTTAGCAACTTAGGCCCATTATGTATAACACTGGAGGTAAGGCAACTGCATCAAAACAGACAGTAATTTTAATACATCACACATAATACCTAATAGGTTCTTTCAAAAAAATATTACAGAACATTGAGTTTCATAACAAATTTTGCAATACATGCATCAATATTTGAATCTGAATTTAGAAAAAAAATGATTTCAACAATAAATAATGGCGCACTTTCATAACAACGCATTATGAGGAGTAAACGAAAATGAGAATAAAATCATGTGAAGATAACAAATATCATATACATGCGATAGAACTGGCAAAATAGAAAATTCGTTCTTGATTAATGTGCAAATTCAACTCGTGAAACAATCGGGAACAATTGCGATAACAATTTAATCAAATGCTGTATGAGTGCAGTGTATGTATAAACTTGCCCATCCCATCCAGTGCAGTGTATGTATAAACTTGCCCATCCCATCCCGGACGATGATTGTCAATAGAACTAGCGACAAAGAAGGGAGTAAATCATGGCTCGATATTGATTTATTCAAGGCATAAAAGGAATAAAATGTATCGCCTTGTAATCGTGCAGTACGGTATGTGGCATCAATCGGTATTAAGAAATTCTTCAGGAATTTAATACAGTATAAATTTAATGGCATGGCAACTTTGAAAAAGTAAATTTACCCGCATCCTGTTTAGTAATTTAAGTTGATATCTACACGATAATATGGCAACTGACGAGCGGAAAATTCAGAGTCAGGACATTTACCCCTGAGTAGGTGAAATCTAATCCTCGGGGGTAAACTTATCTCTGGTTGAGAACAGAACCGCTGGCTTAGCACATACAGATATTGTCAGCAAAACCAATACTGACTTTCTACTTCTTTTTGAGTAATTGAAAACAACCCATATTTCTGAGTCCCCACATACAACGCTACAACGCTACAACACAACCACCAGTAAACCGTTTTATCAACAATTCGATATCAAATAATTGGATAGAATATTCGAAAATCAACTTTTGATAAAAAATATGTCTAATCATGGACCCCTGAGTAAGTGAAATGTAACCCTTGGTGGTAAATTTTACCTAGATTAAGAATCACTGACTAAGCACAGTAGATATTGTCAGAAAAACAAATACCAAAAATTGGAAACAGCCCATATTTCCGACTCACCACATATGAACACAAACACTAAAAAAACGTTTTATCAACAATTCGATACGAAATAATCGAATAGTAATAATCGAAAATCAATTTTTGATAAATAATATGTCCAAACATTGAAAAACAATACGATATGATAAACTCACCTGACGTCAAAAAGTAACTACGAATAAGAACAATGGATATACATAGAAACAAATATGGACAATTTATTACTTTGGTAAGGACATAAGGCTAGAATAAACGACAAGGATTTCTTTGAATATTCGCTACACAGAATGAATGATGTGAGATCAAATGCAGGGTGAGAAATAGGGATTAGAATTGAAAAAAAAGGAAGGATTATTCCATGTTTTGCCATTTTAACGATACTATATTCGATAAATACATTTATTCCTGCAATGATCAGTTTGAATATTACTTCTTACTCCTTTTATGAATACAGTACCAAATACCCAGTTAAGTGTTATAAAACATTTAAATTATATACCCTTTTCAAACATTTACCATATTGGATATGATTTTACATTTTTGATGTATGGTTGTGTTATGTATTGGATCAATGAAATAACTACAGAATTACCAATTTCCAGTATTTAAAAAGGTTTAAAATGACTTTGGAATACTTAATAAATATGTACATAACTGAAATATAATCAAAATTCAATGTAATTGATCTTTTCTACTGGTCTCCAATCACCTCGAAAGGATAAGGTTAGCATATAAGCTACATATCCCTACACCTCACCTTATCTCAATAGCAATATAATAGATTATACATAATACATATGAAGGAGGCTATTGCCTACAAATCATTGTCTATATAATATCTAGCCTTTTTTTCAATAATTATTGCATGTTATACTAATAATATAGATATTTAGTATAAAAACGATCTAGTTGTACTACAAACAACCACAGTATTAGACAAAGTAGTTGGCTGATTTCAAAATATTTTTAAAATTGCATTAGGATAGTAGTTCTGGATATCACAGTTAATAGTTATTAAAATAAAGAAATAAAATCATAGAAAGGAATATAGAAATCAAATATGGCAACTTTTCATAAGTTTAGAAGAAGTAATTGTCAACATATGCCTGGAACTGAAATTCGAAAATGCAAAAGTATATATATAAGTATGATATTACCATGAAATAAATAAACAGATGCTGTAACTGCTTCATGGTATTAATTTCTATTACAATAGCAAATGCAAGAAGATTTTAAGTTTGAATGAGTGAATGACAAAGCAGACTAAAAGGCTAGAATGCACAAACAGAAAATGTGAAACTGAAATAAGATATACTGAAGGTAGGATTTCAGAATACCCAAACAATACAATCGATTTTTTCCACCTCAAAAGAGAGACATGTGTATTATTTGATGTTACATTTCCGCAACATAATGGTGAATAAAATTCACAGACTAATGGAAATTATCCTTGCCGGATAAGCCTTTATGGTGAAGCTCTTGAAGATACTTATGCAGATTCGTATTTTAGCCAATAGGGGATGTTGAAGCAGTGCTAAGTACAGTTGCATCCCTCATGCATCATTCCGAGATGCATCTGGGCCGCTGTGCCACTGTGCCAAAGTTCATATAGATACATTGGGGATGACCATGGCAATTTCAAATAATGGTACTTTTAGAAAATCAAAATCAAACACACACACACAAATATCACAAATCTAGCGTATTTTATTTACTTTTTTCAATACATTCCAGTACTTTTTCCAGAACTGCGTTGGCCAAACCCTTGATTTCATCTTTTTTCTCGTCTATTCTCCTCAGCTCTTTCATGTTGCGGGACAAATGCCCTGCGACTCGCAACGAGTCCGCATACGACAGAGGTGGATTCTCCTTAGTAACTGTTTCCAATTCTTCTTTTTTATTCATGAGAGATTGTAGAGCTATTGTGCATCTTCCATGCATAGAACAAACCCGCTTTATAGCGGCAGAAAGCAGGGAGAACTGCTGTTGAGCATTGACCAGCTCTTCTGGAATAGAATTTCCGTGGTCAAGTAAACCAATCATTTTCGGAATAGACATGGTGGATTTCGCTCGCTTTGTTATGTTCAAACTGAAGTTGTACCCTTTTGAAGACAACTTTATTTTGAATTTAGGATGATTTGACTGTAGGAGAATAATGTACGGACGAATACTAATGTTTGTGGCTTCACTGTCAGCCGATTTGACTTTCTCTCTGAATTTTGTCAAGGTAAATATGATAGCTTCCTCCTGCCTAAGTAAATTACTTGCTAAATCCGCCATCACATTAAACTCCTCATCAATCTTGTCCACATTGGTTTTCTTAAAATGTACGAAATTATCTGCTGGCTCCTGTTTGCAAACGTTAGATGAGGATTCGGATTCCTCTTTGGAGTCATCATCTTCCACCTTTTCAAGTGTTCTTTCATCCCCATCTACAAAATCTTTTTGACCTATCAAAATGAGGGTTTCTTCGTCTAGTGTGTCATCCAAATGGGGATGGAGTTTGAATTTTGTCAAATTTTCGAGGAGGCATTGTTCTTTCAAATAGTCAGATTTTGCCTCGATATATGCAGTTTTAAGTGTCTCCAGCTTTTCATTTGGAACTATGTTTCTCTGCGCAAGAGGAATTCTTTTCAAAATCTCTATGGCAACAAAAAGTATTTCTCTGAGTTCAACAATATTTTGCAGCTCCCTAGTCCTGCCATCTCTGTTGACCCTCGCGGTAGTAAGATATTCTTCGCCAACTTGATTCGTTTCAAGAGCGTTTTTAAACATTTCCACGCTTTCTTGTTCAGCAAGCACTCTTCTTCTGATTTCCCTTTCATCTCTTCCAACTTCTTCCAAGCACGATGTAAGGAAAACTACATCAAATGGACCACAAGTACTATAATTTTGCCTGGTATACTCTTCTTGCAATCCCATGACGAAAGCAGTCCTCCTTTTACCTAGCAAGTTCTTACTCCGTGACACCGCTCTGATTTGAAAATTAATTACTTTGTCCATGTCATATTGCTTTTCTTTCAGACTGTCTTTTATACACTGTGGCAATATGTCTCGAATAAAGATTGCCTGCTGCGGATCTGACGTGGGGTTTCCTGCGTCGGCCATAGTGAATATGCGAAGACATGCATGCATGTGTATGTGAATAAAGATGAATACAATTTACGTGAGCATGCCGAGATCAGTTAGCTAGAACATTTTATCATTTGCTTAACTCAATAATAAAAAAACGAAAAAATGCTGGTGTATATCAACCTTGGTGTTTTTCTGTCCTACAGTCAACCTGTATGTTTGTAGTCAGCCCGCTGATGCGTGAGATTCGTAACTTTTGACGAGACACACAACCACTAGTTGTGACTAGAGACTCCTTTCTAGCAACAGCTCACATGGATATTGCCAAAAACTAGTTTGGTACAGTAGTATGTGAAATATTAATCTCAGCGTTGTTACTGCCAACTACATAAGTTGACTTTTACCGGATCGATAAAATGTTTTCATATTACAAGTTACTGCGACAACTAGAAAAAATGCCTTCAACGGAACTTTCTACTAGAATATAAATAAACCAATATACATCTCCGTCATATTCTCAGATAATTAGTAATCTCCACCCGGGGAGCAAACTTCCAACTACTCAATAACGGGATGAAACCTTTAAATGCACTACAAAATCCTATTTTTAAGTTTAAGTTTGCCACTTCACTTTGACAGGCTGCGCGTCATTATTCAAAGTACTACAGAAACAACTGACTGGATTAACGACAGTTACTGCCTTGAGCACAGCCTAACAATACTATCACACCAACAGCGGAAGTTACAATATGCTACGCTAATTAAGGGATGAAGGTAAAGATATTGAAAATTGATATCCTTTCACCGCATAGAAAATTCATCAAAGTTAGTTAAAAACTTGTCATGTTCTGGTGATTATGATTTGTTAGAAAGACATTGGTAATTGTTATTCTAAAGCACCCCATAAAGCTATTGTAGTCCTGTATATAGTTCCACCTTAGTTTCAAACTTAATTTTCAAATTCAAAACTTAATCCACAACTCTAACTACTCTTTTAGCTGTTAGGTGAAATACCTGCTCATGCTTTAGTCACCTAAATCTCTCAACCATCAACATTCTTTCTTCCAAGCGTAGTTCATTCTATTAAAATTTAATATGCTTAGTGGAAGTTAAAGGAATTGTTTTTGAAATATAAAGGCTCTGCAACCAAATGTTACTGCAATAAATAAGTATAGAGAAACCGTTGCAAATTTCATAGCAAAATCACAAGCAGTAGTTTGATGAAAGAACATATTGATCACAAAAAGACGATCTCAAGACCACGGCTGTATCTGAATGTGACGGTAATAGGAGGTGGCATAGTCATGGAATTCATAAATACAAACCTAGGTATAAACTGGAATACACAGCATTACATTACGGCAAGTGGTAACTTGTTTCGAAATTGTCACTAAAACGACATTGTATGCTACACGTATGATTAGGAATATAAATTCAGTAATTCAAATTGTAGAGGCTTTTACTATAGCACAAACTACAGGAGTAAGTGCTAAAGACATTAAAAAAACAGCAATACAAGGAAAATAATTGAGTGGCAAAATATGAGATATTGAAAGAAAAAATATAAAAACATTTGATTCGAGGATTTCGATTAATTAGGTTAACATTTCATTCCAGAAACATATAGAATAATTATTCCTTCAGATGGTCTGTGAAAGTATGAAGATGAGGTGAATTAAGGACATTCATGATTAACATATGAAGTACTGGCAAGTATTAAAAAAGACACAAGCATGATATCGGAAAAAGTCCGAAGATGTATCTTCACTTGCTTGCATAAAACTTCAATGATTTTTTTTAGGATTCTATGGGAACGACACTACAGGGTTTGGGATCCAACAGCCCCACCTAAACGTATGTGTGTGTACTATTACTGATTATCCCACTGGTGTTTTAATAGAAAAATACATCATTGTAGCTTGAGACAACTCCTTCTATATATATGAAAATGGAAAAGAACTTGAATAACTTCAAGGGGAACAAATATTTGAAAAGGTTTTATACCACTGTACTAGTTGACGAGTGACTTTTGACATGTTGCTCCCATAGCTGTTCACTATACCTGGGAAGTAATAACCAAGAATTCATTCTGTGAAACAAGTGAACGTATTTTTCCAGTCTACTTCAAACCAAGGCCCTATACCATACCATTGTTTTCATGTATAAATATGGCTTAGTGTATGGTTCCAATACTTGTGCATATAAAACATGCAACAAATTTATAAACGTGCAGCAAGAGTCATATGGGATGTATCAGCATTGTGCGTGTGTGCTTATATCACAATGAATTCAGTCAAGTAACTTTATGATATATTGTCATTGTGAATAATTCCTAACTGTGTCACGCTGTCATGTTGGCGACTCCACATCTACATGATGATCCTGTCTTTTCAGTTGGGGACGGGGAGTGCACGAACGACTAGACCCTCTGCTCGAGCTCTCCTCATTTATTTGGCACAAACCTCTGTTCATCAGTAAAGATCTGTCAATGAACGTTTTTGCTACAGGTATCGAATCTCTCGAGTTTGAGAGGTCGTTGCTCCCGTTGTTTGAGTTATTTACAGACTGCTTGTCATTAGTGCTTGTTGGAAGTTTGGGTTCCAGATCGTGTAACCTTGAGGTATAATATTTCAAAGGTAGTTTATCCATACCTACTAAGTTCACTACGTATATAAATTTGCAAATAAACTATAGTATAAAATATGTGAGGAATCTTCATATGCTCTGGGGGACAGGGGTACTATGATTGTACACTACGTTTCTAGTTTTACCACAGATCTGATTTTCCTTCGTATAATATTTGTACTATTCTACTACGGATATAAAGTTCAATCTTTGAAATTTGAGGGCTGGCAATTGCGAAAATGTGAGCTGTCGCGATTTTTCTCAATAATATGGCAAAACCAATGTAGCATTGTAAGGGGTAAAAGTTTAGAAAAAATAGTTTTAAACTTTGTGACTTCGAGAGGGATAATATCATTGAACTTTGCTAAACATCATCAACTGTATGCAACTAACAGCCAGCGGGAGAACTTTACGATGAGGTACTGACATGCTCAATACCAACCATCTTAATTGCGTGCAGTATGTGACCATGTCTCCTAAAGAAAGCGATGTGAGCAATACAGGGCTTATAAGGGTACAGATAATAGGAACTCGCTGAAGAATTAACGGTCAGGCAATCGTTGACATCCCTAATATACACCCATACAACATTGGAGCTCCAAATTTGATTCCATTATAGATGTATATTTCATTTACAGCTTGAATGCTGGGGGAGAACTGACGGTAGACATGCTTATTGTGTATCTTGAGTGAACCCAATACTCGCCCTTTTTCACTGAAACCATTAAATTCACATTAATTAATTGCACTGTTAAGTACTTTCGAAATTGGAACACATCGGAGTGCTTGTATTTAAATCAAGACATGTTAAATAAATTCCACTCGCGAGACAGAGAGTATCAGCTTAGTTAAGTCTCGAATTACCTTCTACCAGTTATTTTCTCCTCTGCGGAACGCCAGTTTTCCCTAGCAGCAGCCAATCCTGTTTTCGTTGCAGCACCACGAACTTTATTCAGTCCGGTTGTAGACCCGAACATACCGCCATGTGCGTTTGGACGGGAAAACTGGCTCCCTTTCTCCGTGAACCATTCCTCATCTGTTTTCCTTTGTTTTTCCCGCTTCTTGTCGACAAAATTGACCAAACATCTATAGAAGTGTATATTGTTATCAACAATAATAATAATATTTCTCCCCCGATTCCATAAGAATTTCCACACATTCATATCATCACTTGCAATATTTTCTTTAATTGGAGAATGACTTCATATATCAGATGGTTAGTTTTATATATACACTTCGCATGCCTCAATAAGAATGTTCTTACCCACAAGGCACCCAGAATAAGATTGAAAATACTAAGACGGCCCCGACGATGTTGTCAGCAAGAAACTCTCCAATCTTATCAGGAGCGATGTTTTCGAAAATGCTCCAGACCCTCTCTATAACATCCTGGGTCTGTTTTATGCACTCTTCCTAATGTGAAAATGGAGGAATCGGTTCATAAACGTATCTACGGTTTGGTTCCTATAGCAGCATATATTCCCAATTCATGGTTTCTTACGTCTTTGCAATACCCGAGAATACACTTGGAATTGTCACGAAGTGGAATAAATTCCGTTCCGTTGAGGTAGGGTACACATTGCGTAGCCATATCGCTCCCTGTTGACTCAATGGGAGCACAGCAGCGTTGACAGAAATTCTCTTTCTTGTCGGAGCAAAGGCAAGGTTTCATACCAACGGTCACACAGAAGGGTAAACACACACCTGCACTGCATTTACCTGGTAAAACGATAACAAAAATTGTGAAGGTTAACATGTCCGAATGTTTTGTTATGAATTGTGGTAAACTGTTGTAAGACGAGGGCTGCCTGTACAGGGATTTTGTTTATTTAATTTTTTTTCCTTGAATTCTTTTTTTCTAATTTCGAACCATGTGCCTTTACCTTTATCAGTCTTGAATTCATGAAACGCTGTTGTAAATTCGATTCGAAATTCGTAAAATCCGATAGTTTATGGAATTTTGGAACGATAGCATAAAATGCTGACATATTTTTTCCCGGTTTTATTACATCTACATGCTTTGTGTTTATACTATACATTAAACTTAGTATCTGTATAGTGGAAAGGAAATACAAATGTGAGCTGTAATATTTTATTCAAAACATCGCAACTTAGGTTGAGACTGCAATATTACCCTCCTGATGGTATGTATTCTGTATAGAAATTTTATTTAAAACTACATTCCGGGTATATGTATCGGCTATATTATAAAATGTAAATGGATATTGTGTTGATACCTGGGTCCTATCCACAAGATGTCTAAATTTAAAGATACAAAATGAAAACATATTCCGAAATCCGAAACACTTTTGATCACAGTCATTTCGGATAAAGCGAATACCTATGTCACCGCAAGGCTCATCGTCTTTTTTGTGCAAATGATTTGGGCAGGTGAAGTTAACGCCATCACAGAATGTATCACGAAGGCAGGAATCAGGTACTTCGCTGTAGCAGATAGTTTGTTTGCTTGCAGCCTGTCATGTTAATTCCAAACAAAGTTTTGGTTGATACAGGATTATAAAAACAGATTAAAATGATTATTACAAATGAAAATATTTTTCACCTGGCAGAATTCATTGCAACAGACTTGGTTTTTGTAACTGCACTTCGCCTGAGATTTCAACTTGCAAGTTTGAGAACAACACAAGTCCTCCTCACTCCGACCAATAAGATATCCTGGATCACATTCTTCATCAACTTCCACCTATATCATTGTTATATTCATTTGATTCATTGAGTATTTACTAGGGACTACTTACATATATTACAAAGTATGACCAGAAATGCATACTGCTTGTATTTATTAGGCTTAAGTAACTTTGAGCAGCGTCAGCGTCTTAATTGTCTCAACATTCTCATATCAAACCACATGTGGTAAAATGGTCTACAGACTACACTACACTGCCAATGGAATGTACAAATAAGCTGCGGTGCATAATTCATGATACGTTGAGAATATGATAGTGTAACGAATACAATTGATTACAGGCAAAAATCCTGGCATAGTGTTGCAATCCTTTTAGGAATTAAACTAAATAAAAATATTCATCCTATATAATCCAATAACAAGAATCAACCTTGCAAATTAACCAAACACAGGAAATTTTATCAAATGATATCAATGTAGAAATACAGACCTTGAAATTTCCACAGATCACTTCACTCGGTCTCTGAAAGCAATACTTTGCTTTAGCTTTCAGGCAACGCAGTACATTGTTTTTACTGCAGTTTGAAAACCTTTTGTTGTTCGGATAGTTGCCGCTTACCGCCGCAGGATACATTATGAAGTTGCCGTCATTCTCCTTCAGAGGATCGATAAAGAAAACATAAAATATAATAAAATTCATTTTATAAATAAATATTGTGTTGGTAAAAACTAGTTTACCTCTCCAGGGCTGCAATAAGCTTCACCGTTGTCATGTTCTGCCCCAAAGTTATGGCCAAGTTCGTGAGTAGTTACAAGATCGGCCTCCATCGTCAATATCCTTTGGCCCCAGTTAACGGTCGTAGTGAGACCGGTATTCAAATACCGCGTTGGATTTCCTTGCCTAAGCAGTGACAAACAGTATAAGTATAGGTTCTCAAAAATGAAACAACTGTCACTGTAAAAATATTACTCAAGACAAGGACACATTCACAGATATTTATCTAGTTCCAAACCAGACCACGTCTAGTGGTGTTATCAGATATTGGATGATATGTTGAAGCGATTATCACAGTTTTTCATAGCAAGAAGAATTAGGCTGATGGAACATAAGTTATCGGCTCAAGCAAAATGAGTATAAGCTAAATCATATTTCCTTTTTCCTGAAATAGCTTGATGTTTAATGTGAATAACAGCATATGGAAAAACCACAGCATGTCATACCTTGTTTACAGTACGATTTCATTCCATGCAGTATACTTTTTACGGCCAGTGGGAGAAGTGTCAAGTTTTATTCATATCTAAGATACGTTAAGTGATTCAAAAAGTTGTACTATACAGATTTATTTATCAATTTATCAAGACTTTTTACTAGAAAATACTGTGTATTTCAAAGACCTCTTTTGAAACCTACGTGTATATGTCGTAAAGCTATATAGCCATAGGACAATTCAGTGATACAGTACCCAGGAGTTGTGCAGTATTGAATAATGATTTATTGATTCTATTGCAGATTTAAAATTCCGACCAATACAATACTTCTATGCTACTGTCATGAAACAGCACACTTACCCTCTGAGATAAGGCTTTGTGCAAATGCCACCAGCATTATCTTCTTCGCTGTCTCCAACATATGCCAAGCCAAGAACACCTTTGGGAAAATCGACATATGTAAACAAATGGGCAAGACAATGACCATGATTGATTTCACTGAACGCTTCCAAAAGTTCCCTTGCATCCCAATGCCCAGGAGCATTGTATCTGATAGAGGAAGAATTTAAAAAACAAATGTAGGATGATGTAATACATTCTTGATAAAAGCTTATCGAGAATACATTGCAGCCATCTTGGAAGTAATATTACGTATTACAATTTTTTTTCATGAATTAAAAGCATGTGCAAAATATGATCTACAGAAATCTATTCTGGAACACCAGTAATAATTTTTAACTGTATTTTAATAGTACTGTACCACATGTTTGATAAGACATTCTTTCACCATGCTTTACTGTCAAAAGGAAGGATTGTTTAAAACACTTTGAAAGAGCAATCACACAAAGTAAAGTATATATATTGGATGCTAAGGTTAAATAAATATACATGAACGGGAATCAGGTATCATCAAGCAATATTTTACCTTGGATTGGCCGTACTTTCATTGAAAACTGTTATGTTGCTAATTTGAAAGCCATAGCCGACATAGTCTGTGGATTCATCATGGACGTCCCAGTTGACATTTTTAAATATCTGATTCACTTTATCAAATAGAGTAATCAAATAGTATATGGTCTGAAGAACATTGTTGTTTCCCATATATTTGAAAAACCTGTAGAAAGAGAACAGAATGATGTTAATCAATGGTTTTCCAAACTAATGAACATGTAGGCATGAAAGGATAACTGAGAGGTAGCAGATAAAGCACAGACATTGAACTAAAACATATTATTTAATGTCATATGATTGAATTATGAACATTGGCTTGAATTAGATTAGGTTTCATCACTGAATTCAGCGTTGTAGTTGTTTATTACTGTTAAATAATTCACTCCAAAAGCATAAAGGATATAGGGCTGAAACTATGCACCTTTCTGGATGTACTTGAAAAGCAAAACAAAAAGTAAAAAAGTGGAGGTGAAACGCTATTGAACTTCGCATGAGCAGACTAACGAAAAATAGAAGCCACAGATAGCTGAAACGGAGTCGGTCTGCATGGTTTGAAACTTAGATTGTTATAATTTGAATTTCCAATTTCACTTGTTTGAAACCACAGCTACTGAATCAGCAGATAAACAGGCACTACTTTGATGCTAAACAGCAATTATCTGTTTATATCTGTCAATAACCCATTTGATTCATATTTGGTATTGGAATTGTACATGATTGTTGTTTTACCCATTGAATTTTTAAAACGTCAAATGGCATACATCGAATGAGACAATGATTTATTTCCTTCTTTATCCCTAGTTTTATTGCCGGCCATCTTCGGATGACACTTGTGTGAGCAAGAGGAAAGTTTATACTGACACTGTATTCCTTAATACAGCATTCCATTCGACACAGTCACAAGCTTGTCCTCCAAATCCGAACTTATTGTTAATTAGGTTTTGCAAGGCAATCAAAGTTATGATTTTTTTTTGTGTTTCAAGGATGGAAAGACATCTCATGAAGAACTTACCACCCAAAAAATACCACCACATGCTACTTGTGATATAAGGGTATTCAATGCATAAAGGGATGTCATGCCAGACACATACAATGATTGTATTATTTAAGCATCATTACCACATCCTCATACTACGTGCGACTTATAAGACGGGGAACTCGCTATACGAGCCGCCATTTGTGAATATTTTTGTTTCATACGACGAGTACAGATTCACAGTACGAGCGATAGTCATACGCAATGGCAAGGTAAAGGGAGTCCATTAATAGCGTTTCTAGCTGACTCATCGATTTGTAAGAAAGAGAGAGAAAAGAAAGAAGAGCACATGCTCAATTTACCGCGTTTTACTCACCAAGCGTAGTCTGCGTGAGCGTGTTTATTTCGTAGCGGTAACGTCCCAAGCGTTTTGTGCTAGTGAATATTTCGTTTTCCGTGCATATTTTGGATTGATTTTGTGTTAACCATGGGTCCAAAAAAAGTAAGTACTGAAGATAGTAGTGGTAAGAAGTAAAAGCTTATCACAATAGAAGTGAAGAGTGCAATAATAGAAAAAACATAAGAAAGGAGTGCGTGTAGTGGACTTGGCACAGCAATACAACCGAAAAACGTCGACGATCTGCACGATCATTTCTTGTATAATCTCCTATGTTTTTATTACATATACACATATGTATTGTTATTTTAATTTAAACTGTACGTTTCTGTTTAAAAATACCTTAACAAAGGTATTTTGCCTGGTTTTTGGAGCCTGGAACGGATTAATTAGTTTCCCATTATTTTTATGGAAAAACGCGTTTTGGAATATGAGCCCGGTCTAGGAACGAATTAAACTCGTACTATGAGGATCCACTGTATTCTAAATTTTGTGGACCATAAGTAATGGGGTTATTTATATAAATAATTACAGTAAACTACTGAACGATTCCAACGATTTATTATGGTATATACCCAGAGCCAGAGTGTAGATTGTAATGAACCAGTCAAACACAGGAATTGGTTGGCTAGGAAACTTTCTTAGTACCAGGGTATTGAAATATATTTTACCAGTTCATTCAGGTTCAACTTTAAAAAAAGTCATCCCTTGTAAGTATCAATAAAGCCTATTGCCATAATCTATAATTCATACTCGCACCACAAAAATAAAGAACAAGACCAATTCCCACAAAATTGTTCTGAGCAATTAGTTGTAAAGTATGAGTTAATTACTGTATTTACCATTTTAATATATGGTACAAAATTAATATACCATACCTATAATCAGCAACGAGTGCTATGGAACATATTTTCCTGTCATCGTTGATCGCTCGCTTTTCCCTTGGCCCTTCACGTTTATGTCTGTTCAAATTTTTCTCATTTTCATGAAAGTAATGAGGTTTGTTGACATGATTTTCCATCACAGATTGTTTTCTTGTTTTTTCCTGCAATGCATTTATTTGAACACAAACATTAGCAGAACATAAATTTTATTTCAAACTGCTATGCTTTAAGATAGGAAAGCAGAGAGTTTCACCAACAGTAATTATAGCGATAGAATACATTTGATAGTTTTACTTAAAATTACTGAAGATATCCAATATTAATAAAAATAATTTTTTGATTTATGAAAGTCAAATGATAAAAATTGAAATGTGTTTTTTTACTTCACATACACCTGGTTTTCGGCTATTACCCATTCTGTCAACATTTTTCTTTTTACCAAAGGATATAATCGCAGACTAACTTTCACTTAGCGATAGAATATTGTTGCAACCTATAAAATTCACTTTTGAACTTTCAAATACTTCAATAACTAAGAGCATAAACAGAAAAAATAAAAACAAACAAATTTATTTTTTAATCGAGTACAAGAAATTGTACCTAAATTTATAGAGTCAATATGAAATTCTCTTGGGAACCATACAGTTTGTTACAAACAACTTCTTACCGCGACTTCTTACGCCGAATTCTTAGAACGCCATTTTCGTGCTGCTCCGTAATTCTTACGATCAATATTCTTGGTGACATTTTTTTACTAGTGCTTAAAATCTTACGACTGGTATATGTTTGAATTCTCATTTCTTACATTATACTAGGTGATATTTTATGACATTTGGGCATTGCGAAATAATTACGATATATATATACATATATATTAATTAAACCAAGCTTTAATGTTCCAGCCAAACCAGAACGCGGAGAAGTGTCAGATTTGATAAATATATACAGTAATCCCTCACCTATTGCGGTTAGTGCATTCCAGAGCCTCCCGCGATAGGTGAAACTCCGCGAAGTAGGAACCACATATTTAATTAATTATTTGAATATATTTCGATGTATTTTGAACCATTGTAAATCATTTACACACTATTATTTACCTCATTAAACTTTCCCACAATCATTTGACCGGTTATTTAGTCTTTTTTAACTTTTCGCGCTTAAACATTCTAGTACTGTACGGTACGGCATTTATCATGAAATAAAATACATACAATATTAAAAAAAATCTGCGATGTAGTGAATCAGTGATAAGTGAACCGCGATATAGCGAGGGACGACTGCATAGTACTAGTCTATGCTTAAATCCAGGTGTAATTTTGTTTCTTATGTCAAGCTTTGATGTACCGATCAAACCTAAGCCCGTAAAAGTGTCAGCTTTGGTGGATACTTTTACATTCTAAGTAACTAGAATGTGTAAGGTGTAATTCTCTTATATAATAACTGCGCAACCCTGAATTTGTTAAATAACTAAATCCGCAGTGAAGAATAAAAACTACGGTAGTACTGTCATACTTGCGAAACGGAAATACCATATTACCTAAAATGTCATCATGTCATTTTAGTAGATACATATTCTAAATTGTTTTTCAAATTTTTTAACTAGCTCTAACTAAGGACAAAATACATTCATGGATACATACTTTTTTTTTTCTGATGTCTTTCATGAGATTTTCAACATCACAGTAACCATTCAAATGATTGTTCAGTCTGGTAAAATTCAAGTCCGACTGTTTATATACAATCATTTTCTTTTTATTTTCTTCTTTGCTAACTTCACTAAGAGGTAAATGTCGCCATGACGGTTCAACTACATATGTTTCATCTTTAGTGGTTATAGTAGCCATTAAAGTTTTGTCTTCAAGATGAGCTTTGACAAGCGATCCACGTTCTCCTATGACAGTTCCCTGTACGAAAACGGAGTGGTTACAAAAGGTGGCAAAAAAAGCATTTAAAAATCACTGTATAAAATTTAGACCCATTTCAAAAGCTTCTATCAAGATGCCAAACTTTACTAATAAAAATTCAATACGGTGCTGTCATTCCCAAATTAATCACATGAATAATGCTGCTAAAGTTTCATATGAAGTCAAACCATAAAGTACATATGAACAATGCAGGATACTTCAGAATTCTTTTATCAAGCTACAGTAAGGTTTTCATTCGTTTACCGAACGTAGATCTCTTATAAGCTGCTGATTAGTAGTATATTAAATTCATTGGAACAAAACCATAACAATATAAATCTCAAACCATAACAGATAAGAAGTTAGGTCATTTACAAAAAAAAAAAATAGAAATATGATTGAATTAAATAGCTTATTAGAAATGATGTTCAGAGAAAGCAATTACTACGCTGGATTACTACGAGTCATTGCAGATAAAGATAGTCTTACAGTGTAGATGGAAGATTTGTCGATTGCCATTTCTCGGCTTCCACTCCGGCCCCTCACGCATGCATAAAAATCTGGTGCAAGTACCTCTGGAGAAGATATCAACGACAAAGTGAAACGACGGTGAAATGCATTGAAAGAAACCTGGACAACAGTAGAAAAATTGACTATCTGTAATAGCAGGAATGTTCCATTCCTCAAAAAAGTGTAGAAAAAATCCAAGGCAGAAAGGATATATCAGTTGAGGCGAAATAATTATCAACAAATAAAAACCGGTGACTCCAAAATCTTAAAATTCTGATAATCTTGGACATCACAAGAGTTGCTTAGTCACCAAAGTTGTTAAGTAAACGTTCTCAACAAAAATATATATCTCAATACCATGGTAAGTTAGATCAGTTAAATGGTGAGGCTGGAAATTTGGGTTAACCATAAACAGCCAAGGTCGTAAGCAGTCTCAAATTATAGTTAAAGGCATTCATCATATACATCAGAGAGAAACTTTTTATTTAGTTGAATATATTTACATAGTGCGATTGTGGCTTAAGTAGGGTCAGATGAATATTTCCAACTGCTTTTGTTTGTTTTAAATTCACCATGACAAAGCGGGATCCAACTTTCTGTTGGAGGAAGTTTGAACCAGGAAGTTTAATCCAGAGAACAGAACAATTTCTCTAACTTTTACACATTCCATCTCCACACAGCTTATTGTAATTTATGTCAGCAGATGACATACAGGAAGTACTTGACAAGAATTGTTTTAGAGGGAATGTATTCAAAGGTCATTCGGGCTTTATTCAGTCTTAGCAGGAACTTTCAGGATTTAAACAATAAATAGCAAAGAATACTACTGTATACATGTTGCTCCTCTGGAGTGAAAAATTGAAGCTTATGGTGAAACAACTTCGGGATTAAGGACCCTGGTTCTGTGTATGTAAGTCTTGCGGAAAATAAAAAGATCTTACCTCTCTATCAAATGTTGGAACTTTGTTACTTGCACTTCTCCTGTGCCTCTTGATAACAATATCGTTTTCCGATATCGTATCCCATGTTCTGAGTCTCTCTCTGAGTGGATGATCCTCCACATGATCCGCTTCATTGTATTTACACAATAAAACCGTTATCAGGAATATGAAACAAACTCTTCGACGCTGCATAGTATAAGAACTGTGACATTAATTCTTGAAGTCTGATGAATTTTTCATGCTCCACAGTGCAAAAATGCACCTCAACCACAGCGAGAGTAGCTGAGATAACCGAGAAGATCACAGGTCAGTTGACGCCAGTATTTCTATAGTAAGTAGGTACCAAAAAGCTGAAATGAAATATATAATTGTATGAGTGAAATTTCACGGTAGGTGATTGAACAATATTGAAGTGAGTTTAGGTACAGCTACTATCAACAAATAAATAGTAAAACAAAAACAGGTAATAGAAAGTCTGTGGAGATACGACAGAAGACTATTGATTAAATATTAAAAATATATAAAAATTAAATGCTTCATGCTATGATGAACAATCACAAGAGAAAAAAAACTATGCTACTTCAGCTGTTTGACTTCGGGAAACTTTACGATAAAACTTTTCAACAACAGAATGCATTTTTTAAAGTTTTCGTACTATATAATTGATTATTTCATATTCATTAGGATAAAGCTTTTTTGGCTTCGGGTATTTTGTGAAAGATATCTGAAGCCTGATCATAAGGAACCATGGAAAAAATATCAGAAAGTAGACATACCATTTTCAGTTTTACTCACTAATCATGAAAAGCAACTTAATTATATATAGAAAGCTTCCAGTAGAAAATTATGATTTAAAATAACTGATAACATTTTGAAAGTATCGCTTATACTGCTCTTGATATGTACAATTTTAGACTACAGACTACAAGATTATCATATGATTTAATAAATCATTATAATGAAATGCTCATGGACATAAGTCTTAATGCAGAATTATAAGTAGTTATATTATCAGGTAATTCACTAAGCCAGTAGAAGATAAGTTCAAGAACATAATCAACGGCTTCTTCAGGCTAACCAAAACTAATTATTCTTGCCTAAGGACTCGGGCTTCAAATATTGCTAATGAATAATTCAAGGATGGTGCAGACAGGATGTCAGATTGTAGCAGTTGTCAATAACAAAATGCCAATGTTAAACAAATATTTTCTGTGAACAATCTCTTCAACACGGTTCACACGTTGCTCAAAACTCACAAACTGCCTGCGGTTAATATTAGAGTGATGAATTTCAATGTCATAAACAGATCTGTGTAAACATTCGTCTTACTAGAAATGTCAAATGTATAATGCTGTTCGGGAAAATGTGTTTACGAAATAGTCGCTACTATAAACATTTGTAATTAACGAGGTGCCTTTGAATTATGGAAATTATTATTGCAGAATTAGGGTACTTGAAACCAAACTCTAAATACTCAAAAAGGTAATTAGAATTATCTAACATTATACAATTTATATGCTTAGAATATTTAGGCAATAAATAAATCAGGCTCATCGTCAATTGATTCATATATTATAAGCATTACCTCAAAATTTGGACAAAAGCCTTAAGCAATAAGTAACAGGTGTAATAAGGGTAAAATCACAAATAATTTTGGCTTGAAAATAATATATCAGCCAAATAGCATTATGCATGATAAGATTTACAGCTAAAGCATGCTATACAGCTAATGGCAACCAATATTTTTCATAGAGTGACGCATGTCCCATCATCATTGACAAATAGATCCAATATATCATTCACGATTGAATGTCACAAAGTTGATAAAAAGTCATGAAATGGCGAGAAATATTATATGTTGTCAGACAAATTTCTGATGTTGCAAAACAATCCAATGATTATTCAACTCACCTTTTAAATTAAAATAACATATAAGGCAAGTGTGAGTACCTAGAGACCGAAAATGATTTAAAGGTGTGCCTAGTTGAGTCATAATGTCTGATTTCAACTGAAAATCTGATACAAAGATGTAACACCGAGTTAAAAGTGATGGAAGACTAAAAATATCTAAAAATAAGATTCTTCCTTAACTTCTTTGATAACAGTCCCTATTTCCATGAACATAATGAAATAAACATATAACAATAGATCAAAAATAGCAAATATTTTAACTACAGAAATTTTTGATCAACTTTCTAATATATTCAGTGCCCCTCGTTTAACGACGTTGTTCTGTTCCGATGAACGACCTGGTCATAAAGCGAATTCGTCGGTTGAGTGAGGAGTTCTCACTTAGAGACCAGGATCCATTCCAACGACCTAGAAAATATCCGTAGATATTGTTTCAATGTCACCCGTCTGTGATATAGTCCATCAGTGTGAAGAGTTACCAAGTATCAGTTGGATAGGAATCATCTAGATAACAAAATTCTCGAAGGTAAAATAGAAACACTATCTTCAAGTCGTAGGTGTGAGGAACTGTGGTACTGCTAGTGGTCGTTTAGTGAGTACTACCTGTACTGTGAGTAAATTTTAAGCAGCATACCTGGTCAGCATATAGTTGAGCTAAAGTTTCAATATTGCATAGTAGATTAAAATATTTGCTGTTCGATCATAATTTCACTAAATCCAGCTGGGGGCTGGAAGAAAAAGTTCGAGAATTGCACATCCAGGATCGCACTTTCATCGACATAGATTACCGGGTAAACTGTTCCCTTAACTCCATTCACAACGAATGGTAGAGGTTTACCATCGATATAAAATTTCATTTCTAGATGATTGTACGTAACTCCAATGACGTCGCCTTCGACAGGGATGGTTTTCGTTCGACAAATTTCATTGTTTTTATGCCAGACCGTACCGTCGTGCCTCAGCACCCACGATTTTTCGCTACAGCCGAGCGGTACTTGATTAAGGTTGGCGGTTATCAATGCCAGTCCGATACCCCAAATACCAGTGCTCTGTAACTTTGCTTCGAAGTATGCCTTGTCCTGTACGATGGGTGCGCTTGCAAGTGCGGCCCCCGTGCCACATATCCTTTTTCCATTTTTAACAATCACTGCATCTGTACCCATATGATCGATACTCAGTGTTACATTGCTATCATCATGTGCAGACTGAGTACTGGAACTCGATGCTCCAGACCAACCAAAGCAATGCCAGAACCAATCTAAATAAATAGCCATCATATATCTGCAACATTGTACAATAAAGAGGAAGTGTCATCAGTGTATAATGGTAAACATTATGTAAATGTTAAATTTTGTTTGTGTTATAAAGGACTAAGGATGGTTTGATATAATGAAGAGGAGAAAACAGAAATGAATGAAAGGTAAGATAAAGACTTGAAAGAGTTCAAAAAATCATATCCTATTTGAAAGCATTCAATATATATGTGTATATCGCTGAATATCAATAGTAGGGACATAACTGTCAGTAGAACAGCGTCCCACACAAAACACATGTTTGCAAACAAAGCGGTTGCGCCGCCAGGCAGGTGTACCATTATGGTACTGGTACATGCACAATAGCCTATAGTAAATATCTTGATTGGCATAAAAAACACCCAATGTTACGTTACTGGCTTATGTAAGTAATTTACTTTCAATTCCTATTCTAATGTTAACTAATACATAATATGGTGTGTTCAGACAACGTCCAAATCACATAACATAATGTAATAATTTTCGGAATGTATTGTGGACTTCAAGGTACTTAAGTTACGTTATTGTAATGTATGGCAGAATGAATATATATATCAAAACTATATATTATGCTTGGGGCTGGATTACCATTACACTGATTGCGCTGAAGACTGCAAGCCCTCGGGCGATAAAAAGTTCCCAAAATCAACAAACAAAGAACAAAGAACTGTAAATAATATACATCCTAAATCATAACATTCACAAAATCGCAATAGTTGAAAACGATATATGTATTTAGGCGGGTAAATCTACCGAATGGTGAAGAAGACTCCAAGTCACCAAAAGTGTACGTCCCCAAGCAGGGTTAATCTAGCCGTGATTATGTGAGGTACTCGCTGCTAGGAAGGCCAAATATGTCATTGATGCAGCCTGAACTTTTACACTGTTAACATCTGAATCAATATGATATTTTGAAAAAAAAATTGTCTGTCCACATAACTTCTCCACTCCTTTTTTGTTCTTTTAAATAGTGCTATGATTCACATCACGTCGTATCAAGTCTAACCGTATGTAAAGATATAAAAGTGAGAGTCATTTCGTCTTTGTGCATTTTTAACATTGTAATGCTAAATCATATAAGAAACTATCATCCTTTCAATTACTCTCTCATTATTGATGTGTGCAGAATGCACCCACAAATCAAAAGCATTTAGCATATTGGGATTAGAGAAATGTGGTTAGCTGAGAAAACCAAGGTATACAAAACATTGTTTAGCCTAATCACAATATTGATAAGGTTCTCGTCACCATTCAGTTACTATATCTGATACCATTCAGATTTGTTTGCGTAAAACTTTGTCACAAAAAGACCTGTCCCTAAATAAAGTTATTGTAGAGAAGTACAAAAAAAGGCTAATTGAAGTTTCAGCTTCCATTCAGGTAGGCATGGCAATTTTGATTGGCATTGCTGGCATTATTGCCAAAGATAATACTATGCTCCAGGCAGGATCAAGGGTCATGGTGGATATTTGAAAAAACATTTAGTCAACACAAATGGCACAGTAGTTACGCACACACAGATGTTGCACCATCCATTAAAATTTCTGTAGGTCCAAATATTTACTATGTCTTATAAAATTTGGTAATAAAATACTTCCTCTACATGCAGGGCTATCATCTGCCTCGACCGAAAAATAAGCATGTTCAGAAAATCATCTTACTACAAAAAAATGACCAAAATCTTTGGAACATCGTTTTATTTAAGTGATAAAGATCAAATCACTTATAATACTTATTATTAGAAATGATCTGCTTCAGCAGTCCTTTGTCCTTGATGGGAAGGGACATACCAATATTCATAGCCAACATATGTGATTAGATACTTTCTACGTCTAATAATAAGACAAGCTAAGCACGCAAATCAAAAATAAGCACAAATCTTAGAGATAAGCTTGATCTGGCAGCCCTGTCTATATGATTTACCAGCGAATTGTAATGACCATATTCGCTGATATATTATTTAGGTAGTGATCACACAATTTCAACTTTCCAGTGTGTATGGTTAGACTAGCCATAGATTTGGACAACCACAGAACCCCACACATAATAATCCCCATTTATAAATCCCTCATCTCCAAAGTTTAGTAGTGCGGTCCATTCCGAAACACCACAGGTTATGTTGGCTTTACTTTCATACGGGCTTTTTAGGGATGTTTTATTGAGTAAAATTAGCTTTATAAGCAGCTATATTTGAGCAACCCTGTGACGATCCCAGGTACCTTAGATAGGAAGTGCGGCCAAGATAACCTAGTGAACAAGACACAGTTTGAAAGTACCCTGTATACACCAGTGGTAAAATAAGCTAAAAAAATAGAGAGCAACTACTCAAGCTGACATGTATTGCTTTCAAAGCAATATTACGATTAAGTAACGATGAACATGAATAATACCTGACCCTTACCTAATTCATGTCACATGCATTCGCATTATATCACAGGTCTTTTTGGGGTAACCACCAAACAATAGGGTTAACACCTGGAGATAGGAGTATCTGGGAGTTGACAGTGAAAACGCGAAATTTTTTGTTCATTTGGAAATGATTAAGTTAAAAAATTTGGTCCCTTACGAAACCCGGAAACGTAACAAGTTAAGAAGAGCGGTTCCTCCGGAAACCCGGTTGGGTGAAGTTAGCTTTCCCTCAACCTAACATAACGGGGTTTCCGAAGTGACAGTACCTCCCAACTTGTAGTCGGGTTAGTCATTGTGGAAAAATACATACAATGCTTTTGCGAAGGTCAAATATTATTTTTCAAAATTTCACATTCGTTTCATTAACTGTGAGATACCCAAGACGAATAAGAAGATTTCACGTATCAAAATCTTGAATCCTATCATGCTCGACTGTGGCACGAACTCACAGAAACCTGGTTTCTGTTGTTACAAAGTTGGTCTGTACTGTACTGCATTTGATTCCTACAATCACTCTACTTCTACTACTACATTAGTTCAGTGATCAATGAACCAGAACAACTTTTTTGAATGAAAAAATTCTATGTACACTACCATAATTCAAAGAATTTGTCCTAAAACTGAAAAGATGTTATGCTTCGTTACTACAGTTTATATACTGCGACTAAACGGAGCGGAAAGTTATCCATGGGGGTTGAAATTTTATTCATAACATGGATTTTTAATTATATTATTTATATTGACTTGAATGCTGCACTCTACTTCAAATTATCCCGGTAAACGGTGTTTTCTTCAAACAAAATTGCTCTACCAACAAAAAATTAATTAATTCATCTATTCCGACTTCTATCCGGTCATTTCCATTTGAAAAGTTCCAAAGTTGGCTGCGACGAAACTAGGGTTATGTAATTCTTGCAATGTTCAAGAAACAGTGGCTCACCTCATTCTTTTAGGTCTGCAGTTCACATTCATCCGACTTCCACTAATCCAGACCAAACTTCCTGAACCAGAGGTTCTCATCGTTTTTCCCGTATTCTCCCCTACCAACCCCAGACGCTTGATCACTACAGAAATAAAAAATAAACCACATATTTACAAATTTCCACACAACTTTAATGAGAACCCTTATCCTGAGCTGAGAAAATAATAGAGAAAATCAAAAAAACCTAGAAACTATTGTCAAAATTCCTCCCCATTTCCCTCTTTTGGCAAATTTCCTCCTAGGAACTTTAAATTCCCCCTTTAAGGAGCCAGGTGGGAAGCATTGGCCTGAACATTTATTCAGTAATGTTAATAGCGTAGTTATTATGCAAAGTATCCCTCTTTGTCTATGGGCAAAACAAATACAGTCGTACAATCAGCATATGGGAGGTTTTGCGACTTCTTTTTGCTGTCATCAAGTTGTCGTTCATCTAGGAGCACATCTTACACATTAATATGGATATACAATATTGTGAAACTGTAATTGTGCTTTAATTATGCAGAATTACCGTCGTTTTTAATCGTGAAATTGTCACATTACCACCACTACCATCAGCGCACTTATTCCAGATCACTGCAGTATATCAGCTACGTTCTAAATTGCGTGCGATTTACAGCAAATTATATATATACAAAGAACAATACAATACACCGTAACTAAAGCCGGCCTTAGGACATGCTGGATCCAATTGTAAACAGATATTCAGGCAAAATTCATGCAGTGATCATCAGAGAAATTAAATTTCGATTCCTTTTGCTATGGCCCCTTACACCGCGTATTAGAAAATAACATGCGGCCCTAATGCCAGGGGCCTCTGGTCCTATCTACTCGTGAGTAGCCGTGGGCCACCTTTTTATTTCACCGTGATTTTAGAGGCAGTATTTAGTTCACTCATTCATTTTTGTATTAGTTTTCTCTGCTGACACTTTCGCATTTTTCACGGTTTGAATTATAATTAAACTCGACTATTATTTCATAGCGGGAAGCCAGAATTCCAATCTTCTACTTGTAATCATAACTATCAGCCTCTAGGCTAGAGCTTGACAACGAAGGGAAAATATAACAATATACAATATTTTTATTGCTCAGTAACAAACGGGTGACAGATCATCATGGAACATATAAGCCGAACATGGACTCGCACTCTTGTTATTCTTATAAGCTGAGAATTGTTGACGGGCTTCGTCACGACTACTCAAACAGTACATTATTGTCCAATGAATTGACAAGATTTATAAGTAGACATTTATTTTCACTGCAACGGTGTTATTATTCACAGTTTACATTTGCCACGTCAGTCAAAATGACTGGAAAAAGGTGAAACGAAAAAGTGAATTACGTAGTGGTTTAAATATGTAACATTTTGCTCTTATTATAACTCATAAGAAGACTGATTAATTAGATTGCACTTCGAGGTCAGAGACATCAATTACACTGTCAGTGATTAGTGAGAATTTTCGCTGTCCAGTTCGAAACAATATCTGCCCTTGATATTTATCGTTGAATACGGGCTACAAAGCAAAAAAACGCAATGGAGGAAGCAGTGCTGCCAACAGTACTGTCCCGCCTGCGGGGTAGGGGCTTCCATGAATCCGGGAAAACGGTACGAATGGCTTTTGTAATACAGTCGGTTATTGGATAAGCCGGCCTGAGTTAAGACAGTGACTGTCCGCGTTGCAATTCATGGTATTAACTCGTTCTAATTCTACAAACTTTGATGTTATAGAATTTTACAAAATATATCTTTTATATAGGTAAATAATGTTAGTATTTTCTGTCATTTTGTTACTGTGTATCATGTTGTTCAGTTTATATATAATTGCAATATTGTACACGTATACACAAGTATTCCCCTACCATCCGTTAACTCGGACAATCGGCTAGATTCGACACCGTTCCCCTATAAGTACTTTTATACAAACGTCAGCTGTATTTGGATATTAAGTGCATGAGAATTTAATGCTCGACCTTGACATTTGCATTCAACACAATGGTAACATGTTCTTAAGACCGACATTCTATTATTGTCGTCATTCGAGATATTGTGCCGATTTTGTAGCAAATTTGGAAACTTGATTTGATGATATATGAAATTAGTTGTAGCAAATTTGGAAACTTGATTTGAGGATATATGAAATTAGTTTTAATAAACGATTTTTTAACTTTTAGGAAAAATTATAGTTACATTCACAATGTGATGAGTGTAACGCCACATTGTATCTCCCATCAGTAGTTTACCACTTTTTAAGGTTAGAAAATGCAGTAATGTAGGGAATACCACCTTTATTAAGGCAGAAGGCGTACCAATTCGAGGCATGCATTCTATCCGTATTCTTTATTTTTTGATACTAGTCCTAGAGTTTTTAAAATAATATTCAACATGTTTTTTTTCTGCATGGAACCTCTCCTTGAAAGCAACGCCTAGAGTGCTCCTTCTGCATCATCTTCTGGGTCATAGATCTTAGTTTACAAGTGCGCCATCGAAGACGAACGCCCGGTACGCCACAGTTACCCGAGCAGGGCGTGTAGAAACGCCACGGGCGCCATTTTGGACACATATTTCGGTTACAAGGTTTTTCTTCCAAAGCAGAACCGAGCGCTGAACAGTCTCCGAATTCCGCATATCCGTTGGTCACACATTTCCTGGTTCTTGTTTTGACTCCTGGCGAGCATAAGTTCGAACATTCGCCCCATTCGCTCCAAGCTTGGTAAGAGACAGGACAAGGATCGGTACCACAAAACTCCTTTTTCTCATAGCAATTCTTATCATCCAATTGTCCCCGCGGAGCCTGTAACCCTTTTCCCACGCACTCTCGACTTCTCGTTGCGATTCCAGCCCCACCACATATCACTGCGCAATTGCCACTTACCCATTTACCCCACGTATTGCACATCATGGTATTACACTCCCGTGTACGAACGGCTCTTGCTTTACCGTCTTGGTTACATTTCGAAGGTGACACTACTTTGCCAGCTAAAGTGCACCTTCTCACACTTGTTTGTTTACCGGGACCGCACGACGAGGTGCATGTCGTCCATTCCGTCCACAGTCCCCAAGTACTTACGCAATTACCGACACATTCAACCGTGTCTGCCCAGCACTCTTTAGGAACTAACAAACTGGTTTTCAACAAACAATTGCGATTTCTTTTTTGGAAAGCTGTCTCGTTGCATTTTGCCTGACAGACTTTCGTGTTCCATTCGGACCACGACGGGCAGAAGTCCGAGTTGCATTCACGGCTATCTGTGTCTTCTTTATCATCACTTGGAAATTTATTTTTTGATTTTTTTATGCATGTCGCGGATTCTATTTTTTTACCGTCCTGCAAGCAATCTCTCATTCTCGTTCTCCTTCCTGGACCGCACATTTCGCTACACGGCGACCATGGCATCCAAGGACCCCATACTATTCCACACTCCGGCACGCACGATATGGTCGATGTTAAACAGTGATTGGGAGCTACACCTGAATAACAATCTCTTGTACGAAATCGAGTTCCATTTAGTTCTCCACACCTACCATCACAGACGTAATCGTTTTTCCATGGACCCCAGGACGTACATAGATTTAAATTGCAATCCTTTATTTCGATAATCGGTCCCTGAACGGGTCTGCATTGGGTATCGGGATAAATTCGATCATTTGCCATGCACAGCCGACGTCTTGTCCTCTTACCAGGCCCGCAGCGGTTCGAACATTTCCCGAAATCTCTCCATTTGTTCCATTTTGCACATAGAGGTTGACAAGGAAACTGATTCATGTAACATGTCGATAGGTCATCAGGAAATGTAGACTGCAGCCAGTCAAGGTCATGTCCAATGCAAGTTCTGCTGGAGTTTTGGAAGCCGTGCTTGCCGCAGTGACCGACACATTCCCCTCTATTGTATTCTGTCCATCTGGTCGCACACAGATGTAAGTTGCATTCTTCTTCTTCCGTTACTTCGCCGTTCGGACAGAAACGATTGAGATGTTGGATACCGTCTTCTCGGGAACATATTCGTTTCCTCGTTCTGTATCCTCTAGAGCAAGACAAAGAGCAGGGAGACCACTGGGTCCATTTCATCCAATCGATATCGCAATTCTTCTTACAAGTTTTTTGTCTGGAATAGCACTTCTCCAGCATCGGGACAGCGAGCGATACGTCATTGGCAACATCACGGAAATCGTCTGACAGACAAGTCCGACGCGATCTCTTGACCCCCTTTTTGCCGCATTTCCCTTCACATTCAGTGTCGGTCCAGTTACCCCACCGGGTGCAGTAGAAGATATTGCAAGGTTCAGTTTCTTGATTTTCTCTACCGCATAGGGAGGGCTCGACCCACCTTAGATCTGATATCATTGTGCAGCGTCGCGAACGAGTACGTTTCCCCGGAGAGCACAAAAATGAACAGGAAGACCAAGCACCCCATTCTTGCCAAGCGGCAACGGGACACTTCAGACCACGACAGCGAAACTTTCTTTCGAAGCAGGTAATCGGAGGTAAGTAATCAAGAAAATTTTCGTTCACGCAATTCCTTTCTCTGACAACTTCACCGTCTTGTTCACATTCTGCATCGCATTCTGTCATATCGTGCCAGTCTCCCCACAGTTGACAGCCGCCACCGTTGCAGGCCGCTTCTTCAAACTCAATACCGCCAAGCTCTTCCTGACATGTAAAATTTGATATGACTATCGGATCGCGGTACTGAGAGATTGACAAGCATTGTCGGAAACGAATTTTCTTCCCAGCTTCGCACTCGTTATCGCACTCGCTCCAAACCATCCATTCCCCCCAAACGTGTTCACAATTCTTGCCGTTTTGACAGGGCACAGTTTGAAATATACATTCCTCTTCGTGTACCGCTAGTGATTCTGGCTGGGAGGTGGCCAAAGCTTGTATCTCTTCGTTGTTATAACTCTTCAAGAAGGCGATAGTCTCTGATGTCTCGTACCTTCCTTCCTGTAAATAAATCATGTACCTTTAGAGAGATTGTTGCAAGAAGGAATGTCATAAGGATTTCATTGCGGAATATTCGCAAGGTCCAAATGTGGAGAACTATCAGTACTACCACTATTATACTCAGCAATGGGATGTACTGGGATTCAACTGGTTCCCACTGGTTACTTGAACGAGGGTGAAAAGTTGTAAATTCTCTCATTAACTTGGAATCGACAGGACAGTCCTTAAATAATCTGAATCCCATTACTGCTTATACCCATACCCAAGGAAACTTGTATTTATTGGCTTTGCAAACCAGATTATAAATGCATGAATGTACTTTATTTTGATGCAAAAAGTAATGCATATGTAGTAAGGTAAAAATAGTAACTGGTGACATTTGCTGATCACTGAAAACCGCTTAATCGAAAAGAGTTAAGTTCTATTTAATAAACACTACTGTACTACAATATTCTATTGAAGAAAAGACAAATGTTTTTGTCTATAAATCTGTTTGAAACACAAACTCCTGGAAAAGCTTAAAAGTATTTGCTATATTTACCTTAACTGTAAATTCGTTGCATAATCTAAACCGTGTCATGGTTCCATTGCTTTCACAACCAGCGTCGCAATCTCCTCTATCGATCCAGTCACTCCATCGGTCACACATCTCCGAATTGCAAGTTTTGTTGTCAATTTGCGTCGCTCGACGAGAGTCAGGGAACGAACAAAGTACATTACCTAAAAAGATGGTCCATGGTAATATTCCTGCTATACAGAACTGAAACGAATCACTTCGATATTCTGTGTTTAGAAGCTTTCTACATAGTAAAGCCGATTAGTAAACTGTGAAGTAGATTATGATGAATCAACGGATTCACAAATATCCAAGTTTTTGTTCATATCAATCTCTTTACTGTAGGTTTCCAACTGGTTTGCTGTTCGTTATATTAGAATAAGTATTGAAAAAGCATAGTTACTTACGTTACTTCTCTTGTAATGAGCGTACCAAACCATTTTTACATTGTTTAATATCCTGACAGCATCACTGCATATAAGTATTATGTATATCCTCACCTGAAACAGGTTCACAGCTTCGTAGCCTGGTACTTATCCCGGATTGACACGACTCGGAGCAATCTGACCAAGGTGACCAAACACCCCAAGCAGCCAGGTCGCAATCTCTGAAATCATAGCACACTCTACTTTCCTTGGCGGCACCGACACATTTTGACGTTTCCTCGGCAGTTATATCTTTTCCGGCGATATTTGCAAGAGGAGAGTAACAGTAACGAGAACGGTGCTGGCGACCTTCGGACGAACACGCTGCAACAGGCTTGCATGTGCTCCATTTCATCCACTCATCCCATCTAGGTTCTAAGGCTAAGGGAGGGAAAATATGCAAACATCATTTAATACAATATCGTTCACAGATTCGAGTGGATTTTAATGTCAGATTACGAACTGTTTAAACCAAGTGTCTTTTTAATGAAAATAGAATAATCCTTTCACCCAATTCCATTCATTGTCCATCTGGGATAACACTTGAGAGAATGGAGGGTCACTAGGCTAGGGTCAACAATTTAACTTAGTTTATTTCAAAAAATTGTATAAATTGTTATTTTTTTGTATATCTATTTCAAGTTCTAAAAATTCTCAAATCTCGAAGCTGGATGGGACTCATGGGTCATAATTCGGGGACCTCTGTCTAATGATGCTCCAGGAGGGTGTTGAGCAAAAAAAAGTTTTGAAATCACTGCTTAAACAATAGATTTCAAATATAATCGTAAGTGTGTGCAGAGAGCTATTTGACTTGAACAACATTTAATTAACATTGAAATAATCACTTTAAAGTTACTATTCCGTAAGTTTTAAACTTACGTTCAAGATTCTCCACCGTATGACGACTCATTGTAATATTTTCAAATTTCATCTCTGGAGCTTGACATAATACCTTGAAAGAAGCATTTGGCTCATACGCTAGCCAGGGTCTCCAGCAGCAACCTCTTTCAACGCATTCCTCCCTAATGTATAAAATATTTGTTTAGGTTTGCTGCCGAAAGATCTAGCATTATTAAATGCTGACTGTTTATATGCCGATACAAGTTAGTATCCTATCAATGTTACCTTGAGGCGACCTGTCCGTCTCCACATGGCCTATTTTCTTTGATGATTTTGGGACAGAATACTGATATTAAACCGACTCCATCACGTATATAAGTTATTTCGGGAAGCGATGGAATCCAGAAGTTTGTATCGTTGACTGCTTCTATAATCCCAGGTGATGAGTCACTGAATACTGAAAATAAAACAGCTAAATGATAAGGAGTAGATCCGGCAACCTTTAGATCAAATGTTGCGACAAAATTCAATCTATGATGTGTTCGGAGTAACATTGTGGTGAATTACAAATTCAGGATATATGAGACGGATGCAAATTACAAGGTGCTAGGTTCGAAATCAAGAAAAAAAATATTGAAAATAATCGCATTATAATTCATAAAGTACAGTGTGCAGTTATGGTAAATATTAGTCTATTGATTCACCACAATACATATTACACTAACGTCATGGAAACTTCAAATCACAAATGTATACTATCCAAATAACCAACTTGCATAGAAGGCCCCAACTACAAATGTATATATTTGCGTCACAATTAAGCTTGGTTGATGTGAATTTGGGTGAATCGAGATTTGTTAGAGGTTTCTATAGATAAACCTTTTTTAATCTGGCAAAACGGATAACCTAGCATGGTTAAACCATAATGAGACTATATCATACAGCTGAAAAAAAATTTCAATCCCTTTAAAAAAATTTGTTGTCTCCTAATTGGGATAAAAAATGAATTTGGTAGAAATTTTTTTATAGTTAAGTATCAAAAGTCAAGATAGTCTGGAAGATGTATAAAAAATTATAATACTGACATTATAAACCCTTTCCCGGATTTTTTCCCCAAAGATCCAGAGCAAAACAACATGATTCTACTCACATCCAGATTCGGGTCTTTCAAGGAAAACTCCTTTCGGCATCAAGCAAAGGCCTTCTTTGGGCGCATTGGGGTTGTTCATCCAACAACACGAGTAAGACATGCATAGTTGTCTGTAATGAAAATGGTGTATGCTAGCTGATTGGTTGTTGGTTCTCAGGAGATGAAATTGACATGTGTATGATCTATTCGCGTGTACATGCTCGTGCTTACTCTTGCATGGCGTTTCCATTGATATTCGTGTGCCAGTTGTGTGACATTTTTTAGTTTAGTATATGTGGTGCACTCGGGTTAAGGTAAAGTAAATTCAATATACTGGCTTATTGATAGGATAGATCAAACGTTAAAAATTCTTGATATCTTTATTACAGAAATACAGCTCTGGTTGAAATTACATGAATACCTTGTATATCCACCAGCACAGTACAATTTATCGAAGGAGCTGAGAGTTTCTTCATTCGGACATGTGGTGGCAACAGACACCTTGTTGTAATTATAGAATGGCGAAGGCTCGGCCGTGACAATTTTGTCATTGCCTTCACCGCCCCTTTCCTTTGAACCGTCGAGACGACTATTCAACAAGTCGTCGAGGTTAACTGGCCTCCACTGCAGGTAACTATCATCTGTCGGGTCTGTGAAATAGATTATATACAGTCAATATTGTAAGATGCCATGACACCAAAAAACAGACTACTTGTTACTTCATATCAATTAATATTTTTGGTGATTACTGAAATTTATAAGTGGTAAGTGCGAATTATAATGCGTTCCCGTTTTGTACGTTTGAGGCTGACTCCAGAACATCCAAAAAATGAATGAACGCATTTATATTATTTGTTTATCAAATAAATCCAAAAGAGGACAACTGTAAGATAAAGGAATATTTGATAATCTAATGTCTATTATGTAGGCTAAAGTTCAGGGTTATTACCTTGATTAAGCCAAGTTACGCCCGAATGAAGAATTATAAAGTACTTGCGTGCACGTAAATAGCCACATTACATATTAAAATCGCTTCTGTTACGTGTACGAATTAGTCTCTGTCAGTTCGTGACCCACAGCTAACATGCACATTGAGTCAAATAGTCGTTCATCGTGTTTAACACTGTACAGGAATGACATGATGACGCCATTAGGTCATTAGAAGTTTTCGAATAGAGACGAAGGTTTTTCCGAAACGGGACATTAGATAATTTGTTAGCTAGCTATTTTCAACTTGCAGTGAGTATTTGTAAAAACTGTGGCTGTGTTGAGACTCAGAAGATAAATTTCAAGGTCAACAGGTCATGCTGAATATCAAGCAGCTACAACACAACCTCTGTTATAGTATTTGCCCAAAACTAGTTGGATGTCTATCTGTTTCTACAACTTCATGCAACGATATAACTAATTCGGATTTAAATATTTTCGATCCTAAATCAGATTCATTAACTTCCTCGATGAGAAATCTTTTCAAATTGATATAGTAATGCATTCCAGTCAATAAATTCATCAATATACGATAAATAATGAATCCATAACCATGCAATTACACGCCACACTCTTTCAGCGAAGGGGCTGTTTGAAAAAATAGGAAACAAAAACAACAACTTCCTAGCATGCAGACAGCATAAGCAGAACGTTTAATACGCTTACCAGGCCGCTTGACACCAGGTTGGTATGTTGTCATAGGTGAATAGCAGCTGATCAACGAGTGACTTGTTGGCTTCCAGCAGCAAGAATTTGCGAAACATTCCTCTCTGTATAGGAAGAAACAAACTTTGATATGTGCATTGACATATTCAAAATGATATAGGCTTCATTCAGATATACATCTACCAATATATGTATTCCTAACATATACAACCTAAGAGCTCGTATCCCCATGAGACAAACGTGGCCGATGCGGTATGTGGTAAACAAAAATAGTTAGTTAGTAAAAACACTTTTTGGAAATAGTTGCTGTGCCATTAACTGTGCTTGTTTTCAATGTTCAAACTCAATCTTAATGAGTTACAGCGAGCCCTGAAAATTTAGTTACGAATTCGACCAGATTTCATCATTTCTAAGCTCAATCTTTGAGACAAGGGAAAGCCAACGTCAGCCTATTTTATTACGGCCCGAGACGGGAAGTCTACAGTATCAAAGCAATAAAGGAAATTGATGAGAATTATCTTCAAACTTTACGATTTTTCCTTTTCCCTCCAACTTTATCAGGTTACATAATATTTTCCTTGACCAGGCCCAGCCTGTATTCAGGACTGGCACCTAGGCTTAAATCAAATCTTTAGACCATAATTGAAACCCGCGAACGAACTACGTTACCAATATGAAAATAGAAAAACAACTACATTTGTATAGTCTATTTAATGGTAAAAATTACACCACATTTTATGAAGCGTTCACTGATTTGAAGTCCAGTGATCTATCCTAGAAATCTACAACTAGCAATGCTATCTTCTTTTTGTTTAGTCTAAATGCCTTTTTGTTTTGGATGGGTTCATCTGACCACTTACATTCATAATGAATCGTCACCATTATTATATCATACTACTCTTGGATAGGTCAATCAACGAAACCTGATTTCAATAGTTTCGATCATCATCAGTTCACTATTATCACATCTCGACGATATAATGGTGTGGTCAACTGCAGCAGGCAACTCATAAAATCTAGGTGAATGCTGTTGCTGTGATCGCAAAAGGTCTAACAAAAAGAGATTGGGAACTATAATAACACTAATTAAAAAAAATCGACATCGCAATATAATGTATTTAATCAAACTTTAAATAGATTTTTTTAATTAATCTGTGATTTTTTCTTCAATTTATTAGTACGACGGACCTTTCGTGAAATGCTAAACGTGATAGTGCTAAGTTTGAATATTATTCGGACCGAAAGCCACTATTCTTTAGCAGGATGTGACACACAACTCGATTTTGTGAATAGACGTGGTTTCGTACATGTATTCCATTTCTTCTGGCACCAGCATTTTAGAATTAATTTAATTACTGCGAAACTACTCGTTTGGATGACTTCGAATTGCATTACGAGTGTTTTAATTGATATGCTAAGATTTCACGGAACCATAGTCATTTACTTTGACAAAACATAGAATAACCGAAACCAACCAACTCTATTTGTATCAACAATTGATTTTCCATTAAAACTAATTAACAATCGCTGTTGCCTAAATGTAACATAAACATAACAAACGTATGGTTTCCAGTTCCCACTGTACTTATAACAAATGACATCATTATTCTAATGCATAATAAGAGACATATCGATACTCGGAACCAGACAGTGTCTTACGGACAAATTCTTACTGCGACGGTTGCTCGATACTAGATATGACCAATATGCTCACTTTACTGGACCAAGGCAATGGGAATGCTATACTGGAAAAATGCAAATTGCAAATTGCAAACTGGAAGAACGTCAGTTCAACTAAACCAACATTTATTTCTAATCAATGATAACTGGCTTAATTATTTGATGTGGGAATTTATAATCATTCTTGTATATCACTGAGGTACACTGAAGAAATCATGCCATAAGTAGTCTGGAAATCAGTAGTCAACTCGTATATCACCGTCTACAACTGATTCATACGAATTTATCAGGAATAAATACTAAAGGAAATATCAAAATGTATGGAACATATGGAATTCCTATAATCAAATATAACTGCTCCACTACACAGAGCATCTATTTGCAACAGGATTCGAAGACATTTTAACAATTTGAAGCGTAGTCTACCGGAGATTATGAACTATCAATAATATATGCAATTCGCCTCCGAAGATCTACTATACTCTACTTCTACTATGTGCTCCTATCCAAGAACTACTAAAATTCATGGATTAGAAATACCAGAAACACCAATGAATTTAATCACTAGGTCTCTAGCCGATAATAACATAAAGTACCAAGAGATGTGTCCAAAATTTCGAACTAATACGCCTAACCAAATAAAGCAAAATTTACGAAAGTAAATTCCTGACAGAAGAAACCAAGCACAAATCATCGAATGAACGTATCCCATTGTTTTTCTTGTGCAGAATAATCAAATAACTTCCATAGCTTAACCACGACCCTATGCTAAGCAACAAGTACCTTGACTTCGGATTTCCCTTGCAAGGTGTGCGATTCTCATCATTGCAGCTTTTGATGAATATTCCGAAGTTGCCGTGTGGAATAATTTCATCTGACAGCAAAAATAGGAAATGGTAAATGGTAGAAACAGAGAACGCCATAGATTCAAAAAAGGCCACAGAGTTTGTTTGTTCGTTTTGAAACATACATTACCCCCAAATTTGGCAAGGAAGATCATTTACAACCGAGAATAATGGATGAATAAAGAAAACCCGGGTGCCGAGAGGATGAAATCTTACGACAGCTCTTCCGTTACTCACCCTAGCGTCCAAAATACGAATCAGGATTTATACTTATAAAAGCTTTCCCGTTAAATCGTTGATCGGACAAGGTCGAGTCGCTCTGCTAGTTATATAACATGAATAGTAATAACTGCCTACCTTTCAGTCCTTCGTACTTTTGCTTTGCGTCGGTTCCGTACATACTCTCGTTTTTGCTCTTGTCGTAATCTTGAACCGGATTTCTGTATCTTTGGTGGTGGAGAGTTTCTATCACCGGTTGCACGCAAGGACTAACGGAAAACATGGTTGACATAATGGTATTCCAGCAGCATCCCTCTTCCACGCACTCTTGTCTGTCAATATTTTAAAGCAATAACTCAATTACCAAAGTGTTAGAACAAGCTCACTGTGTTTATATACTGTACTGTTCACCAATGAATTGTATTGTATTTTTGTATTAACTTTTTAAAATCTCACTACATTGGTGTATCAATATATAGTACTAGCCTGGAAAGAATTCTTATCAACGAATTCAGTTCAATTATTTGACTCCTGATTTAAGTCGAGTAGATCAGAATTAAGGCTCAAGTATTACTCCAGTCTTACTTACAACGATGAAAAATTGATACGGGAAACGTGTAAATCAGTGGTGTGCTATTTCGGAATCGGATGATCTTCAGAAACCAACCAACCAAATTCAATCCCAGTTTATCAGGGGAGACACGAAAGGAGGAGCGAAAGGAGGAGCGAAAGGAGACACGCATAAATGAAACCAGAACCAACTCCCGCAGTTTTACATTACTGCATGTTATACCTTGGTACCATCATGTGTAGTGAGTAGACTTACATTGTTGCTCCTGGCTGTCCACATGTGATTGCGCTTGAAGAATATACACATTGGACGGACGACTTGGTGCCATTCTCAAGCACGGCCCAGGTTGGTCTAACAGCTACGCTTGTGTGATAGCTTGTCAACTGTTTTCGCATGACGTCGTAGAAATACTCAAATTTAATTTGGCTGTCCACGCGACCGGAGTTTCGAACAACCGTGGGTGTGAAAGGCGTGACATTACCGTGCACATCTTTGCAGAAAAATATCAACATCGTTTTTTAAGTGCATTGCAGTTTCGGTTCCACCATAACAACAGTGAAAGAGAATTTCTATCGTATTTTTATTTCACCATATCATGAAGAATAAACATACGAAAAAATAGCTGGTACCCCGAAATATTTATTGTGATAAAGAATTAGCAAGTGACAAACATTACCACTACTACATGCGCTCGCTATCTTCGAAATTTAACCAATATCGGAGACCGTATTATTCTTGACAATGAATTGTTCAAATAGTTTGATTTGGTTCAAAGGATTAAGATTTTATCAAAAACGTGCCTTCTCGCGTATCGCTTGAGTCTAGACAATGTACTGTATATCATAATTTATATAGCCTACAGCTAAACCTTATAATCTTTACGATGATAAAGAGTGAAGTTCATAATTCGCTGTTCCGAGGTTACGAGTGTTTGTGGGAATGTTGACATTTTTAACGAGTAGACTTGAATGAATTCGAGTTATTTTAGTCAGTCGAGTCACGTCCATGTAAATTATGACCTAGGGTAAGACTAGAGTCATTAAAACAAAAACAAAAATGGAAAATTTCACAGAAATTACTCTCAGTTGAAGTTTTGTGGAAATCACGATTTTAAATACGTAACGAGAATACGTGAAATACGTAACATGTGAAGCTTAGGATTGAAATGTATTTTCACAAACCAATAAAAAAGTTCAAGCTTGAAAAAGTATTCAAATTACAAAATCCCTCGTTGATCCTGTTCAGTAGTTCTATTTCAAGATACGGGGAAAAAAGATAGGATAATTCTTTTACATGAATTTTCTCATTATATATGCCCTTTGTCATTATCAACGAAAACGCAATAATCTTTGGTTTCGTGCAACAAATCTGCTAACATTAGAAATGCAAATTTGGATTCCTTGGTATTTAAAATTCATTGTAAAACTAATACCAGACCATATTTAAAAAAACACTGTATGGATGACCTTTTTAGCTCATCATGTACAGTTCATTCAAACTGCACCAACTTGTAATTGACGACAAACCATCTACGATTTAGTTTGGGATTTAAAATTGTGAAGTTATGATAGTTTCATTGTACTGTAGTGAAAAGGGCACGATACGGGTTACGTCAATTCTACCATTTACACTTACACGCTGTTCGAAATGTAATTAATTCACAATATGAGAATGAAATCGTATTCTTACTTTCAGCACGGAAACAAAAGGGTTCTTGTTGACTGTCAAAACAGCAACCTCGAAACTGGCACAGTCGTCTCCCGGATTGCCAACGTGCGTAGGGACATGCTCGGCGGAACCTAGGCTCAACTCTGCACTGCGGAAGTTCATGGCAAGTGGCTGTAAAGGGAAGATTTCGATAAAAAAACGTTTGCAATCACATTTCGTTATTTAAATCAGATTGAACCAACTGCAGGCTGCCGTGTACTTTCTGCAAGGATACATGAATGGGTTTTTGTTTGGTGGAGGGCAGCGGCCACCCTTTTTCTACTTTTAGAAATAACAAATTTGAAATAAGTCATTCGGCTTGGAATTTATTCAAAAATACTTAGCGTGTTTCGCATAGCAGTAGCACCCATCAGGCAATAAAAAGCATTGTTTTTCTTTAAAATTATGCTAATTTTCGATAGATCTTTCACTATTTTCTACTATTTAACTCCGTTTCAAAATTTATAGGTTAATATAGCAATTACGGTAACTACGCTCTATTCCAAGAATTTTGTTTATAGATATTTTTCTGGATTCCTTCACCTGCTATTTCACAACTTCACACAAGAGGGCGGTACATTTCCAAGTATTTACCAATAGTAAGTGACGTCAATGCATAATCTTTTGTTATTAGTGAACTCCAAATATTTTAAATTGATATCTGTACGCAACGACAGATGGCAAGCGTGATACGAAATAAATTACCTCGTTTCGTGAAGCAACTCGGCGAATTTGGCCTGTCCTCAACCAATGCAGTTGCTATTTTCAACGTAATATCGGCGGAGTCCTGAAAACAGCAGCCTGAAATTCTGCAGGCGCCTTCCGTCAACGAGTCACCGGCTGGACACGGCTCTCGAGCGTGGGGAGAAATCCAACACTGACATTCTGTCAAATAATGTTCACACGTTAAAGTAATTTTTAAACCTGTGCGACATGAGCTCTTGTTAATTTTGTTTATTCAATGGTAAAAGCTGATTTAGGTCGTGAGTAGGCCAGATTGCAGATTATAAGGAATTGATACTTGTACTTGTTATTTGTAAGGAGTAGATGGAGTTTGCACAGTCCCAGGGCCGGATTAACATGGTAGCATAATTGACATATGCCATGGACGCTTAATATGCCCCAAATATGCTGCAAACTGTCCAGTGCAATAAGAATCTCACAAGCAGACAACAATACTGTATTTATATGTCGATTGTGTCCGATTAACATGAAACATGAGTAGCGAATAATATACAGGCTCCTTGGTTTTGTGTAGTTGTCGGGAAATTTGGTATCAGATTCCATTGTCAACTAAACAGTTTTTGAACCACTAGTTGTGTTCAACGGCTTATATGTGCGGAATGCAGAATTCTTCAGTTATCGCATCCGCAATCGGTAATTTCACAAATCAAGTAATTACGCAAATAAAAATTTGTTCTGGGCATATTTGCATTCGCCTTTCAGGCGTTCGTATTACTCTTTGAAAACAGCACCGTTTCAACGGTATTTCTTTCAGTTAGCCTATTGATGGTACGCTGCCGAGCAAGTTAGCAGAAAAATCATTAATTGTACTGTCAAAGTAAGGAAATTGTAATTACTGTAATCAATTTACTACTAATAATTATTAATGGAAAAATTGAAATGGAAATAATTGCGCTTTTCATTAAAACGTGCTACGGGCAGTGGAAACCCAATATACGTATATATTTATATACGTGATCCTAGAATACGTGTAGGTGGCGGTTGTCTGCGAATATTTTATTCTCCTTTTACAATAATCATCTGATGCAAATATATGAAAATTCCCCTCGTTCCAACAATACATTTTCACTGCGACAGGATTAATCTAAATAGTATAATCTGCATTGCGTTTACGATACCCTCCCACTGCCGTCACCGCAGTGATAAAATCAAAACATCATATCAGAAACGGTAGGTGACGAGCGCCCAAAGAATTTGCTGATAAACAACAACTTTGTAATTGCGCGGTAGACGTAGAGCGCGCACATTCTTGGAATGGAAAAGTTTGAGGATGGGTAGCGTTTATTTCAAGCGCATACAAATGTAAATTTCTTGAAAAACGAGCGATGAAAAAATTTAAACCGACAAAAACTTTTTTAAAAACATCTTAATCCGTTCATTCGTTCTAATTTAAGAAATTACTTTCATTAATTGGATAAATGCTATTTTAAGTCTTAAGTTGGGTTGCGCGCAGTGAATTGCCCATTGATTATTTTCATTCTTCATATACGTATTCCCTTACTTCCAAATATAACTAATTCCATACATCAGTCTGTGTTTGTTTATTTGTATATCATGAACGTTATGAAATAGCTCTAACGAGAGTGCTTATGAGCGTCATTACAAATGGATAAATAACGAGTTTTAAATGTGGATGACAATCTTAGCTCATATCGAGTAATTATTTGTGGTCTGGTTGTGCAGTTTCGTATCCGCTGAGTCGTTACAGAATAATTTTATATTTGTTTGCTTTTAAAAGGCCCGTCAAGAATTTCATATGAGGTATGAGGTGACTAAAGGCTAAATTCTAGAAAAAACACCCGATGAAAGTGAATAAGAAATCACTAAGCATACAAAACCTACAAGTGTGAAAGTTTCCCATTTCTAAACGCATCTTTACCGAACTTGACATGGGAGTCTAAATGCATCTAAGAACAAAGAAAACCTGGGTCCAGGTGCTGTGGGAGGCCAAAAGAGTTAAGTTTTGCTGAGGGCCGCTTAAAAAAACATTTTTTTTAGTTTTGATCGTAATTACACCAGCATACATACACAGCATTATGGAATGACGATTTAGATCGGATAGCCTGCTAATCAATTGATCTTAGTAGAAGCTATTTCCAGTTTTTTGCTACTTTGGCAGATGAAAATACCGTATTTCGATTGGAACAAATACTGTAATGCGCCAAAAAATTTTATAAAGTGCTTTCCATAATACCAATACTTTAAAATAAATTAGAAAAAAGGATTAGGCGAAATCTCTAAATACACATTTTTATTTATGGGATTGTTTAACTATGTAGCTTCACTTGTTGAGACCCTAATTATCGAATGACGTTTGGATTGAATAGCTAACTCATCAAATGTTCTTTGTATTATCTATTCCCAATCTAATGGTTTTTCTATTTTGGTGAGTTGTTGGAATTATTGGAATT
>QRAM01000161.1:0-29376 GCA_013436055.1 Halocynthia roretzi | reverse complement strand
CCCGGATTGCCAACGTGCGTAGGGACATGCTCGGCGGAACCTAGGCTCAACTCTGCACTGCGGAAGTTCATGGCAAGTGGCTGTAAAGGGAAGATTTCGATAAAAAAACGTTTGCAATCACATTTCGTTATTTAAATCAGATTGAACCAACTGCAGGCTGCCGTGTACTTTCTGCAAGGATACATGAATGGGTTTTTGTTTGGTGGAGGGCAGCGGCCACCCTTTTTCTACTTTTAGAAATAACAAATTGGAAATAAGCCATTCGGCTTGGAATTTATTTAAAAATACTAAGCGTGTTTGGCATAGCAGTAGCAACCATCAGGTAATAAAAAGCACTGTTTTTCTCTAAAATTATGCTAATTTTCAATAGATCTTTCACTATTTTTTACTATTTAACTCATTTGCAAAATTTATAGGTTAAAATAGCAATTACGGTAACTACGCTCTATTCAAAGAATTTTGTTTATAGATATTTTTCTGGATTCCTTCACCTGTTATTTCACAACTTCACACAAGAGGGCGGTACNTTGATGAATGACAAAAACTACTTTTGATTTCGCTCTAGCCTAACAATTAATTAGATAAAATGGTTTTCGTAATAGCATTATTGTATTAATAGAATAATAAAAACTAATGGCAGGAAATGACAAAAATGCAGATTAAACGAATTCCTAAATGGACACTTGTAATTCGGGTTTTGTGGATGTACTTAAGCAAGTGACTTTACCCACTTGTAACCTAGAATTTCTCGGAATGTTCGTCTTAATGAAAGAACTGAATTCAGCAACGTTGCCAGAATTTAGTTTTAACGACCTTTTTTATATTTTCATTATTTAATGCGATATTTCTAGTGGCTATGCCAAATTCAATCATATTTTAATGTTTCTCGACGCAGAAAGTTTCACTTATGATATCTGACGAATACGACTCATGGCATATTATTGCAAATAGCGTGGCCTCGATTAAGGCCTGTGTTATGCCAACTATGCCAACATGTCAATTCACAATATCGCAAAATGCTAGTTCGATAATTTCTCAAGAGAAAAAACACAAATTGATAGTCATACATATTACAGTTACACATGGTTCATCCAATAAATTATGATTCAAATTCATTCCTTCGATATACCATGAAAACTATTCCCTAGCCGATAAAATCATGGAAATCTTGTCCCACAAAGGCAGAATATGTGCTTTGATCCAGCGAAAAAATTAAGAGAACGAAACCACAAGAAAATGAAGTGAAGTATTTCTTTTTCTAGTTGCCAAGCAGCGATTGGCACGAAAATATAGCGAGATCTGTAAGGATTTGAGGAAAATAAATTGCCAAACATTATAGTTACACCTTTCATGCAAAGTATGATAAGCACTCCGGGGCGAGACAAAGGCAAAAATAATATCACGCGAGTTTATTTCATATATTTCTGTGTTGTACTACGTGTTCTGGAACGGTATATCGGCGTTTCGAATTGAAAATAAACAATAGTGGAGACTGACATTATGAAAACTGACTGGTGACCTAAACAAACCCTATATAACAAATAGGACGCTATATCAGATAAAAGATATGTTTCTGGAAAATTGCGATAAATGGCCTAAAACATAGGTGACGACATCACTACTAGGATCCGATATAACTCTACCCTATTGTTAATAATAACTGATCTAAATGACCTACATCGAGTGAGGGCATATGTAGAGATTTTGAAAGTTATTCAAGTATACTGTGCAAATAACTTGATAATATATTTGTAATATCAGTTAATAAATATCCATTGATAATAAAAAATATAGAAATAGATTATGATCTAAACCAGTGGTTCTTAACAAGGGCGGTACCGCCCTCCTGTGGGCGCTGTGAACTTTCAAGGGGGCGGACAGAGATCGGGGGTCGCCATGGAGGGCACTAGGTGTTTGCATTTACATAAATATTCCCAGCTTTGGCAAGGAATAAAACTACTACCGTTGGCTTATCAATCTCTCTAGTTGGTCGAGAAATGATTCAGCACGGTAAAAATAAAGTAGATTACAGGTATGTAATAGGGGAGACTCGAAGTTCTGTTTGTCAAATATATTAAAACCGATATTTTTAACTCAGCAAAATATCACTACGTTCAGTCAGTATAGCATAGGCTTAGGAAGGGCGCTGGCACAGCAAATGTCAGGAAAAAAAGGTTAAGAACCACTGATCTAGAGTCTATTCTAGAAGGTACTTATACTAAGCTGAGGTAAGTTACAAACATGTAAATAATCGTTACATAAGCTTAAGTCTTGTGGCGAACGAGACTGATCGTACAGTGGAATAGTAAACTTCTATGTTCGAATTCTAATAGTTAATAAAACGTGCTATTATTTTACAAAGATATTCATTACGGAATAAAGGAGGATAAACGCCCGTCGATTGAAGTCGGCTAAACTAAAACATGACAGGCTCTGGTGTCGTGGTTAGAGTGGGCGGTTATTTTTGATGGTCGGAATATATATATATATATATATAGAGCAATGACATTTTCAACCGATGTACTGATAAACAGGTGCGGCCTGTGGTTTATCCTTGACTATATTGAAAGTTTACAAAATAATTCGACTTAATCCCCGTGCTACTGGCTATCATTGAATAATAAAAGCGGTAAATGGATTCAATTCGGTATATACATTTTTAATCGAAATCACTTTTTTGGTACAACATTTTAATTATTCCAGTTAATTGCTGTATTTTTAACCCGGGTAACCTTCGTAGAACCACAGCTAAAGCAGATATAGACTATACACTACGTCATAGTATTACGTCAATGGGACAAATATTTCTTGACACGTTCTTAAAATTACATGCATGAAATGGCTGCGTTCTTTTTTTAATTCTCAGTTATATTACGCTGTTGGTGTTGAACATGTCTAGTCTGTCATCTTGCTAGAGTAAGGTTTTAATATTAAAAAAATACTCCGAATATGGCTATTTTAAAACATACGAATGACACATAATCATGATAGTAACCAACAATTTTCGTTAGCATTTTTATGACTGAGGTATGAAGGGATTGTCTTAAACAAGTAAAGAAAAGAATCACGAATTTATGATTTTACAATCGCCCCAAATAGAATATTACTATCACCCTAACGCTGAACCTTTTCTCGATTTTAAATGTCACCTATATACACCTATCCCTCGATTTCTAAGATCAAAACTTGCTAATTTTTCTTCCGACAGAGATCAAGACGTAAAGAAAATTTCGGTGCTAATACCGTATAGTATACGGGGTTTGAATTCGGGTTCAAGTTAGGGTTGAAAATAACTGAAAATTATTAAAAAAAGTCATATAACCAACAGTCATAGCCATAGCCGATTCTATAGTATATACTATATACTATAGTCTTGCATGAAGAATTAATATCACATTTTCAACTTGAAATAGCGTTTTGATCGTGATATGAAACAACAGTTTTGCTTATTTTCGACCTGTATGGTATTCCTATTACCCGAATGAAAAAACGCGTCTTTCCAACATGATCAACATGACACGAGACAATCATAAGACATGATCACTGCGACCCAATTTCCATGAAATTTTACCAATTTTATGGTTTAATCAATTCGAATCCGCTTTTTCCAATTGTTTTTTTTTATAAATATGATTAATGCAAATTCAGCAATTATTACAATTCAAAGCAAATCATAACGGTTATTCCTCTTACCGTCTGGCTGTTGACTTTGTGCGTTTGGCCAGATTCCACAGAAATGCAGGAAGAACAGTAAAAATGCCGCTTTCCTCATAATGCTAGCGAACGGTGTTGTGAGTGAGTTGTCGCAACGTTGGACCAGTCTTTATGGCGGATTTAAGTCACGTGGTGTATGAATATCCTAACTGTTATACTATATAGTATACAGCGGCTGTTGAAATTGAAATACGGTTAGCAAAGCCTACATGTAAAATACGAAGATACGAAAGCAAATCCTATCAAAGCCTAAATTGAACTCTTGAGTCTGACATTACATTACCATACTTCCCGGGATTATTTGCCGTTCGCTTTGACCTTCAGATCGAGAAAATATACCGTACTCTGTGCCAAAATATATTCTATTTAGTACCAGCAGCAGAGGTAATACAGTACTGAAATTCGGGGAAATTTGGGTGCTCCCCTCCATACATCGAAGAAACGGGTAAAATTAGAAAATTGGTTGAAGAGCAAATAGGGGAAAATTGATTGCCTGGCGACCTTTCTATGATAGTGCATTTTATGATTACTTTGAATTTCAAAACAAAAAATAGACGTTTCGAAATTGTTCGAGGAAAAGGGGGCTGACAACTCATCAACAACGAAAACAATGAATCAACCATTTAATAGTAAAGTAGAGAATACTTTTTGACCACTATGAAAGCAAATATTAATCCACAAAAATAAAACTCGTTTGCATTAGGATAGGAGTATAAAGTGCACCTTCTTTCAAACTTTGTTTCGGGTTACAGGGTTTTAAAGTCACCTTCACCGCGACTTTATCCTTATATTTGACAAAGTATTTGTATTTATTTTCTTATTTGCAATGTTATCTGTGGCCCTGACTTTGCCTGATTAATATCTCCCTGGATGCTCTCGATCAACATCACAATTATTGCGCCGTCAATGGCGGTCTCTTTGGTTTTATAAGCCTCGATGCGTAAAAAGAAAGTTACGCTGTCAAAAGTTCATAACCTTTCCTTAAATACATAAACATGATAAAGTATGTGTGCCGAATTGCATGACGCCACTACATACCCTTTCAATTGACCACGGCACGTTTATCAAAAATGTAACCTTATGAATAGAAAACGTACAGCATCGATTCCAACCTAAAGGCAAGTGACCTATCGTTTGTCTATGGTCGAGCAGCCTACTATATACACTGCAGTGCTATACTCTTTTTTTACTTATGTATGGGGTAAGGATGTGAGCATCTACCCTGGTACTTGACCATCACTGTTCTTAATACCCCTATCCCTTCACCCGAACAATGCCTACACCCTCATTACGCACCACGGATTTAACCTTACTTGTCCGGACTAGTCAGTTGCCGTAGTAGCATGTTTTCTGCATTAGCTAAACTTGGAATTAAAATAGTGAACTGATACTGTACTGTATTGCTGATACGACTTGCATAAGTATACCCAGACATACTGAATTTCTTTATGCGGAGTGCTTGTCCTGTGGCAACAGTTTACCGTACCGCAACATAAAATAGAAGTAGAGTGGTAATGCAAACTAATGGCAACTAGATTCTAATCACCGGCCCGAGCCATCGATTAGTGATCGAGTTCGAACCTGTACAACACTAGTCATGGGAATTCAATGTATTGTACCTGTATGTTACAAAAAAAGGGTAATTTCCGAAATTTTCAGTGGTCACCCGGATAATGGAAATGCAAAAAATATGATCCCTTTTATTGAGTTATAGTTTCACCTGATTACAGAATTCGTTGAGATAGTTAAGAATTGATTTGATCACCTATATTCACTGTTATTAAGTCTTAATCTACATTACATGCTACATTTGCTAAGCTACAACGACTGTCAATCGAAAGTTGAGTTAATGGGTCCTACCTCCTCGAAGGCATAGGCGGATTAACATAGAACAGCAAGAGTAGCAAATAATACAGGACCTGCACTCACAGGCGTCCCACGGTTTTACCTGTTCGAATATTTTTGCCTGATAATTTCGTGTAACGGAAGATCAGATACAATACAATAGTACCTCAGTAGAAAATTCAAGATATAAGGATTTGCAAGTATCCGGCTGTGCGCCAAATGACAAAATAATGTGATAATGGCCGCAAAGCGCAAGAATAATAATAAGGCTAGACAATCTAGGCTAGAGGCATTTCTGGAACACTATTTGTAGTTGCCTGTTGAATTCTTGTGATGTCCACGCTATCATAGCGGTAACAGTCACATAAATGTGTGAACTGGGAGGACCCTCAACCTACTTTTGCTACAGACCGCGCACTAGCTCATTCCTCTCCCTCAGCTCGCAAGAATATATATATCTGAAGAAATATAGCCCAGAACTATTCAGCGTATAGCAATCATTTACTGTTAAAAATTTAAAAACCTCAAAATGTTTTTGCTTCTTAACACTATAACTGCAGCTCGAAACTGAAAGTTCATTTCACTCTATCTCTGCAAGGGGAAAAACTCTTTCCTGTATGTCGGAAGTGAGGTTATAGAGCAGTTGTCGTACTTTAATAAGTAAACTGACACGAGATGAATTGCTTCTGTTGTAAATTACAAGCTATATCTTCGGAGAATGAATTCCGGTCTACTTCTGTAGTGCAATCAGATTAAACGGTATCACACATCACTGGTAATTAAATTATCTCGCCATTCACCTTTGGACGAAATTGATTTGTGCCTGAAGAGTAATCAGCAATGTAACCTGACTGGCTATATATACAGTCTAGTTCTACGTTTTTTAGTACGCAATTATAACGCAAGAATTACCTGCAACAGGCGGTGCTTTTAGCTAGGCCGACGCGAGCATTTCGAACTGGTTCGAGAAGGCTCAACATCTATTTATAAATGCCCGCATCGCGCAGAAGAGAAAAATCATCTTTTCTGCCAAAGACCGACTTTTTTTCACCTTAGTACCAAAATAAACTGCAGAATGACTGCAGAAGAAAGTATCGCTACTTAAGTACATTGGTCAGGGAACGTACTCTCCATGAAATCAATATAGATTTAATGACGAAATCAAACCGACATTCGACCTCAAAATCCCAATACTAAAATAGTTTCTTAACCAATATGATTATAACAGTCTTTGTAATGCTATGAGTAGATGACTTCTTGAGGTCGCCTTTTTAATTAAAATTGGCGAAAAATAGAGATTGCTATTAGCATTTATTGCTCTAATGTTGCCTTTGGGGTGAGTCATTCCCGCCACAGCGAAGTAACTATGTCAGTTTAGCTAGAACGTACATACGACATACCTTGGCCTCTCGGAAAGAGCAATAATTTGATTATCGAAAAATCCCTACAGTGCAAGCAATATATAAAACGACAACTTAAAGAGGCTCCTGCATTTACGCACAGACATGATTGTGAAAATCCCTTTTCGCTCTTTCTGTGCATATGCTATGAGGGGCCGTGATTTTTATTAAATAGTTTTGTTAGTATCTGCTGATTCAAATATCAAGATTCGAGAGATTGTGATGCGCTAGTACTAAGGCTAAGAGAATCGGGAGAAGACAATTGTCGAAGATTTTTTTTAATATATGATTTTTCATTTCAATTTCTTATTGTGAGTTGATTTATCGAATAAATTTTACCGTACAATAAAACCACGTTAAATAGTTCGTTCGGTAGGTGTCGGAACGTATACCTCGTGGATGTGGTGGCATTACTTTACATATAAACATTGAAAACATTTCGAATGATGTTACGCGCTCATGGGGGTGACCGCGTTTTCTTTTCTCCGTCAACGCTCATTCGTGTTGTTCTCTATCTAAGTAACAACCTAATAAACTGGATGAACGATGGTCGCTTGGCGCTCGGTTTGAAACCTACAGATCATATCTTAAATTTTCTACTGAGGCACTACTGTTTTCGAATATGAAAATACACGAAATTACCGGACAAAGGCACTGCAAAATGTAATACTCTTGCTACTATCTTAATAAGGCTTATGAGTTGAACGCTTCTCGTGCGAATATATGGTTTTAAGGAACGTTGAAACCGTTGATGACAAACAGAAAACCCGACATGAAAATGCTTTCAAACTTCAATACTATTTTACGGTTCCGTTGAGTGTTTTCATTTTTTGTCAGACACCAATAATAAATCGTCTCAGTGTTCTGTTTCTAAGCTGGAATTAATGCCAACTAATATTCGGAATTGATTCAGTCCAAACTAGTGGCTTAATTACAGTTCAGTGTTAAAAAAGATCATCCCTGTTTAATCGGTTATATGAAAACAAACTGTAGGAAATGTCACGGGAGAATGAGCACAGGTCATTTTTTGGAAAAGGTGGCGGTAATACTATATTCAATAGAACAAGGGATACGGATGAGGGAGGTAATAATTCTGTGATACAATTGGGTTTGGGGTAAAAATGACAAATAACAAACTTTCCTAATATAACTCCGTTTTCTAACTTTGTTTAGGGCCCCTTTTTATGTGACATTTTACTAGTTACAGGTTAACGGGAGGCTACAAGTGTCAACGATTATAATATGGTAGTACTAGCGGGAATGACTTACCCCAAAGGAAGCCTTTGACAACGTACTTGTCTATGTACAATGCTTTCGTACACTGCTTAAATATACCTTTCCAATTTTCGTCAAATCTGAGCAAATTTTGTCATTAATTAAATGCAGTCTTCGAGAATTCTTTTGGTATTAAATATTAAATTTTGACTGTATTCCCATTGCAGTAGACAGCAGTAGTCCAAGACTTACCGCGGATAGGAGCAAACCAGCTAAATCTATGTAAACTGGCTCAGTACTTGATAGACAAAGATTAGACTGTCCTAAAACTTTATTGAAAGGAATTTGAATGCACTTCAACAGACCATACCGTACACGAATATCACGTTATAAAAAGGGTTGCTACTATCCCAAGTTTCAGGCAAGTCTTGAAACATATCCTTTGTGGACACGGGGGGAGTACTGTAATGAGTATTCAGTTAATGCTTTAATATCAAAAGAATTCTCGAGGACTGCTTTTGAATCATGCCAAGATTCACTGAAATTAAGGCATCAATGTGACCTATGAAACAACCTGTATATTTTGTTGCGTTGAACGAAAAATTGTATTATACCAATTTTGACATGTGTATATAGTAAATGCAGCATTTAATGAACGACTCGAACGACAACAAATAAAGGAACGGACCACATCGAAATAAGTGGAAGCGTGTAACGAAATGAATATCAAACGAACGCCCAGCAAACACAACCGGCCGTGCCCGAAGCTCACGCGGATCTATGCGATCGCTATCGCTCTCTGTAGTTCAAAATTTTGTGCTGTCAAAGAATCAATTATATATTCATAAATTGTGACTAATTGTTCATAAAGTTTTTCTGCGTATTCATTGCATTAATTTTGTCGTATATTATCTGTTTTATGTCATTTTAATACTCGTACCTTAAAAAATAGATACTTAACTGCAAATGGATAACATCTATTTGCAGTTTGGGACGATTCGATTGAATTTCGAAGGAAATACTGTATTGAAAACCAATTCTACCAAAGGACCGATTCACGGATGATTTCAACTACGGACGGCAACCAGGAATTCGGAAATGCGAGTCACAGGGCCCCTTCAGAGAAGTAATTTTTACCGAATCTATACTTTTTAAAGTTAAAAATATTCTAGTAATATCAACATTCCCATAATTGCTTATTATACACGAAAAGAGAGAAATAAAACACGTGTCCAAAATGTGGAACGAGAAATAGGAATATTGGGCTACAACTGTTGCTTTTCACGACCGACCTACACTTGATAAACTGAACTTAAAAATACATTGTATACCGAAAACAAACAAAAAACTATACCTCATTCCTTCGTTAACGATCGGCAAAATCTAACAATGAGGTTTATTGTTTGCCCGCAAAAGCGAAAGGCCGTTTATTTCGTGACAAAATTGGATATTTTTATATTGTAGCTAATTTATCAGTTAATGAATCATTCCTTCAAAATAATAACATTTTCCAATTAAAATGTAACGATCTCCAGGAATTTCTCCGAGAAAAATGAAGTTTTAATGTCACATGTCACGATTAATCATGCCACGGTATGGTTATTCGAATTTTTTCCCAAATTTACAAAATAATAATGTTCTAAGAATAATTGAGGGGTAAGATTCCCTAGGTGGTATATGTGCGAGAGATGGTGATGATAGCCATCAGTAAAAATGTTGTCAGAATCATTGTGATATTGACTGAACTATCTATTTGAACTATTAACTGAATCCACCCTGAACTATAGCCATAGCGTAACTGCTGTAATCTCAAACTCAATGAATTAACGGGTTTCAAGGCATGCTAAGTCTGTCTGTTTTGCATACTGAGCTAACTGCTTATGCCCACATCCTAAAAATGCTGCTGTATAAGAGTCAAATTGAAAATAGAAACCGTCAGTTTCATTTGACGTAGGTTAAAATATAGTTATCTTTACCACTGTGCCTCTCGAATGTGAGCAATGCGCGAATAGATCAGTCTACGATAGCACCTTGCCTGATGTGGTATTCATCTACATGCGAGGCAGTTCTGAATTAAACTGAGTTACAACACTTTCCCTCTAATAATAGTCGGTTACTCTCAGACAAGAGATTAGTAATCAACATGGCCAAGAAAAGAAGATTCTCGCGACATATCTTGAACGTTAATTAAATGGTGTTCACACTCATTGTTTCAGTCCGATTCCCCGGAACCAGAATTTACAGGGCCACTAAATTGCTGTTCTAATCATTATAAGGTTTTCAATGTAGAATCAAAAATTACAAAATGACACTTTCTATCAAATTAATGATTAAGTAAAGGATTTTGGAAATAATCTAAAAGTCCAATTACATTTTAAAGTCACCAATTATTTATACAGCCAGTTCCGTGCCATTCAACTATTATGAAAATCAATCTGATGCCAATAATGGTAAAAATAGCAGCAGGAGGAGAGAGAAATTTGAGTTAGTTGAAATTGTTAATCTGATGAATGGTAGGTGGAACTCAAGTTGTGTGGTATCATGAGAAGTTTCCTGTAAGCATATCGTACATTAAAAACATGAAGGTTCTCAGAAAACCTCAGTAAGGGGTAAACAGCAATGTTTTTTAGTTGTTTCGAAATGACGTTCTCAGTACTGTTATTATGCTGAGATAAGGATTACTTGTATAGAGGCAAAATACTAGTTACCAAGTAACAGTTGAATCAGTTGGTAACAGATTAGTAGAGATTACCTTTGGCTAAATCGCGCCTACACACAAACAAGTAAATCCAACGAAGAACTAAGCCTTCGGCAGAGTGGAGATAACAAGTACCATGCTATGTGACTCGTATTACAGAATTTCGAACCGGAGTAACAACACTTCTTCATGGATTTTGGGCTGGCAATTTCGATTGCCTTTTTCAACTCACAGCGCTAAGATTGTCAATTGGTACCAATAGCTCCAGAGGAGATTTTATCAAATACAAATTTAGTATTGATGTTGTGTTTAATAATGAGATTTTTATCATTTATGCTCTATGAAATACATATGTCCTACTACCTCCAAGGGTACAAGTTTATACAACATATCACACCGCACGACTCCTTTCTCTTTATTTATCTACTGTATATAAAAGAGATGCCCCGGAGGCCGGGTGCGCCTCGGGAATGCCGCCCCTAGCAATAGAAAACCAACGGTTGGACCTGGGATGCTGTACCACTATGATCTATCCCCAGCAAACCACTACATACGTAATACTAGAGGCTTGAAATTAATTTAAGGTCAGATAGGCACACCGCGGAAGTGATAATTCTAGACTGAATGTATGCAATTAACTTCGACACTTCACATCACAGGCATAAAACATAAAATTAATTTTCTCGATTTAGCCGGTTCTTATTCCTATATTTATAACTACGTAGCGCTAACCTGTCGTTTCAATGAACAGTGTGGTCTTTCATTTATAAATAGTAAGGACATTTGCACGTAGGGAAATACCTCTCATTAGCAAAAGTTCAACTAGTATGTTATCGTTTTTAAATCCCATAGCAGCTAGATTAACATTTTCCCATTGATAAATCGAGATAAGCGTAAACCAGGTTGATTTTCCAGATATTTGCAATTATCAACACTGTCTTCAAAACACAATGAGAAAGGGTAAGATCTTGAAACTAAAGATTTCATGTAATCCCTGAAAATTTCAGGAATATCATGACATTTTGTATTGGAATAACGTTGCCATTCTTAAAGGATTTCTATCAAATTTCAAACAGATGCACCCCAGAAAAAAATCGGGTCCTGAACTCCTTGAGAGCCGAAGTGGATAACGTAATTAGAGCGCCCCTAGCGTCCAAAAAATATTCTTGCAATATGTCTAACATCTTTCAATTTGAAAGCTTACAGAGAGTTTTGCTAGTCCAGAATATACCACAACTGCGTACTCTAGGCTAACATAATTAAATGGGGCACCTGCAACACCTGGGTGATTCTCCTGCATCCCAAAGAAGATATCGTAGATCGTCAGATCACAAACCGATATCGACATGTAACAACTGGAGTATATCCGCGATAGAAGGCACAAGCAAATGGCTATTATTAAGTTTTATTTCCAAAGAAGAAAGAATTTGGAAAGAACTATTCAGCAATCAATAATCCTACAGTCCTTAAATTATGGTCATGCCGCCTCAATCAGGCAAAAATAAAAACGGATAGAAAGAAGCACTGAGCAAAATTTTCTTTGCTTTCTAATTGGGATACCAAATTTTCTTAAAAACCACATCAAATTACATCACGTCATCCCCTGGGGTATTAGGCTACACGAAGCCGAAATTTTTCGTCTGAATGGCGATGTTCAGTTTTTTCTTTAAAATCAATCTGAAACAAAAACACAGGCCAACATCAGATAAAAATATCATTTCTGAGTTCCAGAATACAACATTGTAGTCATTTAACAGTGTCGGAAAACTAATACCCCACCCCCTCACTTTCTATGCCCACGGTCATATGCATTTCTACACCCTTTGAACCACTCCATGCGTCCTCAAACAGTATCTCCCTGGTTCGGATACCCTTCTTGAACTCTCAAATATGAGAAACAAACTAGCCATGGGATGCTGTGGAGGATATCCTCTCATAAATTGTAGGGATTCATTTATCCCAGCTAGAATGATTAGTTTTTGGCAAAATAATACCATAAAACGTCGAGTGTCTTTCCCCTCTCACATGTTTGGCATTGGTAAGAAATACAGCCAATTATTTATTTCGATTACTTAATGCTGTTTCACTAAAAATAACATCCAGACATAGAAACTACTTCCTTGTTGCAATTTAGCTTGTCAGAGCTTTGTCAAGATCGATGTTATGAAAACTGATTATTGGTTAATTGCAAATGAGCGGTTCAGAAGATACTAACTTGGACGAATATAGCGGAACGTAGAGCCGAGATATGCACGTGTTGGCAGTGGGCAAATGTTGATCGTCTGGTGGTCGTATGGTCACGGTCGGCATGGGTTGAAAACCGTCCTCGCTCGCGGGTAATGCCGGCGAGCCTGTCCAGAAGTATAACAGCTCCTGACGAGCTGACAATGGCATTTGCTCGACCACTGTCCAGAACCAACGTTTGAACTCTGTGAGCTTCTCTGTATTGGAACCTTTAGGGAAGTGTAACAAGATATGTTTGTATACTACTCTCATTCAACCAGCTTGAATTGCCAGTTTATGGAGCTGGCTATATAAATATGAATGTGCTTTCATAACACAATTGCATAACGTGGATTTTACATCCATAGCCTGCTCAAAAGCCGCCCAGCTTTGCTCTGCCATAAAGCTCGTCGGCAACATAAATCATGCGGCAGGAAATATTACCAATCCTGAGTCATTGTCAAACAACAACCAATCTCAAGAGTTCTAATGACCCACTTGATATGTTCAATTAGTCATTCTCAGTAATTTATGTATGCACGTAATCGGTAAGGTTTCAATATACAATTTTATAGTTCATATTCAACCATGTTAGGAAGAATATAAATGCTTATATATCATGAATATTGGAGTCTGTGTTCGTGTGCCCATAAATCCTAGGGTTCTCGACTCAGTCCTCTGAAAACTTGCACGGGGATCTGTTCTAGGCAACTTTTTCCTTGAATGGGGTCCTCATCAGGGCCCCAGGGTTCATTCTTGCCATATATTCATATCAACTTATCACATGATGAAATATGATGAATAAAATTCAATTTTATCAAGATCGAATTCCAAATAAGAACTTGCTTTACAATCCTGAATACGTAAGCAACAAAGAAAAGGTGGAGATTGAAACAGGTCTTCAAATTTGTCCCTGCTTCCTCCATTTTTTACTCTTTCCCCAAACAAATCTTACAGAAGTACAGATTGTGGCTGTTACATTTAAAATTACTATTCCAACAATGAAATATACCTAAAATTGGATGAAATCTCAATGTTGTTAATAGTTGATATCTTGTGATGAAGTGAAGTTACTAAAAATTATAATCTATCTGGATCTTATGGTTCGACAAAATTTTAAGATCGTTTACATACCTGCTTTGCCACTCTCGTCATTAAAAGAAGTGTAGCTGATAAGCATAAGCACATTGACACGCCCGCAACCGTTAGCGAGCAAACGAAGATCTTCGGCAGTCAGATCGTCGAGAGCATTCGCGGGAAGGACATCGAATAATCCAGAACGCATCTGAAACATACATAAGCTGGTTTTTACACAAAAAATATTTCTTATTACTTTTTTATTAAATATAGCCAAGATATTGCTGTGTCAATCAGAAGCCGGGTTGATTGATAGCATAACAACAGATATATTTCGAACACTAACGGTGCTTTCCATACTCCCAGCTTCATTGCACTAATGTATTTGTACTTTCGAATACATATTTCTTCAGCTATTCATCAACATAACATCATCACGTCCTTTTAATTATCCATACTAAAATTTCAATATATACTCTCGTAATATGGAAAAGCATCAATTTTTCATGTGATATATAAACCATGTTAAAGGAAGAAGTACTGCACAGTTGACCCCTTACAAACATCTCTATAAATTGACTGTGACGAAATTAAACCCTCTATGCAAATTTTCATATGTTTGCATCGAAGCTTTCTGCAATACCTGAAATAATACGCTAGTACCAGTAAGTAATTTGCTTTAAATAATGTTTGATAAAAGCATCCGTGATATGGAGAAAAATGATACCATGATCCCTGAAAGGACAATACAATACTTTCAGTGTGTTAGCTTCCGGTACACAGTCATAATACTGTACTTGATTAGCGTGATGATCTCTGAGAAGTTCACAAGTCATATGTCAAGCCATAACAAGCTCTTTCGATTGCTATGACTTAATGTTTTGTAAGGTCAACGAGTATTTATTTTATGATCGATAACAATCTTCACGATAACACATGAAAATATGCCTACATGGAAGTACTATGTATTTGTCTTGGTCTACAGTGATGGATGTAACCATTTAAGCATAAAGTTCATGGTACTCTAGTCTTAAAACCTTGAGAACATACGAATATGACAGTAATTACTGAATCAAACAGGAGACATGGAATTAATCAAATCAATTTAACTTGATTTTCGATGTCTCCTTGTAACTATGAGAGGAAAATTGAATTTTTGTTTTCCTATATATCATGCAATTACACCTAATGCTTCATGTTGAACTCTAAAAATTGCTTTTTTAAAATTTGCCATTGCTTTTTGCTCTATGGCAGGGGGGTCTACTGCCACTACGGACAGCTGAAAGGTTTCATCTGACCCGGTCGAATATACAACGTGTATTAATAATAAAATAAATTATACAATTTTTCAAGATAAAAAAGAATGAATTTGAAAATGAGTGAAATTGATGATTTAAGATTGGCTGTTAGTAAAATAGTAGAATTCTCCTATATTCTAAATCATGTGAGGTTAAGTGAAAAAACTTATATATTTACTGATTTTTTTCCTTGTCCCATGACAAGGTGTAAAATTAACAATGTCGCCGGAATACTGAACAAAACGCGTGTATTTTTATCCTTAATTTGGTAAAATAGCAAATTTGTCATCTGTGACATCATCAGTCCGATAAACTAGAATTGGAAAGTACAAAATGATGTCACACAATCAGGCTAGTAAATCTAGTAAACATTTGTCTTGAATAAATTTACCATAAAAATTCAAGATAAGAATATTGATGCCCTTCGTCGCTAGAATGGATGAACATTCATCATTGACGTATTATTTCACTAAATTATCCGTCCGTTCTTGAAAACACATATTTCACTGCTCTGTTTAATTTTTCCTATTTTTATCCTGTCTTACCAGGAAATAATACGCTAGTGGAGTTCGTAATCGATAATGTCGGGTGGGGCAAATGGAAATTTCCTGTTCTAAATATTGCCAAAAGTTTTCGTAATTAATAACCGACTACCTACAACGATTCTTTATAAAAACAAAATACAGACATCTTGGCACGAAAAGCTTCTAGACATCCGTCAATGATGAAGATAGAAAGCAACAACGGTAAGCAGCAATGACGAATGACTTCATAGAAAACTAATTTTAGCAACATGATTGATTTGTAAACAGAGCATACATACTTGTTCGATGTATTTATGACAACACGTTATCATCTTGTAAGTTGTGTATTTTCGAACAAAATCGTGAACATTACTCTTGGAAACGTTGAAGGTAGCCCCGTACGGAATGAGTTCGACCTAAATAAGGAAAATTCATGCGTGATGGTTATAATGGAGATAATAGCTGTGAAAAAATAAAAACAATAATTTTGTTCTGTTCAAATTTTGCACACCACTCGAGTGGCACGCTCAAGTCATAATTTTACAACAAGGAATAAAAAATAAATAAAACAGACCTTAATTCAAATTTGAAATGACATAAAGGTTAACCAGTAACATATGGTACATGCCCTGCATCTTCAGGCTATATGCCTGTAAGCTTGTGTAAAATTTTAAATCAGTGATTCCTTACTCGCTCTGTTACTATAGCGACAGTCGCATAACTTTTATGAACTTTGTTTTCAGAGTTTCAACCATTTGATTTTCGCTTGCCTGATGCAAAATCATTCCTTTCATTTTATTAAGACTGCCGTATTGTCTTTAATGCATGTAATGTAAAATTCCTCCCTTACTGGCAATCATGATTGTTTTTTTACCATCCCACTCGCCTTATCCTGCCCTAGATGACATGCATATTCTCCTTAGTTCCTCTATGTGTTTCCGCACTTATTCGAAGAAAGCATTACTAATATGAAATCTGGTCGGTCATGAAGCAACACAAAGTGGTTTTATAAACTGCTGTGACTTGACTTACCATTTGTTTTACATGATTTGATGTGATTGATTTAAATGTAGCTAAAATTATGCACTGAATAGGCGTTCCCCTACCATTGCCTAAATGACCTATGCATGGGCAGAGTGACTAACATCATAGAACTATGGACTCCGCCAGTGCACACTTTATTCAAAAACTAGGTGGATATGTGGAAATTCCAAGGATGCTGAGGCCATTCTCTCTCTCTCCGCTATGTCTTGCATGAATGTTTTTATTGACTAAACAAAGTAACTTAAAACACTGTAGCAATGAGAGTTTTCCTGTATGCCTGCAATAGTCTCATTTACACTCCATATAATCCCGTATATCTCATCCCGTATAATTCTGGTTGAGCGTCCATGCTTTTATGACAAAGAAATGACATAACAGAGAGAGAAGACTGTAACGGTCGGTCGTGAACAGAAAGCATTACGTATGTACAGGCACTATAATACTATACTAGTAAAACCTTATTTCCCATTTCTATAATTCTCACCTCCGTTGGACCTCCTTCTTCAGGCAGAATATCTGCAGTGAAAGTGAAATCCAGGTCTTTGAGAACGTTTTCATCTTCCGATTGCGCGCATTCCGCCAGCATAAATCTCATGCTTTCGTACATGGTAGGGTCAAAGAAGGCAAAATCTAGCCAATTGATCTAAGAAAAAAGTCATTATTGTCCAAAACCTCGAAGCAACAAAAATAGATGCATTCTATGCATGCAACTATTTCTGGATAATATTGTAATCATTGGCTTCCAAACATTTTGTACTATCAAACCACTCTGTGGTAATCAGTGATCTTGAATTGAAAAAAAAACTTCTACACTCTTAAGTGCACTAAGATACAATTTCCTATGTATACTTGATAAATTTTTTCACAATAACTTTGGAATTCTCATGTATTGTTCTAATCCAATCCCTAGCACTGTGTTGACCACCAGGTATCTTCTATCTGCCTCATATGGATACTGAACTCTTCATGGGCCCCTGTGGATGAATCTAGACGGCCCTCCACTATATAAAAGCAAACAATAACACACCTTTCTCCCTAATAGAGCCTTTAGAACATGACGGTTCAAAGGCAAAGGGCATAGCTCATTCTGAAGAAGACAGAGACCGAGTATCCGACCTACGTTCCTGAAAGCGCTCAACCGTGCTTCGTAGCCGACTTGAGAGCCTTTTCTAGAGGAGAGAGACGCCGTCGCTTTCTTGGGGTCAGTTTTGGGTGTTGGACCTGCAGCGGGTGAATAAAATCCACGCTTGCCAGGCTGGTAAAAAAGTGGGAACGTAGATCTCAATCTGGCGCCATTCTCTTCATCTTCACTTCCATGATCAGACTCATCTAGAGTGCAAAGAATAATATTTGATTAGCACATCATTGATGATTCGTTTGGCAAAAACAAAATTAACCCGAGCTAAATTCCTTCCACAATTCTCTTGAGAAGTAGAGAGTAGCTATTGCCAGATATACTATACAGGTCGAGGATCCTTTATCCGAAATGACTGGGATCGAAAGTGTTTCGGATTTCCGAATATTTTTATATTTGTATGCATAAATTGAGACATTTTGGGTATGGGTATATAAACACCATATCCATTTACATTTTATGGATAGAATAGAATACATTTAAAGCTTATACATATATCCGGAATGTAGTTTTATATAATTATATTTTATACACAATACCATCAGAAAGGTGATATTGCAGTCTCAACCAAGTTGCGATGTTTTGATTGAAATGTAACAGTACATTTGAATTTTATTTTCACTATACAGAAACATTTTCCTTTGCCTTTGCGACTTTTGTACAGATCAAATTGCCGCATCGTGCCAATATTGAAGATAAGCTTGGCGTAAAAAGAATGCAAAACAATGAAATACCTGAATCTTGATTTCTCCCATATTTCTTTTGTTTACCTGCGGGCTCTGCCGTGGATGATACGTTCTGTCTTTCACCAGATGATTTGCTTGAGGCAAGCACAGACATCCTAGCTCTCTGGCCACCAGATGAGGAACTGCTGCTTGTTTCCCCGACGGGGCCTGCTTGTGGGGTACCTATCGAGAGAAAAGCAGTAATGTAGCTTCGACAAAATCAACTGCATTAAAATAATATATAGATATGAATTCAACTTCGGTTCGTCCACTGAATTGATACTAATACATTAAAAAATTATTTTGGTTTGAAAAAAACCTACCTTCGTTCACTGTGGATTCATTTTCTTCTTCGCCATGGTAGCCAACTTGTAACAAGCGACGTACTGCATCTGCTACTTTGATTTTTAGCATGTTTTCGCTGCTTAATAACAGAAGCAGTTCGGAGATGGGAAGACCTATTGATTTTTCATCGGATGAAGGCATAAATTTGTGACTAATGTAATAATACCGTATTTACTGAAATATAAGTCGTATTTTTTACCACCTAATTTCAATAAAAAAAAGAAGGGGAGTAAATATATTGTTCAGAGATGTGTTTCACAAATCACTCCATTCAAATTGCTACACTCACTTAAGAGCATTCCTGTGATTTTTCTTGACCAGTTGGAGTTTATGGCAGCGACTCTAGGCAAAAGTCTTTCACCGATAGCATTTTTGTCATTGGCCCAGTCAGAATGATCGCTCGGTCTCGAAGATGCTTTTAGAGAAACAAATAAACTCTTAATTCCATATTTCAGTATTTTGGACATTATTTTCATTAGTCCACAAATTATACAATGCACATGCATTTATCAATATTTTTATACTCTACAAATTTAAGATTTAGGTTTCAATAATCGATCGAAGACATTAAGAGGTAGTTTGATTTCAAAGCCCATGATCAAAACTGAGGTTGCATGTAGAATGCAAAATAGCTAGAGATTCGGCAAATTAAGAACTAGTCCCTTGTTTGTGCATGGTTTAGAACAGTGATTCCCAAAGTGGGTGATATAGCCCTGTATAGCCTGTATAGCCCTAAACTTCTTGTAAGCTCGGATGATTCAAGAGACTACCTCCAGAAGTGGATCGTTTGTGGAACGGCAATGCAAGCGTCGACATCTGGGGCAAGTTGCTAGGCATGACCGAAGTGGGAGTGGTTCTCCTGGATGTTGCCGTGGTCATGGTAGAAGACGTTGATGTTGAAGAGCGCTGCGAGTATCTTGCCAAGAAATATGAACGCAGATTGACCTTCATCGAAGATCCTGTATCAAAATCAGAAATCAGTTGAACAATGTGTCAATTCTCATTCAAACTTCGTTATCCTGGACTAGTAGAACTCACTGCCCTCTCTCTGGACAGTAGTAACTCCATGAAATATACAATTATTAATTACAAATTATTTTTCCCATGGGGTCACATGAGAAACAAAAAATATTGTGGACGGCCTGACCAATAGCCTGATCTCATTTCTGTGTAAAATTAATTTTTTTTCTTTGTAAAAAGCGGTAAATTGCATTGTTTTGACAAGCTGTGACAGGTAAGAGTAAATATTATGACTAATAAACAATGAAAAAGTGAGATTACCTAACAAAAAATGTCCTTTATTCAATCACATTTTCAAAAAACAATGATGCTACAATACGTTTATTTTCTAATTTCTATTTACCCTTTTAGGGGAGTATCAACGTCAGCAAAAGGGAGATGTGTGGCCCGCGGGCCGTGCTATGCCCAGGTCTGAGTTAACTGTTAGAAAGTTACATTAGAAAGTCTCTGTTGCGCAATTCAATGCATATAAGCAGGGCTATCATCTGTCTGTACCGAAAAATATGTATATATAATTCCTAAAATTTTGCCCAAATATTGAAGTCTCTCTATATATTGCTGGTGAACTTCTGTAAAAAAAAAACCCCGATACTTGTAAAGTGCGTCCTGATATTGCACTATGTCGAGTCAGTAGTGAATGCAAAGCTCACCTGGTCTTCCACCTGCCCTCTCTCTTTCTCTCTCCTGTTCTCGCTTACGAAGACGGGAAACCAATCTGTTATGAATTGCAGAAGCACCCCTAAGTAAGGGAAAATTGGAGCTCTTATAGCACATATATATATCTATGCTCAGTGGTACTCACTATCCATATATGCTTAGCCTCTGAATGGAATTTTTTAAAATAATTAAATGATTTCACACGATGAGCTTATGTGAATCAACGCACTATCAACACGAATAGGATACTGAAATTTTAATTACCGAGTCATTTGAACTTCACAGTTTTTATTCCTTCATTATTTGAAAAGATAAGATAATAAATTTCTTATTTTATATTAATTGTTATACTATTTAAATTATTACTTATATTGGATATCTATTGTATTAGAATAGCAATTTAGCCTTTTCTTTCCAAGGACTTAGCGTAACCAGTCAGATATGACAAGAGGGTTTAGGGAATTCTAAATCATAGAACAAATATAGAAATTACAAACCTAGATGAGGAGGATCCGGATGGAACTAAAATGCTGTCGAGCGGAGGAAGTTTTTCTGAAGATAACAACGCTTCGCACAAAGCAGTATAAAAGCTACGTGCCACGCCGCTACCTTCGCCAGGTTCATCCTTGAAGATGACCTTCACCTAAGAAACAGGATGATGATGATGAAAATGATAAAATGATAAAAAACAAAAGGGAGAAGCAACAAACTCTGTGGACAGCCAAAGGTTGAGAAGAGGAGGAAGATGGAGAGGATCTTCTTCTGTAATGCTGATTCAATTGCTTGAAAGTCTGGAGTACCAGTCGTCGAGGATCTCTTTCGACGTTGAGCTGCAGGTCGACAGACTGACAATTGCGAAACTTCTCCATTTCTTTGCGGAATTTCTGTTCGCGAACCTTCAAACCAATCAACACAATAAGGTAAACTCAATATTCAGGTTTCTCAATATTCTGACTCCGACGCTGAGATATTTTAAGGTTGTAACTTCAGCCAAAAATGGCTCACTCCACCACCCTATTTTAGACTTTTGAAATCAATTCTTTCTCATCTTAGTGATATCGTTTAACTTCTAAATACCCCTGATGTCTTAGAAGCAGTGAAACTGTCATCTGTTATTGCTGCTTGACATGCCCTCATACAAAATCAAAATTTCTGCCCTCAAAGTGCCAACACTGGCTTGGTAGTGCGGGTACTTTATAAGCGAATTGATCACTTAAAGGAGTCGGAGATATTTTTACTGACTCTGACTCCAGCAAAAAGTAGCAGACTCCTCGAGTCTTGTTCCACAAATCCAAAGCGTAATGAAGAGTACAATAGTATAAAGCTGATCCAATAAAATAGGTGACAGGACGCACCAGCACAAGTTACCAAGGCCCCTACACAACGAGTACTAAGTGAGGAAATTGAAGGACATTGGAATATTCATTTTTCCTTAAATCTGATATACAACCAGGTTATTCACCTCAAATCCTCCCAGCTCCTGGAGAACAGACTTCGGCTCAGCACCTACGTCATCCAGAAAAACCCGAGTGAACAGCTCAAGCGTGAGCCGGGATCTTCCTAGCACAGAGTCCACTGAAGGTGGCGATTTCTGGACATGCTGTGAAGAGGTTTAAGTTTTTAAATTAGGAACAAATATTGCATTTCAAGATGCAAGAGAATGCGATTACTTTTCCCTCATCTGTAGACGGCTTCGCGTTTTTAACAATCACAGGAATATTTGCGGGAGCAACTGCAAAAATATTAAAACTTTTAATGGTTTGTTTGAAGAAGCATACAAAAAGGAATTCAAAAGTTCAATATTTTCATTTCATGACAGAGATTGTGAAGCCAAACAGGCAAAAAAATATTCTTCTTTTTCACTAAACTACAAAGAAATTTGAATAGTAATTTTAGAACTATTTAGTTTTACTTTTTGTGAGACAGGTATGATTTCACATTGGCTATTTGAAAATACACAAAATCAAACAATACAGAAGAACAAAATCTGGATTAGGGTTTAAAAATGTGTAGAATACATACCGCTGCTTTCCTTAACAACTTTCTCATCTTTCTTTAGAGCATCTTCAGTTTCTGCAACTAACAGACAATTTCAAAAATAACTGAATGTTCACAATGCAGTAGAAATCTTTCATGTGTCTGTGCTAACTGTGCTAAAATCAACCTCAAAATCAAATCTGATAACCGTGGTTACCTCTATTACTTCAATTGATAAATGCAGCTTATTTTTATGCAATGATAATCCAAGATGGAATTTTATTCCAGTACAAGTTCATCAAATAATACCTTTAGTATTTCCACCTTCCGCAGCAGGTTCTTTTTCTGTTGTGTCCATTTTCATGGATTGCTCTTCATTTTCTTTTGGACAGTAACAATAAATTAGGAGTGTTTATTAAAAAAAAATATATTTTAACAATATAAGCAACACAGCTCTAAAATTATACAACCAAATTAATTTTAGATCAATGTTTTTCAAGCAACGTATAACATTAGTATATTTTCCTAAATAGTGAGAATCCTAGCCGGTGCATCCCTAATATAACTGCTATTATCTTTAGATATCTATTTTAGAAAAATACCTGATTGAGACGACTCCTTCTGATGGCTGTCAGATTTATGGGATGATTTAGAAGCATTCTTTTCCTTCCTTTTTCCTATTGAATCAAAGTGAGTTTTAAAATCTTTCCTCTTCTACACACTGTCCAACATGATAATTGCATACACTCACCTGATATTTTTTTTTCTATGTTTGCGAATTTGACTGGAATCTTTCTTTTAACCAGGCCCATTCCAGTAGAAGGTAAATTAGGATCAGAGATACCATCTGAAAAAAACATATATATAATGGGGACGGAGGTCAGTGCACTGATAAGTTGACCATCGGGTCCATCGCACCAGTGTTAAGGAGATAGTACACGTACACTCCTTACTCTTGATATATCCGAAATCCGGATTTGGGGGTATAACTCCATAATGAACTAAACCCATGCATCAAAGACATAGATCAAAAGAATTCAGAGATCAGGACTCACAACACAGGTAAGGATACACTTGGTTAATATTTGGTTTGTTTCTTGTGAGCTCTTATGAACAAAGGCAACTATTGCTAGGGTAGAAAACAATTAATTTCTTGTTCGAAATATATAGCTTCTTCAAGTGCCTGGCATAAGAGCGAGAATATATGAAGATCGCAGAGCTACGGTATCGATATCTGATAATACGGCCAAAAAGATCACTAAAATTAGCTATAGATATAGGTTCAACAGTAACAAACAAATAACACAGGATAAATTATGAAAGGTATAGTCATACTCATAAATCTCACCACTGTTTTCAGATCTGGCATGTTGACGTGGACGTCCAAACAGTTCTTCTTTCCTAGCGTTCGGCTGGAGCAGGTGAGGCTTGTCTGCGAGGGGAAGAGCGGTAACCATAGGTTCCTAGAAAAAACATGATTCGAAATTTAAATAGATTCCGTTATTTTCGGAGTTATCCTGACATATCTTTGTTATTGTAAGTACCGAGAAAGGATCGGGATCAGTGCAACCCAAAAACGTCATGGAGTTCGATCTGCGGAAGAACGATTTTAAAGGCTGGGCCATATTATTTACAGGATCGAATTCTTCTTGAGCCTTCTTAAGCGACGATGATATTATATTGTCCACAAGAACTTCACTTAGATCATCCTAGACAAGAATTAATATAAATTCCATTCAGTTACCTCTGGTGTGTCCGAATTTATGAAGAGGTCAAGTTTTTTGAGAACATAGTTGAAATAGCAAATGATGAATAGAGTAGCTTGTTGGCAATAAAGCTAGTGAAAGGATATTGGTGTAGTTAGCATGGTTACAGAAAGATAAACTCTTTTCTGTGTATGCCAGCTGCTGAGTTAGCTGGAAGTACATTGTACTAGCATCACATCACAAAAAATTTATTCAAGGTTCCTGGAGGCCGCATCCATTAGCTACAGTAACCCGTATTGTATTGTATGAGACATACAAAACCACTTATCACAAATCGCTTTTCTTTTTCCCAAACACAATCTCACAACCACACGCACTTACAGGTTCGGTTCCAGTACTAATTCTGATCTCCCACAATCACACAGTAATTTTCATTTCTGTCTTTTTACCATAGCAAATTCAAAGAAACGTAAATTGTGTAAACTGAATTTAATCAACTTCTTACGGGCAGAGCTTGTGGTTCTGGTTCGTCGAAAATAATAATTCCATTATCTTCCTCCTCCTCCTCATCGTCCGTATTGTCGTATCTAGGAATAAAAAAAAAAGACACGAATGTGTGAAACTATTTAATATTCTGTCAAATTTAAGTATCCAAAATATCAGTATGCTTTAAATTAAATTCAACTAAATGTGATTAACACATGATTTAAGAAACTTATTGTGAAGCTGAGACAAAGATATCATGAGATATTACGTAGGAATACCAAGAGTATACAAACAATATTGCCAAGTAGAGATAATATAACACAGAACTATCACAACAAGCACAGAATGACTGCTAAAGCAAGTGTGAGAATGTACTGTGGAAAAAACATTGAAAAGATATACAGTGGTGTCTCGTACATCGCATTTAATCTGTTTCATGAGGCCGTTCGAACTCTGAATTATTCAAGGTATGTATCAATTCTTCCCATTAGAACTAATGGAAAGTGAATAAATCCATTCCAAGACCCCAATCCGAATCAATTTTGATGAATTTACACAGAAAATACACGTAACACAAGGTAAAAATCACACAATGCCCTGAATGCCATTCTTTCACTATTCTCTTGAATTTAGAGTTCAAAGTTTGACACGTTCGATGTTATGGACATTCGAACTACAAGGAACCACTGAATTAGTTTACTATCCACATCATAAAGAAAATATTTCTAACTGCATGTGAATATGTTCCAATAAGTCTTTTATTGTTTGTGAGCTAGTTTAAAATCAAACAGCTTGCAGTAGAAATGCTCATGTTCTATGTACTGGATCAGTGAATTACAAGAACTATATTCAATAACTGTGGAAACAAAAAGCCCAGTTAGAGGCAGGCAACCATCGAGACATAAAATCATTATTCAATAATTAAATAATTTCATTAGGCGCAAGTATTTCAAACTACCATGTGAGTTGAAGGCTAACAGAAAACATTTATTGTACAAAATCAGCATACTATCACTCACACTGAGAACTAGAAATGTTCTCTTAGATATCTAGTTAAACCTGATTTACTCCTGAAGACTGCAATGATTACTTCCCAATACAAGTTAATAATAAACGAGTACTTACCCGATATTAAGCGAAATCTTGCGATCTAATTCCTCTGGATCTGAATTGACAGCCCACAGCATTTTTTTCTTCTTATTTGAAACGGGATTATCAGAACTAGAAGTTTCTCTTAGAAAGAATATGTATGCGTCGAGCACGTAGGCAACATGACGGAGAGCAGACACATCGATTACCGGCAGCAAGTCAGAATGCTCATTGCTGTGTGCTCGCATTAACGACAAAATGTAGGATAAAAAGTCCTGTAAAATGTAGATCGAGATTAAACTTCGTACTCAAATACATCAAAAGATATTATTAAAAATCAGAACATAATTGAATGATATTCATGGTTTTGAACAATTTTATCTCTATAACTGAATTATATATGCGCAAAGGTTACGGAATAACAGTGTTTTAATTCATGCTTTTATAACTGAAATGATTAAAATCTAATGGAACTGAATGAAGCTTATATAGAGACAATTTTCAATCATTCAAATCATTTCTTTTCTTGAATCTTACATATGAAATATTTTATTGTGTCTTAGCAATGTCTTCAAAGAAAGCTAAGCGGAAGGGTTCTGTAAAAAGCAAGTTAATTTCAGATATAAGTATGGTGAAATCATACTCTCCATGCCAAGTGATTTCTGGTTGCTGTGTGTGTATGTACGGTAATAAAACCTCACAAGTGTGTAAAAGTATGTGCTATTTATGATAGCAAAATTCTGGAAATTGAACAAATAATAAAATTGCAAATGCTGTAAATACAAGAAGCATTGAACGTAATCAGGAAAATGCGGAACAACCTAACGAAATTTACATATTACATATTCACGTATACTAGTTATGTGTTCACAAAAACCAATATAAACAATAGATGGGAGACAACAAAATAGGTCTTGAAAAATACCTGTCTTGCTGCATTCGTGTCAACGGTGGCTTCTCTCGTCAATCTTAGGGGATTCATGAAAGACAGAGACCTTCCGCCAACCGAAGCGATCGCACGATGGCGATATATTTCCGGTACATTTGGTTGAGTGCTTGTTTTGCTTATTCCCTTGCCTATAATCAAATACTATCGTTAACGTATAACTTCATGGAATGGCCATGCAGGATTCACATTCACTTACCCGGTCCTTTGTACAAAGGATGACCACCATGGTCAGAACTGCTAGCCAGTGACAAAACCTGACCGTACCGGAGCTGAGCTTCGGTCGAATCGATCACAGTGATCAGCCAGGACCAAGTGTCAGCCAGGCTTTCATCAACAAATTGTTTTAACTCATTGGCCTGTTAATTCCATTAAAATTGAACATAATTTAACGAAGGGAGGAACATATGTTCAACAAGATATATATAAACTAATCAAGGTTGGACATCTTCAATATATCAATCTTAAGATATGGCTATATTGCCGAACCACTACAACGGTAACAAGAAGAACAAAGCTTCGAATAGAAATTATCCAACCATTAAAGCTTTCAAGCAAGGGTTTTTTTTTCACAGTTGAGAATCCTCCATTCAATTCCAAAACCCGAAAGTCTTTAAAAGCCGAAAGTTTTTTGAATGCATGATTAGCGTCATTACTTCTACTTTACTTTAAAAATGAGATAACTTTTTTCAGTTTACATTTTGTTTACCTGTACCCCCCCTCAATGCTTTGTTTTTATACCTTACATAAATACCAATAACTGTATCGCAAAAATTCATATACAAATGGTGTATGTGTAGGGAAAACAAGCCAAGGGCAAAAAAAAGGAAAAAAGGCCTGATTAGAGTACCTCATTAGCTGCTACATAAGCATACGAAGGTAGTTCTTCTCGCAATTCTACCATGACCAACAGACCGGACAATTCCCGAATGCAGATGGAAAACGCCCTCGCGAGTTGAGCTGTCGTGGTTGCCATCGAATATCCCGACATGCCGGCAGGCGACTTGCTTCTGTCGGGACCGCTGCTGCTGCTTGGCGTCACGGAAGCTGAAGATTAAAATTACATAAAGCCTCGAATAAGAATTTATCCACTACTATTCCTAATCCATTATTATATTTCTAGAGAACTGACAGAGCTATGATCTATATAATAATTTTGATTGCCAATAAAGGACCCCTTGTACTTTTAAACAACCCAATAGGTAGAACAACTTATCTTACAGTTCACTCCAAGAGAACTTCCTCTTCGTAACGAAGTGGGATCAATATAAATGAGATTTCCAGAGCCAGTACTTGTACCTGGTCCTGCAGGGCGTGAGCTGGAAGGCCCGGAGCCTTGTCTGCCCAAGCTATTTCGTGAAGGTCCCATTGCCCACCTCATTGAATGAGGAGTCTGTGCTGCTCTGGATCTCTGCTGTCTAGTAGGAGCCCTGTAGGCCACGAAGATGAATTTAAGTTTTAATGCGAGTTAACTTTTAGTTCAGGTTGAAAATTTCCAATGGCTGCACCTCTCGAGTGGCAACTCAATCCATTCAGATTGAGATTCTATTTCTTCTTCCTGTGCATCTCGATCTTCATCGGCATCATTGTCTTCCTGACTGCTGGCCTCCTATAAATCAAAAGGGTCGATTTTACAGGACAAAACTTAGTATATTCAGAGTTCTAAAATTTCCGAAAATAGAACTTGAGTCAACTTACTGATACGTCCACATCTGTTGCAGTTGTAGCTTCTTCCTCTGAAGCTCTTCTCAAAGTATAACTGTCTTTATCTTCATCTACATTGTCCTCATCTCCCTCATCGTCATCTAAATCATCATCCTCGTTGTCTTCTTCGAGATAGTAATCGAGCGTTCTCAGAATATTGTGCTAAGGAAAAATCAAAGGAATGCATCGTTGGAAAATTCGGTGGCTTAAGTAAATGAAAGTTGGCAAAAAACATCAACATCCGCATCAAGAGAATCCAAACGCAAGAAACAATAACACTAGTATAAATAATAACACAATAACAATAACACTAGTATAAATTCACTATATTTTCCTTATACAGTCGACACCGCTTAATACATCCACCTCGGGCCAGACGATTTTGGATGTAATAAGCGGTGGTTGTATTAACCGATGTCTACATATCAGTGTAGTTGTGTTACATTATATTCTGCGCCAGTACAATCCTTACGGTACAATCCTTATCAAATTTAGCCCAAGTCTAAGACTGTTCAAGCCCAGTCTATTTGATTGTTCATAATCGGCTA
>QRAM01000160.1:88212-206467 GCA_013436055.1 Halocynthia roretzi | reverse complement strand
GTCATTATTACTGGTTCAGTCCCTGCTAATTATATGAATTGGGAATTGTATCTTCACTACTTCACTACTTATGTTATTCATTAGATTCCACCAACTGACCTTTAATTTCTCAGGCTTATAAATTCCTTATATAAAATTATATATATATATCTAAAAACCTTATAAATTCACAACAATCAATTATTGATTTCTAGAAAAACAATGCAAAATGCAGCCGTATGCCCCTGAAAATGGACATGTTGTCTGCACCGATGGAAACAATATCGACTCGAAATGCGAATTTGTATGTGACAACTTTCACAAACGAGTCGGGTCTCNTACGAAGGACCATACGGATATATGAGCTGGACAAATGATGCACCCACTTGTGAAAGTAAAAATTGTTGAATTGCTTGCATATTATTTCCTATAATAATAGATTTGTAATAAAGCAATGTCATTTCGTTTCTCACAGGAATCTCTTGCCCAGATTTGAAACATATAAAGTATGGAAAAATGGAATGCACAGATGAGACATACGTCAATTCAGAATGTAACTTTGAATGCACAAAGACCGACTATGCACTCACCCCTAATGATCGGTTTTCAATCGCTTGTCAAAACAATTCAGAATGGTCAGAAAAGCCACCATGCTGTGCAAGTAAGTTCTAATGCTTAACAGTTGTGACAAAGGTGTCAGTTGCTGCATACAATGCCTTCAAGTCTAGTTTGCTCGTTACACAGCTTTCAATTTTCATGTTGGCAACTTTTTATGAAGTTCTCTGTATATTGCTTATAGTATCATCATATATATCTGTCTGTTCTGTAAGCTTATTTGAGAAGTGCTATATTAACTATTAAACATTGAAGCATATGCAATAATTTTACCTTAAACCACACCTTTAACATAAAATTTTTCATCATATCATCCACTTATTATTCATCAACAGGAGCCTGTCCACCTTTTGCTGTGATGGACCTAATCGTTGTTCTCGACTCCTCTTCATCCATTGGAATCGACAGCTGGTACATTATGCTACGGTTCATAGAGGAAATATTTGGGTATGTAAACTTTATTCATGGTCACAATGGAACCTTGCACTGCACAGCAACAAAACAACTTTTTTCTCTTTCAGTCAATTCAGAGTTCAAATTGATGCAATGAATTTTGGAGTTGTACGGTACAACAGATACGTGGATAGCGAAACACAAATTGACCTCAATGAATGTCCAGATAATTCGACCAGACTGCGTGAAGAAGTAAAAAAGCTTCCGTACAATGGAGAAGGTACTATTTGTACCAATTATTGTTTATTTTAAGTCTACTTATATCTAATGCTAGTATCTGAAGCTATGTGGGGAATATTTCAACTAAGAATAATTGCAGAATCACAGAGTATTTATAGAAGAACCCCAGTTTCTCAATTCCAAGAATCAAATTTACTCCAGGTATTGGGGTTAAACATAAATTCAAATGTTACTAACCACTGGAGGTTTTGTCTCCACAGCCATTTATAATCAAGGATTGTAAAGCTTTAACAAAGCCCTTCTTATTCAATTACCAGGTACCTGGACAGGACAAGCACTCGATTATGTCCGAACAGATATGTTCATGCCTGGAAAAGGAGACAGGAAAAATGTGACGAATGTAGTGCTGGTTATTACTGATGGACGATCCCAAGACGATGTTGCTGAGCCCGCACAAAAACTGAGAGAAGATGGTGTACTGGTATGCATGATACTTCTCTAAGTTTACTATTTCAATTAAAAATCCATTTCTAGTCAGATCTATATAATGAAAGTGTTTGCTTGTTATCCAGACTTTTGCTCTTGCTATCAAGCCAAAGCGGGGAAAACTTGATCTCAAGCAGTTAAGAGATATCGCAGGTACGGAAACCAACTTGTTTTTGGCCCAATCCGGTTTTGCCACACTCACACCAGAATTTGCTTCTGAGATCAGCGAAAACATTTGTGGAGACCCATGTGAAAGGCCAATCTACTAAATGGAAAGATATTCAAGTGCGCTGAAGTTTAATTTTTGAGCTCGAACCATATGGAACATTTATATTAGAATACTTCAGTAATGCCATTGGTTCTATTAACCATATTACACGTTTTCTACTTTTTACTGCTTCATGTTTGATTAGGTTGGATTGTATGTATGTATATTTTACTTTATGTAATTGTGTGTCAATTTATATTTTTATATTCCTAATTGCCAGCATATAGATTGCTTTGAGATTTTATTTGCATTGCATACACAAAATCTGTTATTATTTATATGGTATTATAGTCTTACATTTATACAAGTCAATAAAGTTAAACAATATCAATTTGCGGATTTCTGAATACTGAATCTACATTTTCCATTAGAAGCATTATTAGAAATTCTCATAATCATCATGTGAAATGGTGTGTTGGACAACTAACAATTTGTTAGGATAAAAAGCAATATGGCATGTTTATTAAACAGAGATGGGTTCGGTAAATATGGTATTGTAAATAATACAGTGATTGAGCAAGAATTAGGTAGTTGAACAATACAGTGAAATCATTAAGCAGCTAGACGACAAATCGTTCAGGAAGTTGGTTTACTTTTGACAAGAGAGCATGAGAATGAGAAAATTGCAGGACGAATACAATAATTAAAAATTTCCTGTAATTAACAATAACCTGTGTAAACCATGTTTAATAGAAAATATACTTACATCAGAAGTTTTTGGAAAGTAGTACTGTACTCGTGTTTTTTTTTAAAATGTGTATTTTGATGACCTTCTGACTTCTGACTCAAATTCTATATGATTAATGAAGGAAGTGTATTATATATTACAGAGTGTCGTAGAATAGAGCAACCATATGGAGAACATGAAACATCTCATGGATAAAGAAAAAACTGTGTGTGTGAATAATAAAAACCAGAAAGGAAACTTGAATTTAAGACGGAGTAGTACGCCAGATGCGGTGCCGCGTATACCGCGTATACCGCGTATACAGCGTATACCGCGATGTCTTGGTCGTTACACCGCGTACCTAAAATCCGCCGTCGTAAATTAGGAAACGCTAGTAACTTCAGTCGTACTGGCGTTCCTTCCTGGGCATATAAACTTATTTATAATCATTCTCTTTTCAGAAATGTACTTTCAAATATACACATTATACAGCCTTAACATTGTTTCGTAGACAATTGAAATGGCCAGTTAGGGTGGACATACTCTTTCTGGAACTTTTTTCATTTGTTTGGAAACCTTTCTATTTGCCTGTAGGCATATGAAGTAAGTATATTCAGCATGATTGAGAATGTTTTTTTTAATTACCGTAGTTGATCACACTGTATGATCAAACTACAAGTAGTAGTCTAGAAGAGACTTGTAACCGACCTGTGACCTGTATTTCTATAAATAAGTTACAGTGGTAACACTTGATATCGGTGATCCCACAGCATATTTTCATAATTTGTATACATAATTTACTTGTAATTTCCAATTAGCAAGAGATATATCAGACACAATTCTTCAGTACTGCAATATTTCTTCAAGTAGTTTTACAAGTTTCCAAAGAATCTTTAGGGAATTACTGGAAAAAATGGGAAGTTACAGAGGCCATGTCCATCCTGGCTCCTTCATCGTTTTTCCTGTCTGGTACTGCATCAAATTTGCAATCCGTTATTTGAAGTAAGTTGCGGTTTAGCTGCATCCCAGAATATTGCATGATCAAAGAAGACCCGGATGCAGGCTTCCGCCATGTCCGAAGGAAATAAAAACTTACTTGAGACCCTCTTTAATCCCCCATATTGGTCAGTATATATTTAATATCATTATACAATTATATTTGTGCATTGATAATTTTTGACTGAACTTCATCGTTGCATCATTTCTGTGTAGTTCATTCAAAATCATGTACTTTTTAATTATACTAAATAAGTTTTGTTTCATGAAGGTGCAATCAAAGAGGAAAACCCAGTATAACACGGGAAAGCTCCATTGCTGCAGTGATCGAATTCCATGCTCAGTTCTAGTGACAGGAGGATGTGTCAAGATATTTTTTATCTGTTCGGGTACTTGCAGCAAAACTGAATGTCATGTATCATACTATAACTATCTGAGAATGAGAGCATTGAATGCCAACACTTACTTATATAGGGGCTGTTCATACTAAATTGTGACAATAAATTGAGGGAGAGACTCTCATTACAGGTAATTGTAGTTTCTAGTCATTTCCTAGTAGTTTTTACATGCACCTTTTATTCTTCTCTCAAAAGAAAAACCTTGTTTGTTCTTATAGTATAACTTTCCTTTTTTTGTAAGGAAAATGCTAAAATTCTTTGTTAAATTTCTGCATGTCATAATCTCATCAATATTAATATATAAATTAAACCGTCAGAATTTCTTTTAGAAAACTTCCCATAAATATTCCCTGTAGTTATTATGTGCATGGAATGTGTCAAGGGCTGGCTCCTATGTTAGTAATTTGACTAAAATATGTGCCTAAATATAGAAAGAGATTATTTTGAAGTTTTTATTAAAGTAATTTATGATTGTCTTATTCCATGCAAACAATCACTGTCTGTCAAAAGGTGCAAAGTAAAGTGACGAATAAAGTTTTACTTGTGAGGTTGATGGTCGTAAAAGCGTGTTAGAAGTCAACTGTCAATTTTGATTCATTTAGTTCTGTTCGAAGATGTATTGCATTTCTCAAGGTTTCTATTCGGAGAATAAAATAATTAATATGCTAAGTTTCAACATTAGCTATTAAAATGGAGTTTAGAAACATCCCTTAAATCTTTAAAACCGTGAGCGTTTAGCATTTCCTCATCAGTTGCCTTTGAACCAGATATCGAGAATACATCTAGGTGCAGAGCGAAAATGAAGCAGAATAGCATTCTCTTGCTCAGTGTTGTGTGCTTGATTTTACCAAGCATTAAATCCGTGATTGGTATTTACCTTGTTTTTTTTCATGCTAGCTTTCTACTGCAATGGAAATGAATTATTCGCTTAAGAAGTATACTGAAAATAACCAATGTTGTTCGTTTATAGGACTGCAATGTTGGACATGTGAAAATGCCAGAAGTATTGGGGAATGCGATAGAACCGGAAAACTTAAGACATGCAATTCAATTCAGGTTCGTGTACTTTAAACTATATCTTGTTATAAGTTACGATTGGTGCTTGTCTGCCTTCGATGCCTCGTATTGCTTAATACACTGGTTATAGACTTATATGGTGTGTTTATGCTTTGTGAACTAGAATATAAGTTTTGAATGTCTCTTTCTGCAGGACACATGCGGAATGGAGATTCGCCAAAACAACCCTCCTAACGGGGTAATGGTTTTCAAGTTCTGTAAACAGAAACACGCTTGCATGAACGTTCAGAATCAGGTAAAGCATTTTATAATAATAAAAAACATGTAATACAGGTAGCGGACTATTTATCTGGCAACCTTGGGATCAGAAGTGACTTAGATTTCTGAATTTTCTGGTTTTCTAGACACAGCCTAATTATATATAATATAATTATATAATATAATATATTTAGTTAAAGTAAGAAACAGCCATCAAAACAAAGCGACCATGCAGCGAACCAAGCTCTACTGTAGTGGGTAAAATTAAAATTAGTTTAAAAAATACACTGGTTTTTCTAGATTTCTGGTAATTCCAGTTTTCAAAACCGAGATATTACTCTATGTTATGACACGTTGAAAATATTTTTCTATTCCTATATTACATTACAGTATTTCTCTTTTGAAATAACAGAACGACAAAGAAGCATGGCGACCCACTCAATGCAACCCGAAATTTCCTAACTCTGTGTGCAGATGTTGTTGCCAGAATGACATGTGCAACTTGGGTGAAATGAAATGTTTGGGAAAGGCCGGTAAATAGCATATTGGCCAGTTGAAAATAATGATGATTAATATATATAGAATGTATTGATGAAAACGATAATCTCTATTCAGTGACGAAGACTTGTTCACCTCAAGTATATCCAGACAACGGAATAGTTACATGCACGAATGCAAGCAATATTGATAGCGAATGTACCTTCACATGCGATATTGACTCTGTTCTCGTCGGCTCAGAACGCATCACTTGCCGTGAGTTGTACTCTACTCTATAACTTTGTTATACTATTATTCAGTATTGTATATTGCTAAAACTCTTGTTGTTTTACAGAATCAAATCAAGAGTGGTCTGCCAGAGCACCTATATGCAGTCGTTTATCTTGCCCTAAAATTCGTGCTCTCGAGAACGGTTCAATCAGATGCAACATTGCTGATGAACTTGGCAGCGTATGTAGATTCACTTGCGACAAAGGATACGCTTTGATCGGCCAGGAAGCTGCGATCTGCCGAACAAACAAAGATGATACGACGCTGGGTGCTTGGAGCACGAAGGGCCAAAGATGCGAGAGTAAATTTAAATTTAACCATTCGATATGCTTGTATGTTTAGCCCTTCTCCGTATTGTTCAATGGTAAGCACACCGATTGTTTGTTCTTCAGTGAAAAAATGCGATATAGCTTTGGTCGCTCCTGACAACGGTGTAATAGCATGTACTAAAGAGAACTACCTCGGATCGTCTTGTGGCTTTGGATGTAACAAAAGTTACAAACTGGTCGGTGCCGACACAAGCGCGTGTGAAGAACAAATTACTGGGCATTTGGAGTGGACTGACAGAGTTCCAACATGTGAACGTAAGCATTTCTATGCTCTGAAATTACAATCGTGAAAACTGATCAAAAATATGAAAATTAGAAAGTCCTCAAAGCGAATAATTAAACCTCATTTTGCAGGCAAAGGATGTGCAACATTAAATACACTCGATAACGGTCTGATAAAGTGCAATGACGGCAATTTGATTGGATCGGTATGCCAATTCATATGCAACACAAATTATGAAGTAGTTGGATCCCAGTCTTCCATGTGTCAAGAAGATTTTCTCGCAGAGTTGGATTGGAGTGAAGAAATGCCAACATGCAGAGGTATGTATGCAATAGAACATGGACATTTTCCTTTGACAATAGCTATATAATTTTTTCATACTTTATAGAACAACAATGTTCGTCGGACCTCCTTACACCCACAAATGGTGCTATTAGGTGCTCGGATGGTGTTTCCATCGGTTCTGTATGCAAGTTCAGTTGTCATGAAGGTTATGAGTTGGAAGGTGCCGAAGAATCCACTTGTATCAGTTCAGAAATAAATTCGGTTGACGAGAAAGGCCAACAGCGTTATTATGGATTGGAAGATATTTCCCCCGTCGTCGTTCCCGAATCCCCGTTTTGGAGCAAATCAGAACCCGAGTGCAAACGTATGTTTATGTGCCGTATGGTTGTTATCATTATAGAAACACTGAAAAACCACTGACAACAGTATAATCACAAAGTTTGGCTAAAATGTTTGTAGAATGACTGAATGGAAATATTATACAATCATTTTTTTAATTTGAAGGAAAAAGATGCAATGACATCCCAATGACTCCCTACCACGGCAATGTTCACTGCGATCAGGACAACTACCTCGGATCAACCTGCACGTTTTTGTGTGACAGTACACATTATAGAGAAGGACCAGAAACGGTAACTTGCATCGAGGAACCAGGATATTACCCTGACTGGACAAGCGAGTCACCGATTTGCAAGTGTAAGCAGTTAGAAGCTTTCATATAGATACTATATAGATTCAGTATCTTATAATATAAGCGGCCTAAAAATAATTTGAAAGGTTGAGCGTTATTTAATTGGTTAAACTAGTTGGTTGGCTATAATAATCATTATATCAAGTTGACTTGATGATGGGATTCAAGTTTCTAGGATCAATTCCTGAATTGTTACAGAATCAAATTTTTCCTTATTCATGCATTCTTCCATGCAGTAGGAGAGCAAATATGTAAATTTTCTCACAAATTTAGAATCAAGAGATCCAAAGAACAGTATGGTTTTTGCCTTACTTCAAGTTCATCCCAATATTTTATTACAGCGAAAGAATGTGTAGACGAATTGACTCCTCCTGAAAATGGTGCAATAGATTGCAATGAGGGACAGTTCCTTGGCTCCTATTGCAAATACACTTGCAATAGCGCCTACTATCTTGTTGGTGATGAGATTGTTACTTGCGTTGATAGTTATACCAATCAACTAAGATGGGATGATATGGGAACACCAGTTTGTATACGTAAGTGATATACTAATGGCTAATAGCTCGAATTGATTTGCTTTGCATCATCATTATCAGAATAAATATTCGTATGATTCAAACATGGAGTAATTTGCCTAGTCCTAGTTTACCTAAATGCTATAGCGACAGGTTACTTGTTGGCCCCACTACATGTTGTAGACTAATGGGGTGATTTAGTAGATGAAAAATCCCTGGGCTGATTTAAGAATATTATTTTATTATATCTTACTGAGTATGTCATGGAATTAAAATTCCCTGAAATTATTTAGCAAATCTATTTATTTCAGGCAAAGAATGCCCAGGAGTTCCAACAGTACCAGAACATGGCCACAAATACTGCACGGACATGAAATTCCTTGGATCTGTGTGTGAAATATTTTGCTACAATGATTTTGATTTGGTTGGTTCTGCCCGGGTCACCTGTGTTGAAGAATATGAATCTGGAGAGCTAAGATGGGACAATGAATCTCCAACTTGTGAACGTAAGTTGTACTTCGATTAAATAAGCATAGTCATGAATTCGTACTTACTGAAACCCATCCAACAACACCATTCAAAATATCAATGAGATATTTAGTGATATTGTTGTGCTGAATAAACACTTTAGGCAGCAGATAGATTCTCATCCCTGAACGAGCAGAGAGCTCTGGGAACAGTCCCCCAATCTCAGATTGTTAACAATTTCTGATAATTTTTCCTTAGAAAATTACATGAGAGATGGTTTCAGCTCTCCTATCTAAGATTCCTTCAAATCCATGCGGATAAAATCTTCTTCTATATCACAGGAAAAAAATGCTCCTACATGCCAATGGAACCAATGAATGGCAAGATGCAATGCACTGAGAAAAATTACTATGGATCCGCCTGCAAGTTTGAATGTGACAGTAAATTCGAGATCTATGGACATCACTATATCACATGTGGAACAACTTACAAGAAAAATCTTTCATTGAGGCCAGAATGGGATGGAGAATCACCCACATGCATCAGTATGTAACTCATTAAATCTAATTTTTGTTGGTTGATGTATCAATCCATGGGAATGTCATTATAATTAAATCATTGTTTATGTCATATTACTGGTTCAGTCCCTGCTAATTCTATAAATTGGGAATTGTATCTTCACTACTTCACTACTTCACTACTTATATTATTCATTAGATTCCACCAACTGACCTTTAAATTCTCAGGCTTAAAATTCCTTATATAAAATTATATATATATCTAAAAACCTTATAAATTCACAACAATCAATCATTGATTTCTAGAAAAACAATGCAAAATGCAGCCGTATGCCCCTGAAAATGGACATATTGTCTGCACCAATGGAAACAATATTGACTCGAAATGCGAATTTGTATGCAACAACTTTCACAAACGAGTCGGGGCTCTTTACACGATATGCTATGAAGGACCGTACGGATATATGAGCTGGACAAATGATGCACCCACTTGTGAAAGTAAAAATTGTTGAATTGCTTGCATATTATTTCCTATAATAATAGATTTTTAATAAAGCAATGTCATTTCATTTCTCACAGGAATATCTTGCCCAGATTTGAAACATATAAAGTATGGAAAAATGGAATGCACGGACGAGACATACGTTAATTCCAAATGTAATTTCAAATGCACAAAGACTGACTATGCACTCACCCCTAATGATCGGTTTTCAATCGCTTGTCAAAACAATTCAGAATGGTCAGAAAAGCCACCATGCTGTGCAAGTAAGTTTTAATGCTTACCAGTTGTGACAAAAGTGTCAGTTGCTGCACACAATGCCTTCAAGTTCAGTTTGCTTGTTACACAGCTTTCAATTTTCATGTTGGCAACTTTTATGAAGATCTCTGTATATTGCTTATAGTATCATCATATATATCTGTCTGGACTGTAAGCTTATTTGAGAAGTGCTACATTAACTATTAAACATTGAAGCATATGCAATAATTTTACCTTGCATAAAATTATCATCATAATATCTACATATTATATTATCAACAGGAGCTTGTCCACCTTTTGCTGTGATGGACTTAGTTGTTGTCCTCGACTCCTCTTCATCCATTGGAATCGACAGCTGGTACATTATGCTACGGTTCATAGAGGAAATATTTGGGTAAGTAAACTTTGATCATGGTCACAATAGAACCTTGTACTGTACAGCATCTAAACAAATTTTCTCTCTCAGTCAATTCAGAGTTCAAGTCGATGCAATGAATTTTGGAGTTGTACGATACAACAGATACGTGGATAGCGAAACAAAAATCAACCTTAACGACTGTCCAGATAATTCAACCAGACTGCGTGAAGAAGTAGAAAAGCTTCCGTACAATGGAGAAGGTACTATTTGTTCCGAATATTTCAAGTCCACTTATATCTAATACTAATATCTGAAATCAATGTGCAGATTCGGAATTGCAGTTTGGTACCGTATTTAGAAAGGTACCCTAGTTTCACCATTGCGAGAGAATCAAATTTACTTCAGGGATTAGGGTTAAACATAAATTCAAATGTTGCTAACCACTGAAAGTTTTATCTCCACAACTATTTATCGTCAAGGATTGTAAAGCTTTAACAAAGCCCTTTTTATTCAATTGCCAGGTACCTGGACCGGACAAGCACTCGATTATGTCCGAACAGATATGTTCATGCCTGGAAAAGGAGACCGAAAAAATGTGACCAATGTAGTGCTTGTTATTACTGATGGACGATCCCAAGACGATGTTGCTGAGCCCGCACAAAAACTGAGAGAAGATGGTGTACTGGTATGCATGATACTTCTCTAAGTTAATCTATTCCAATTAAAAATCCAGTTCTGCTCAGATCTATATAATGAAAGTGTTTGCTTGTTATCCAGACTTTTGCTCTTGCTATCAAGCCAAAGCGGGGAAAACTTGATCTCAAGCAGTTGGGAGATATCGCAGGTACCGAAACCAACTTGTTTTTGGCCGAATCCGGTTTCGCCAAACTCACCCCAGAATTCGCTTCTGAGATCAGCGAAAACATTTGTGGAGACCCATGTGAAAGGCCAATCTACTAAATGGAAACATATTCAAGTACACTGAAGTTTAATTATGAGCTCGAACCATATTATATTTAAATACTGTACCTCAATAATGACATTGTTTTTTTACTTACTACATTACTGCATGTTTTGTACTTTTTTATTGCTTCATGTTTGATTAGTTAGAATTGTATGTCTATATTTGTTATTTTATGTAATTGTTTGTTAATTTATATTTTTATATTCTTAATTGCCAACATATATTGATTCCTTTGAGATTTTATTTGTGATGCATACACAAAATCTATTATAATTTATATAGTAATATATATCCTAAATTTTTACAAGTCAATAAAGTTTAACATATCATTCAATTTATGGTTTACTGAATATTCGCATTTTCCAGAAGTATTTGCTAGCTTTTTCAGTCATGGAATAAGGTTTATACATAACAGTAGACTAATCTACTATTTCCTTTCACTTTGATGGTTTAGTGAATATTTCGTAGGCAGTTGAAATAATTAACAATTAACGGTAATTAACAATTATCTGTGTGACCATTGTCTTTAAATACCCTAAGACTATGGTATGACGCATGCTTTAATAGGAAAAATGCTCACAGCAGAAGTTTTGGAAAAGTAGTACTGTACTGTACTTGTGTTGTATCTTCACAATGTGTTTTCTGATGACCATTCTGATCACTTATGGCTGTTAACTAATAATTTGAAACTAACAAATGTAGTTGAGCAACTTCAGTAGTGGAAAAAAATTCTATATGATTTATAAAGAAAGTGTATTAGAGATTACATAGTTACGTAGCATGGAGCCATGTAGATAACATGATGCATCCTAGATATATAACAAAAATTGAGACGGAGTATGGTCGGGTGGCGATTGCACTGAACATAATGTTACTAAAGTTCCCTAGATAAATGTCGATGTCTAAATACGCCAGATGCGGCGCCTCGGCGTACTTAAATTCAGCGATCGTAATATAGAAAACGACGGAGTAACTGCAGTCGGTCACGTAAGCACACACACTCCCACGCCTTGTAGCATATGGTAGTCACGAGATCATTCCATTTTCTTCCGTTTCTTCCGTTACGTATAGCGCTTCTACTATTCATGAACGCAGTGAAACAGATCGGTGCGTTACACACAGATCACACGAAACAGTATAAAAAACTTATTGGTAAGCTTTTTTATAGAACTACCGCTTAGTTTTTCTTGACATTATTTCATAGACAGTTGAAATGGCAAGCTGGGGTGGACATACTCTTCCTGGAACTTTTTTCATTATGTTTGGAATTTACTATGCCATCCAATTTGCCTGCAGGCATATGAAGTAAGTGAGAATATTCAGCGTGATTGAGAATGTGTTTTTTAAATAGTTTATCACACTGTAGTATGTATGTTTAGTATGCCGATTAGAGTCAGAATTGTTTAGACTTTAGACCCTTAAAAGTTATAGATCGTGTAAGCCTAGGCTCTATGTAAAATTCCTACTTAGTCTAGAAGAGTCCTGTAACCGACCTGGGACCTGTATTTCTATAAATAAGTTACAGTGGTAACACTTGATATTGGTGATCCCACAGCATATTACTTCCTACCATTGTGTATTGTATTATTTCCGATGCACTATGTTAAAGAAGCAAAAAATAGTAGACAATTATACTTCACTTTTCATTGTCAACGATAACAATGATATGATTCATAGTCTTACTATTATCATAATTGCTATAGCCTATAGTATAAATAAAGACTGTGCAGTGATACGTTGGTAGACTGAAATAGAGCTGTTATTAAAGTCACTAAACTGTCAGGAATTTGAAAACTAATAGAAGTAATCTGTGAGGATGAGGTATAGGATTACATTTACGCACAGCTATTTTCACAACAACTGTTCTGTTCGATTTGTGTTGAAGTGTTTTTACCATAGTTCTGTTATAGCTGTGTCACAAGGTAATTCAAATAAATGGATTCTATTACATGCATGCATTCTAGCAGTATCAGTGAGTTAGGAATCAAGTGTGTCCTTCAACTTTCTTGAATAATTAGATTTTCATAATTTGTAATCCTAATTTACTTGTAATTTCTAATTAGCAAGAGATATATCCGATAGAATTCTTCAGCACTGCATTATTTCTTCAAGTAGTTTTACAAGTTTTTGAAGAATCTTTAATGAAAATAAAATGGGAAGTTACGGGGGCCATATCCTTCCTGGCTCCTTCTTCATCTCTTTTTCTGTCTGGTACTGCATCAAATATGCAATCAATTATTTGAAGTAAGTTGTATAATCCATAATGCAAGCATGCTCGACCAATCATAGATATAAAATTTTGGAATTTTGTGAAAATTGTGTTTGTCAATTGCAACATTTTCATACCCATCTGTTATTGTTTCGCTAGATCTGTTATATGCCTTATTTCTTTGCCATACTATCATTCAAATGTTCTTTTAACTTTCTGTTGGAAGATTATGGTGTCTAACTCCCTCAGAACCCTCTACAAATTTCATGTAGTTATTTTTATGTACCACTGCTCTTGTAGGGGCATTTTTGAAAAGGTTAAATGACCATCTACGTAAAGCAAGGCTACAATATGGATGTATATGTATAGAAAGGAGGAAGTTTGTTTTTTTATTTGTTAAATAATGAATGAAATAAATAATTTTTTTTTTTACAATCTATGTAAGACACACGAAAGTTTAGTTTATTTGAAATGACGTTGCCATTTTTCAATGGATCTTTTCGAACTTGGGCAAGAAGACTAAAATGCATTTCAGAATAATGCATGAACAAAGAAAACCCGAGTTCAAGCTCCTGCCATGTCCTAAGGGAATGACAGCTTACTTAAGACCATCTTCAATGCCCTCTATTGGTCATTGCTCTTGAAAATGTATAATCTATTATAGTCGCAATAATATCTGGAGAAATGCAATTGGCATTTTCTTATTGGCATTTTCATAAACATTTGGACCAGATCAATCACCAACACTGCACATTTCCTTTCAAGCTGTTTTCAATCCATTTTCATATTCATCATCAAATGAATATCACATATTGAGATAAATATGAATGATATAATCACTTCTGGTTATCAAGTATGGTTTTTCTTGGTGGTATTTGTCTATAGAATGGTTCAATATTATTTTGATTGTTTTGCATTTAGACGCCGTAACCAAGGCATGCTCGGTTCAGCTCCTTCAGAATTACTTACCTTTCATTTTATTAAACAATTTTTTTTTATCAGGGTGCAACCGAAGAGGAGAACCCAGTATAACACGGGGAAGTTCTATTGCTGCAGTGATCGACTTCCATGCTCAGTTCTAGTGATAGAAGGATGTGTCAAGATATTTTTTATCTGTTCGGGTAAGAATAGACACTGCAGCAAGACTGAATTTCTTATATCATACTTCAACTATCTGAGTTTGAGTTTGGGCTGCTTATACTAAATTGTGACAATAAATTGGGGAAGGAACTCCTCAATTGAAGTACTGTACTATAACTACCCATACACAGTGATGAGATTCAACTGCCTTGTACTCATTCTCACAGGCCGGTTACTAAAATTACGAGGGTTCAGAGAACCAGTTTTCTGAATTGTTTCAATATTAAAGTTTTCCCTTATCCAATGCATTTTTATCATCTATTTTTTTCGAACTCGAACCTCATAACATAATAACCCACCATGCACCATGCAAAACTATTCCAGAAAATAACCTTCTATGCTGCTTTTATTGTGCGAGACAATTGTTCCATGCGAAGAATCTTTCATGGCAAAATCCTTGTGATGTAAGCCATTCAACCGGGTTGAACTTATTTGAATTTTTAATAGGCATGATGGTTGAGTTGTTTTACCCCGGTGCACCGATGGGTCGCCTTCACGATGACAATGGTAATTTCACACATGCTATGAACTGGCAACACGCAACCATGTATCTCTTTTTTGGTCTGTCTGGGTTGGCTGATATAATAACCCACATCGCAAGTCACATTGTTCCAAAGGGTATTTGACTCGACTGTAATTCTACTGTAGTTCTTGTGTAATTCTAGATAGGAGACTGGTTTGAACAAGTATCTTATCCTGCATTGTTTCTATTCAGCTTTTGATCGGCTTTTCATAGCCCTTGCTTTGTTTGTGGAAGGATATTTATTTTATTTTCATCTTCATGGACGTTCACTGATTGATACCAGATGCCACATTTTGCTTGTAAGTTTCTATTGTAATCTTAATTCAATTTTATTTATGCTGCCTTACTTTTGCTATAGCTGTACAGTGTGTATACACATTGATGTCTATTTTTCTTTTTCGATTTTCGTCCAATCTCAGAAAACTTGGGCAAAAATCAAAAGCAGTCTTCGAGAATTCTTTTGGCATTTAAGTTTAACTGGATCCCCTTAACATTTTACTTGACATGCTCGTTGATGTTGCAAATGTATGTGTTAATCGTTATTCGTAGTGCTTTGTAAAAGATGGCGCACATGTAGAAGTCGACCATTCGAAATTTATCATTAATAATGTTTATTCATTTATTTCACATGATGTGGGTCAATGAGAGATCAAGGATTCCATGAAGGACAATCCCTTAATTGACAATTCATGATATGGAGACACGAGAGTGGCCGAATGGGAGGTTTTGCCACCTCATTTAACATGCTAATTCTATCTTTTAATTTTTCAGGTCCTTGCAGTTTGGCCTTGTGCTCTCTTCAGCTTTTTACAAATTTTCTTTGTAAACAAACGAGCCTTCTTCCATGTTCTAGAAATGCTTAGTGCAGCATTGACAATGTTTCAGGGCATGTGGTTCTGGCAGGTACTTAAACTGTACACATATTTGATTATTTATTTAATTATGTATAGTAATAACATGCATATCAATTTATAATTAAAAATATATATATACTCCATATTGATTACCAATTTTGAAGAGTATTCAAAACTTTGAATTTGAAAAATGTACGATTGTTTTTTACTCGTGTTGTTTGAACCTTAACTACTTCACACAGGTTGCATATATATTATATCCTCCAAATGGTGAAAGATGGGACCCATGCTTTAGTGTAGACAAAATGAGTCCGGACGAAATGCATGGTAAGACGTATGTTAAAATTAATTTTTCCTCATCTCCTTAATTACTGTTTTCTGAATACTAGAGAAAATTGTCCTGTAAAATGTTAAGTCATTCTTCTAGACCACAATCATACAGAAGTGTGTGACAGATCTAAAGAACATCTGAACTTGAGTTTCATCACTATGTTCTGGACGTGGGAGCTTGCGGGCAGCATCATCCTCATTGGATTCATCTACACGATTGTGTACAAGTATGTTATAAATATTCCATCTTTCTCAAGATCTCCTAGGATTTCAGCCTATATTTTACATGTGCTCTCCTAGTTATTGGGTTCATTCCTTTGGCTGTCTCTCATATCTAAGTTTATTTTTGCTACTGCAACTGTCACAACTAGTATTTGTTAACTTTGGTAAGTAAGTTCTTATTAAAAATTATTAATGTAAATTTTGATGAGATCAAAATATCGATGTGACTTATACAAAATCAATACAGTAGGTACATTTGTGTGGTTTATATGCTCAATGCAATGGTGCGTGAAATTTATATTAAACCCTTCCTCTATATACTAACCATGTAGTTGTCATTACAGATGGTTGAAATTCCGAAGACAATTGAATCCTTGTTTCCTGGAGAATTTTTCGGAACTGACAAGTCTGAAGACCGAGAATCGCAATGGGCGACTCCTTTCAGAGGAAGATGAGTTTTAAATATTCTTGTATAATAAATCAAGCTATTTAATTAATATATGTTAATTGGTCATGTATATTTTTTCTCCACATAGTAATTCATTCAAACCTTCATTTCAATTGCTAGTACATTTCATTGATTTTCAATAACTACATCGTGAAAACCACACTCTGGGTGAGTAAGTCAGTACAATATTTATATATATGCCCCCGTTGTAGTGAAGAGTTTTGGCTCGAGTACATTAAAATTTTTGATTTACATTGAGTACTGCAGTTTGTGACTTTTTCTAATCCTGATCTTTGTTATTTGCAAATGGATTTATATGTATATTCCTAATTACAGTATCAACAATATTTTTTTCTTTAGATTACTTTAATACTGTAATATTCATTCAACAGTGTGAACTATGATCATTTTATATATTGTAGTGATATAATCGTATAATTGGGTTCTTATTTATTAACTAACTGGGAGGTGGTAAAATGTGTCAGTTTTCATATCCATTAGTTAATGTAGCACTCCATCTCCAAAGTTAAGTCAAATAAAAATGGGCACGGAAAGTGTATTTCAAAATTGTACGAAGGAAATGAATATTTAATTTTTCTTTGGACTAATTTTGAAGTGCTAAGTTCTGGCACACCCTGCATATTTTGCTATCACTCGCAATATAGTGGTTTAAGATCAACTCCTTTGTCAACCATTTTTATATAATCCATAACACTGGATATTCGTAATGAAATTTTTTTATCATCAGTAATTTTTTTGTGCGGTACTAATATTCTTTGCACTATACGTCGTACATTTTTTCTTGTTCAATTATTATAATTTATACGGAGATATTGTTCTAGTTCTGCAAACTGGATTGTATTATGGTATTGATGGCAATTATACTGGATTATATTAAAATCTCCCTGGCAGTACAGTGAGTCTTTTTGAAGGAAGAAAGAGGACCCAAAAGAAATTTTCTACTCCCTGATATAAAACTTCGGTCAGGCAATCTACGTCAGTGGCTCCTAACCATAATTCTTCCCGTTTACACCACAACTTTTCTAAAGTAAATTCATTCTCTTCTTCATTGTGAGTTTACATCTCTACCATAATACAGCAACTGATGAGGGAGAAATTTTAAAATACGGATGCTCCTCACTTAACGACCATCTCGGTTAAAGACCGCTAACACTTACAACAGTCATCAAGACTTCAACACTACGACCCATTCCTCACACCATTCGGACCGTTATCGTTCTGTAATCGGTGCACGAAAAAAATTATGTCGCTATAACAGAACCTGGTCGTCAAACATGAAGTTTACCAACCAATACCGATCAATTCGTTTCAAGGTTAGGTCATTGGAAAAGAACCTGGTCGTTACGTGAGACGTACCGGTACCGGTGTTAACATGTATTTTAGGTTTATGTAAAATAAATATTTTGGGCTTATGTTAAAATAATAATAGCAATATATATTAGGACCATAACAGAGTTGGCAAATTCTGTCTACTAGAGTCTAGTAACTAGACTGCTAGAGCACCTAGAGCACCTATGCGGTTATCACGGTGTGTGTACAATACTAGTCTGTATTTATTTTTGATGAATGGAGAATAGGTTGCGCAGGAACTCGATATTCGTTGAGTATCCATGTGATGAAAGGTCCGAAGTCTGAATATTGAAAGAGAGCAATTCAACATTGCGTATCAGTTTATGAAGTCATTGGGTTTTTATAACGAGAGAATGTAACTGTAGTCACTGTAGTGGTAGTGTACTGCTTTCAGCTTGTAAAGTTCCAGGCTTATAGCTTAACAGTGTGATCCGGTGATAATATACATGTAATAAACAGTTGTTGTTGTTATTTATTCTTATCAGCCAGCATTTACTAGCTACCATATTTTACGTACGTTTACGTTTAAACCGACAAAGGTGTTCCAGAAATCACGTATGGTGTGACTGTTTTATTTCTACAGTATCGTAAAGTGTGGTCGGTTGTACGTGTGAATACTTATGTATCGAACAGTGTGTTGGATAAATTTCAGCGTTATCAGTGATACTCCCCTTCAAAACCAGTCTGTTTTGTACAGAAATGAGCAGTATCAACCGGTTGTTGAAAGGTTTATTAGGCGTGTGGCTATTTAGACGTAAACAACGGGAACATACGCGACAAATGACATAATGTAGTATGTTACGCTTGAATAAGATTGTGTAACATGAATCGATCAACGAAATACTTTGCGGTAGCTTGCGGTAGCTGTGAATGAATATGAAGGCCTTACTGTAGCTGTATATACAGTACATAAATCAGATGCGATACTATGAATACCAACTGGCAGCGGCCATTGACAGCTACGAGTACGTGTAATATAAACATATTTTTCGTGCTATTGCAGGAATATTTTTTAGCACTAATGTTAAACTGCCTTCGAAACATTTCATCTATGCTTTGATAATGCCTCGAGCATTCTATATCTATATCGGAATGTGATAGAATTACATACGTTTCCTGATGATGAAAGTTTTTATTTTGTAGGCGTTTCGCAGGCGTGCTTTTGGACTCTGACCAGGCGAGTAAAGTAGATCAGACTTATGAATAATGATGCGCCTTAGGAAGAATAGCATGAAACAGTTAAAAGGATATTGGTTGGAAGAGATATATTTTGCAAAAGGATATCTCGTACTAGTAGAAAAACTCGGCGCTTCCTGGATAATCCTCTAAAGGACTTAGTGTGACCATCCAGTCGAAAATAGAATGGTCAAGTAATTTTTACCAGGCCATAAGAAGAGCAGGCTTTTTTCACCACACAACATTTCAGTTTGAGCTTCCCGACGTCGATGCTTTCACTCCAAAGTCTAACATACATACATATATATATATATATATAGCTGTGAATTCAATCAGACGTTAGTATAGTAAAATGTTTTCCGATATTTGCAGTGTACAGTGTTTGATAATTCTACTCTGCAAGTATGGGAGATAATGAAAAAGATAATGCGCAGTCGGATTCTTTTTTAGACAAATGCTCGGGAAATTCTTCGCAGGATTTTGTACGGAGAGGGATCAGTACAGAGGAGAGGTATGTCAAGAGAAATTTTAAGATTTCACTAATAGAAAATATGGAATAAGTCGAGATAAAGAGCGGCTAAACAGTGTGTTAATGTTTTTCGCAGGGAAACATGGAGTAACAAAGCGCAATCCTTTTGTACTGTTCTAGGGGCAATTATAGGAATGGGCAATTTGTGGAGGTTTCCATATATTTGCTATATGAACGGCGGAGGTGAGTATAGCTAAAACAACAACAACTGAAGACGTAATTTGCACATGTAATACAGAATTTCATTTTACGACTAGCAACGCAATTCGCGATTCGCGATTCTTGGTTTTTCTTAATATATTTAGCGCAACTTTTACTGTACTATTAACTCTCATTAATTGCCTTAAACACTGATCTATATTTTTAACCTCCGTCAAACCACGTGATTAAGAATGTCGAGACACGGTAATACGCTCATTGCAATTATTTATTAAATCAATGATTTACATTTATGCGCAATTAACCACGGCGCTGTTGAACTTTGGAATGCGTCATTACAGTAAAAAAATGACGAACAACAGTGACTCTATTCATGTTTATAATTGTTTTAATAGGTGCTTTTCTAATTCCGTATTTACTATGCGTTGCCTTCATGGGATTTCCATTATTCTTCCTGGAAACTGCTTTGGGGCAACTGACCAAACAAGGTGCGATAGGTGCTTGGGACGTGGCGCCCATCATGCGGGTATGTATGAATACTAAATTTGCTGTCAATATTTACCCTATCCAAGTCCAACAGCACATATGATTTGTATTTACTCCAGGTATTTGCTAGTCCTTTTAGTCTACTTACCAATATAGAATTTCCGTACGAGTCATATAAAAGGTTTTCAATTTTATCATTTAATTAGTTCCGTAGAGTTTGAAGTCACTCACTTTATTGTTGGAGTATATAGGTATTCATTAAGTTACACCTTACAAGCAGTTGAATACAGTGTTGTGTCTACATCACCATCCCTTTCCAAATTAGGTCGATTGTTAACAATAACTACATCAATCTAATCAAAGAAATTTTACAGGGTGTTGGCATTGGCAGTGCGGTTCTTGTTACTTATTCCAATATATATTTCATTATGGTCATCGCTTGGGGATTCTTCTACTTCTTTCATTCGTTCACACTTCATGATCTACCTTTCACAACCTGCAGTAAGTATATTTCTATATTTTATGTTATTACTTCTCTATCACCCTATTACATTTACTCACTAACAGCTATGCACTGTTCTCTTGGCTGTAGTAAATTTGTATTGTAAGTGCTAAAATACCAAAAAATATATTCGAGATTTTGAATACTCTTTCGCCTGCTATTGTATTGTGTCTTTAATGTAGTTATATCACAATTCAGTAAAAGATTGTAACACTGTAAAAGTAGTAGAGGTAGATAGCATTCACACAGTTTCTTCTTTATTTATGAGATTACTTGTTATCATTTTTTTTTCTTGCAGCAAACTGGTGGAACACTCCAAACTGTCGACCTTACAGTTATTCTTTCAATCTGTCTTCAATCAGTAATGAGGGAAACATCAATGCAACTTCAAACACAACCACTAATATTACACCAAGTTTTCCAAGTTTAACTCAAGAAAATAGAACATTACCAATTACTGAATTTTGGAAGTAAATACCGCCTATAATTAGCAATAAAACTTGATGTTAATGTATTATTTCAGAAATTTATTTTCAATTACTGATAAAAATCTTGCTCGTAAAATTCTTAAGTCGGTTTACTTCTATCTAGGCGCTATGTCTTACGGAAGTCAAATAGCCTAGAAGAGTATGGTACATTGGATAATTGGATTCTCATTCTCTGCCTCATTGTTGCTTGGATTGTCTGTTATCTTTGTATCATTCAGGGAATTAAATCTGCTGGAAAAGTAAGCCTCAAATTTTTTTGTTCATATTTGAAATGTATCAGCTCATATAGATATATGATTCAGATTTTTCAAAAAATTCCATTTCAAGCTTATTTCTCTTAATCATGATTCCCTGAGTCATACTGCAATTTCAATTCAAAAACTGTAAAGGTGGCATCACCTCAACTAGCTGGTTGAATTCAGCTTAAAATATGATTCCATCAATATCCGTCTAACTTTTATTCAATCCAATCACAATTCCGAAGAGTTGATACTTCCACAATTTATTTTCACAGCAGTATTAAGCTTTAGTTCCATTTGCAGGTTGCACTTTTCACGGCCACAATACCTTACCTCCTACTGGGTGTGATTTTGGTCAGGGGTTGTATGTTGAAAGGTGCAATTGATGGAGTGTACTTTTACCTCAAGCCGAATATAACTAAACTTGCAGAACCAAAGGTGAAACGACTATGCTTATATTAAAAAGGTTATAGAAAATTGTATGATGTGTATACTAATATATCAAGGTTTGGATCCAAGCTGGCGGCCAAGTTTGTTATTCCTATGCAATTGGATTTGCAGCAATTATAACTATGGGGAGCTTCAATAAATTTCATAAGGATTGCTACAAGTAAAAAAATTTGGAATTTATTGTTCATCAGTCTGAAATCGTAAATTTTATCTTTGTGTTCAGACACAGCATATTGCTGGTGGGAAGCTGTGCATCTACATCATTCCTCACTGGTTTTGCTGTGTTTAGCATACTAGGAAATTTAGCTTTTGTCACAGGCAGAAATGTCTCAGAAGTGGTTGACTCAGGTAACACATTCACTTTTAAAATCTCCAGGCAATAGTCCAGCAATTAAAAAACAGTTGTTCCATAACACTTATTCAAACTTCATTTTAGGTCCCGGACTAGTTTTTCAAACGTTCCCAACAGTATTATCTCTGTTACCATGGCCTCAGTTTTGGACTGCTCTATTTTTCTTTATGCTCATCTTAATAGGACTTGATTCTCAGGTAAGATTCCCTGGTATATAGACTGAGGCTAGACAAACTCCAAAATCGCCATTGTCAAATTCATTGTAATGCATGTCTTATGACATTGATTTTTGTTTTTAAGTTTGCCTGTGTTGAATGTATCATTGTGATGATTATTGATCATTGGCCAGCTGCGTTCAGCAGCAAGCAAAAGAGAGTTCTCCTACGAAGTGTTACTTGCATTGTGTTGTTCATTTTCGGCCTCATGTTTACTCCTCCGGTAAGGAATGAATAATATTTAATTTACTTAAATTAGGGTTTACAATACCGATTGACGCTGATAAATTGGAGAGCAAGAGGTTATTTCCTTCTGTATTGATGTTGTGAACTTTGCCTCATAGAATAAATGCAGAAAAATTAGTAACCGCTCAGAAAGTAATATAGTATATAAAATCGGTTACGTGACAGTTTATGTGTGTTTTGTGTTTTTGTATTTTTCAGAATTTTGTGTATATTATGATGTATTACTTTTTTTTTCCAGGGAGGTGTTTATTTATTTGAGTTGTTCAATAATTATGCTGTAAGTGGAATAGCTGTACTATGGATTGCTATGATGGAAGCAGTAGCTATTGCGTATGTTTACGGCATTGATAAATTTTACGATGATGTCGAAACTATGATCGGTTACAGACCTTCAATATTCGTGAAGGTCTGCTTGCTATACATAACACCTCTGATAACTGCAGTAAGTTATACTACATTATATGTTTTATTGTTGGTTACATTAAATGGTATTCAAAATGCTGTCCTGTTTTTAGAGTATTATGGTATCCTACATGGTTCAATACACACCATTAACAATTGATGGATACAAGTATCCTAGCTGGGCAGATGCCCTCGGTTGGTTGCTTTGTATGTCATCCTTTCTCTGTGTTCCTGGAGTATTCATCTATACTCTTTATAAAGGAAAAGGAACATTTAGTGAGGTGAGTGGTCGAAATAAAGATTAATAAATACTGTTGATAAGATTTTTGTTATTAATAACAACTTTCAATTTTGAACACACTCTTTTTCTTAGATTGTACACTATGTACTTAAAAAAAGTTGTTTTCTTGTTTCTAGCGATGGAAAGCTGGCACTAAACCAAAACATGTCGACCATTCTTTAACTGATGCAAAGAAAAATAAGGACAAATTAATTTTATAATATTCACTGCATGCCGCTGATACAATTTACTTGTATTGAGGCCTGTGCTACGCAATTACAGCAATTACAATTTAGAGTGATAAAATTTTTATATTTTTCAAGTTCATTATATCTATTGTGTAGACATTTGTATTTGAAATAGGGAATTAAATTATGTCACGTTTCATACGATTGGTAGTGTTACAGATTATTATGTCTCTTGTCGATGAACTTCCCAGATGATCAACAGGTCAATATGTCTGCTGGTAATTAATATTTGCTTATCATCTCACTTTGGTAGATGCGTTAGTTTGGCCCTATATTAGCTCACGAATACAGGAGGGCCATGTATAGCGTTACATATCTGTTCCTTATATACAGAGTTTAGACGGAAGATTATGTCTAGTGGGACGGCAATAGCAGTGGGAGTTATGAGGGTTCGTTTTATAAAATTTCATAACCAGGGGGGTTGGTGACTTGAAAAGGGGATAACTGCGCATATGGGACTTATATGTATGGATTTACTCGTTCGAAATAGACTTTTTGGGTAAACCTTAATTAATCGACCCAACTTTTTAGGGAATGTTGGTTTATCTGTTACGTTCCATGTGTGTGAATTGCAGCATGATTAGGTTCAATCCGTCGTAACTTACAAAAACACTAGCTACTCCGGCGGCTCACGTACCCTAACTTGAAGATGGCTAAGCAATCTTGATACAAGTTGGCATATTTTGGTGTAGAGTGAACAAACTGCATTATCATTTCCATTCTACGAAGTTGTTTGGCGATTTGTCGCGTTCTAAAGCACGATGAGCTGCAGCAATGAGAATTTAAGAAAGGACGTGTGCACGAGTTTGTGTAATTTATCGTTATTCGTCACATTATCAATGCTCGTTAGCAAGTTTTGATGGATGGATATTTATCGCTTGAACAATTTATCATATGCTGCAAAGAGATATCCGAGGTTTTCGATAGCAATTGGATTCTACAGCCGAGATCTGGGAGTCATCCATTCCTGAAGAAAAAGTTTTCTACGTCCCGAAAAATAGTTTTGACTAACTTGGCTGAGGAAGAAAGTTTGGAAGGAGATATTACTGAAGACGTGATCAAAGATGATGCTGAATTACCTCCAAGTTTAAATCCCATGAGAGAGTGTCTTATTTTTGAATGCCATGTGGTGTATAGCGAAAGTTACCAGAACCCTGTTCTATATTTCAACGTTTATACCGGCAATGGTAAAATTCTCAAGTTGTCTGAAGTTTGGGAGAACTGTGTTCATTCTTACTATCAACAAAATTTAGCTGAAAATCGTTGGAGCTTCCTAACACAGGTTGAACACCCCTCTCTGTTCTGTCCTTTTTATCAATTACACCCATGCCATACATCTGATTTTATGCAGCCATTAGTTGCATTACAAAAGGAGAGTAATAACAATGGTTCTAAATTTAATTATGTCGCCTCTTGGTTGAGTGTAGTGCTTCCAGTAATTGGTCTGCCTTTCCCAGTTGTAGAGGAAAGATGATGTGATATTAATTATATTACATATAAAAGGAAAATGGTTGGTATGTAGGCAAGTAGGGGCATGTCTAGGGAAAATAGACATGGTGGTGTATTTCTACTGTGGCCAGAAAGTGGACAATTATATTTTTAAATTAAGAGTTCTTGTTTCATTGACTGGGTAATATTTTTATGGAAAATTTCTGATATTTGATTTATTGCTTGAAAATAATGTGATATCATTGTGCGCAACTTAATTATTACTTTTTCACCTTTGTTTATTTTAGTGGAACCAAAACTATGTTTAAGGTCTGCAAGGTAACGTCAAGAATATGCAGAGTGTGTCCACTCGCTAGAAACTGCCCTGTTTCATATCCCTGCCGCACTGTCTGTTTCAAATGTGCACAAGTTCCCTTAACAATACACCGTTTGCAAATCAACCAGGTGAAGTATTTTTCCTCTGATAACCCTCTGAACACAGGTTCAAGTGTTGATCCTGAGGACCCACCACACAGAACCGAGCAAGCATCCGGGAGAAACGAAGAATCTCACGAAAAGTATCATCAGGGTGGAGAATCTGAAAAATCCGAAAGCGAAATAAGAACTGAAATATTGAATAATGCCTTGAACTATGTGGATGAACATGGTTGGTCCCGATGTTCCTTGGGCTTGGGGGCCGAAGACCTGGGTTATTCTCAAGTAGTTGAAGGAATTTTTGCTCGTGGTGGTGCAGACCTGGTGTTACATTTTGTAAGAATGAATAACAAAGAACTAGTTGAATATATGCAAAGCGAAATCACGGAGCTGGAAGAGAAACCCAAAACGTCGGAGTTCATAAGAAACGTATTAGAGTACAGACTAAGAATGATCGTCCCTTATATCGATGTGTGGTCTGACGCTATGGCCCTGTTGCTTCGGCCGAATGTTGTGGTCGATGCTACAAGCGAACTGCAGACCATGGTAGACGATATTTGGTATTACGCAGGAGATAAATCTGCAGACTTCAACTGGTATACAAAACGTGCGATATTGGCTAAGGTTTTCATAAGCACGCAAGCTGTTATGATAAATGACCAGTCACCGGACTTCAAGGACAGTTGGGATTTTCTCGATAGAAGGTGAGTGGTGTACCTCAAGGATCGCGAATCATTCAATATATTGCATTACTACTGTATGAAGATCTCGGAAAAGGGAAATTTTCAGCAGTAAAAAAAAATTAGGAACAAAATAGAATAAAATGATTTATTTGAGTACAGTAAAACCAATCGAAATTAAATGAATTGGAAATGAAAAATCTAACCATACCTCTGAGAATTCTTACTATTATTCTGTTACAGATTAAATGATGTTGCGACTTTTGGGAAAGTGTCAAGCAATATTAGAAAGCAGACAAAAACAACTAGCGATGTTTTGTTTGCTGGTTACACCGTTTTGCGGAACATGGTCGGGTTTGGTGAAACAAGGCGATGAACTATGAGCTTATTAAACAACTTTCAAGCTTAAACAACACAATTCTGTTATATGGTTTATTAATAATTGATGGTAATATAGCGCAAAATATAATAGGCTTGTATTTAGCCGATTATATCATAATTATGCGATAACTCACGACTATATCAATTGCACATTATGATATTTATTGGTAATATACAGGATTTTTTGCTGCTAAGTGATGCCGCTTGTGATAAGGTAGACCTTGATCTAGAAGAGCGCTCGGTGCATTCCCTGATATATTATCGCTTGGTTTAAACCAGTGATAGGATTCAAATTTTTTAAGCCTGATTCTCATATACTTTACATCTCTAAATTTTTTTGTTGGTGGAATTGATCAAGAAAAAAAATAGATATTCATTGACTGGTTCTGTTAACTTTTATACCTTTAACAGTTCAGTACCACCACCGGTTTTAACCATATATATATATATATATATTAAGAAATTCTGAAGCTATTCCTAAATGAAACCGGAAAGAAAAACGTGTGTGCATCAAAAAAGTTGGATCGGTCCATATGTGACAGATAAGCGATTATCAATAGTTCAACACCAGCCTTTGTTTATGCTAATCCAAAGTCTTCCAGGATACTTCTAGTTGCTTCTGCTTCCTGATATTCTTCTTGCATAGCATCTGCCGACTCTACAGCTTGCAAAACTTTCTTTTTTGAAGATTCTTGAATTTCTCCTATGGTAAGGAAGAATCTTTATATTATGGATATCAGCAAATGGAAAATAATAATCTGTCTTGATGGAGATTAGACCACTATGCTATATCAATGGTGATGAAACATTTAAGGTGTACTTAAAATGTGGAATTTGGACAAAAAAGTGCTCATGCTATGCCCAGCGGGATCCCACACCACCAAACTCAGTTGTCCATGTTCCTGCTTTCAATGGGGCTCAAGACTTTGTACTTGCATAAATGTTAAATTTTTTTCTGGCATATACTTGAATTAGAATAATATTATTCTATTACCTGCAATTATAAATTCATCCAGAATGTAGTAAGCTTTTTCGAAGTTGAAAATAATGTCAAGTTCGCACACACTTCCAAAATATTTGTCAAGTATTTCCACGTATCTGTGAATTATTTCGAGCGACAACAACTCGTTGTCAAAATCCTCGATGGCACAACAGAAAAATAGAGATGCGTATCGCTTGTACACAATCTTAATAAATCATGGCCAAAATCAAAAGACTATAATTAAGTTTGTATGAGATAATGGTTATATAGCAAGGCTATACAGATTTCAAGTCATACCTTCAAGTCTTTCCAATCCAAAAAATTACACATTTTCGGTCTCCTGGCTAATATTATCGACACCAATTCTCTGGTTATTTTCTTCCTTTCCTTGTCTCCTATAGCATTGAACCATTTTTGGAGCCGTACTTTGCCTTGACGGCTGAATAACAGCATAAATTTTATCATAATTATAATTTTTTCAAGGTAAATCGAACTATTAGGCCACAAAACCACTGTTAATCTGCCAGCAAAAATGGTTAAAAATCGGTAATTCTGAAACAAGAGAAATTCACTCATATTAACCCTATACACCCTCTAAATGGAGGTAACAATATCGCGCTTCCTTGATGACTAGCTAGGATATGGTTAACTTATGCTAATTCTTCCAGAAATTCTGGCAGGTTGACAGTGGCAGTTTATTTTTCCGCCTAGGAGATTAGTGCAACCGGTTCACCGGCTGGAAATCCATCTGATATTTCATTTCAAGTGTTTGTGTTCTAAAATCCATTTATAATGATTATTTACCATTCATAAATATTATTGAAAATTTTGAGCAATACGAAAAAGTTTTTAATTGAAAATAGTATGCCTGAAATTAAGAATTGATGAAAAACACCGACATAAAGCCGTTAGCTTTACCTATGACCTTACACCGGGATGGTGGACAAAGGTTATATTTTCCCGGGCGGTATCACAAATGCTTCTGAGCTGGTTGAAGAAGGTCGTGGAAAGTTTTCTGGTATGTCGTATTACTTGTTGTAATGAATGGATTTTGTTTGCTTGATTGTAACATAATTCTGTCACTGCAGTAGGGATTAGTGATTAGATTAGATTAGTCTGAATTTTTGGTCAATGATAATAGAGATATTAGCTTTTCTAGGATGTAATTTTAACGATTAATGATATCGAGGTTATTAGTGTTATCAGAGTATTTAGTCTAACAATAATTCGATTTACACAGTGTAGCCGTAGAATTCGAAATTATGGTAAAGTGATTTAAGAGAATTTTCGTGTTCTTGGGGTTCAACTCGGCGCTTCATGTTTACCACGTTTGTAAATTCAGCAACCGCAAGATGATGCTATGGAGTAACTATTGCTACTACAGTTGCAAATAATTTACCTACTTCTTTTCCGTTTATTTTTATTTTTCTAAATGTACATGCATAGTATGGATATATATATATATATACAAGAAAAGCCAAACTAATTCGTCTCGCCACATATTAGTAGTCAACGAGTCGCATTTGACTTCATTACTATGTATCCTATCCTACGACGTTATTTAGGTAATTCATCAACCGCTAGATGATGCTATAGAGTAACTCTTGCTTACCACAGTTGTAAAAAATAGACACAACTCATTCTTTTTCGTTTATTTTTATTTTTTTAAATGAATTCACCGAGAAGTTTGTTTTCCCAAATGATGAATTGTTGTAACTATGAAAAAAGAATTAAACTTTTCATGAAAAAATAATGAATTGCCAACAAAAATTCGCTAGTACTGATATACCACTGATTTTCCGGCACCCTTGCTGGATTCGAGATCACCTAAAAATTGATTCAATAATCAATAATGTCCTTAAATGAACCACTGAGTTAACCTCTGAAGTGTCTTCAAAGCCAAAACATAGACACTCATTAACCTAAGTTAAACAAGTATATGATTTTTGAGAAGGATTTATTGAAAAACACATACAAATACCCATTATTATATTTAAAAAATGTTAGTTTCATCAGAAGTTCAAAGTGCAAATGGATAGTCGTAATTTGGTTCGGAGTTGAAGAGGCCGAACCATGGGCTGCTGGAAAATCAGTGGTAGTAGTGGTATTCGGTATATCAACTTAAATAAATCTGTGGAATCAAAACATCAGTATTCACACATAAACAGAAAATGAACAAAGATAGATAACGTCTAACTTTGATAACCTGACTATCAATAACTGTCTAACTGAACTATAATGCTTCCTCTTGCCTAGATCCGTAATCCTCTCTTCTTAATGACTCCATGGATCACCGCTATCCGGAAGTGATATTGAACTACTACTATTCAAGGTACAATTTGACTCTTTGATTTTACTGGTGTTTAATGTTGAAATCGTCTGCTTCTGTACTGCTGTTGCGAGGCGATAGTGCATTATCGCGACAGCCGAAAGATGTTCAAGGCTCTAATATCAACCAGAAGAGCCATTAAACATCAATCATAGCTGTCGCGAAGCAGTTGAGAAAAAGTACCATATCAATTCAAAATTAAGGAATATGTTAATTCCACAGCCTATGTAAGACTACGTAGGTAAAAAATGTCGTAAGCAGTATGAATATTTTGTAGTTGTGTCCTATAGTTATGTGGCAGGCATGATAGACCCGGTAATAAAAGTTAGAACAGGGCGCTAACTTGCAATCACTGCCAAATAACCATAAAACATAGACATGAACTAGCTGATTAGCCTACTGTTTATACATGATGTTGCAGTCACTTCTTAGGTTTCAGGACTAACTCGTAAATTGAAATCGAAACACTTCTCTGGGCTTAGGTAAGGCCCATAAGCTACTGTTTCTGTATTATTTGATGCCTAAAAACTTAATGAGATGAAGGAGCAAAATGCTCTTAATTTTAAAACTTAGTTAAGCGAATCCCCGTAAAGAAGGAGGATGACGTTATGTCATTGTCACAATGGGGCAGCCAGGTCAGACCCTGTAAAGCTTTTGAGTATGCTATTAAACAGGGCGCTAACTTGCTATCACTGCCATTTCGTAACAAGCAAAAGTGCTGGTCGATTATTAATCCGTACGTCGTTGTTGACGATGATGATAGTGTCATGCACTGAATGGGGCAGCCAGGATAAACCCTTTATCAAATAATCAAAAGGGCCTAACTTGCGCGTACTGCCATATTCAGTCATGTCGATTAAAGCATTAACTGTGTTTAACCTGGGGCTTGACGATAAGATATACCGAAATGTTTGAAGTTGATATATTGTGTTGTACGTCACTATCAGGGCATCATGCATTGAGAATTCTTTGAATTGGTTACCGAAATATCCGCCTGAAAGGAAAGAAAAAGGTTTAAAATATGACTAAAGTTATTTTGTTATATCTTTCATAACCTATGTAGCTGAGGAATTTCTTTTTCCTATGAAAAACAATATCAATAGCTGCGAAAAAAAGATAAAGATGAATCGTATTATCGTCGTATTTCCCCCTAAGCAAAAATTAATTTCTCATTGAAACCATGGAAAGCGTGTTGGTCATTTGGGATATATTATTACATATGATTATTCATGATAACCTTAATGGAATTCATTTCTTACTGACTCATTTCGCTGGTAATAGAGTAGGATATTATTTCACTCCTAATATACTGCCCGTATTGTTTATTTTGTTTTGATAATTTTCGTTCGGTATTTGCTGTCATTGCATTTCTCTGAGTCTCCACGTAGAATGCAGTATTACCTCTTATCATAATGGAGGTCGTTAACCCAAGCAGCGAGGCTTTGAGGCAGAGGCTGTTTTTTTTTCATAATTGCAAGTAAGCACAAAACAAACAGCCTGCTACGAAATACTCACTGCCAAACTGCAAGACTAAAGTTAATCATAAATGATCCAGTTCTTCCTACAACTACCGCAGGGACAAACTTGCAAACACCGGTTGCATGCAGACTTGTTTATCTAATTTTGTGTATTCCTTGCATTCTACTGAATTGTAATAGCTTATAAATGAATGTAGTTGATAGCACTTATAGTCAGCGTGGAGGTGAGGTAACGGCTGTTTGTTACGATTATATATCGACTTATCAACAGCCTGCTACGATAGCTCACTGCCATTCTGACGTCATAGCATCGATTACGTAGTGATGACGAAGAAAAATGATTGAACCTTGCGTTCGCTCATTGTTTTTATTGTACCTTGCTACTAAAACTTGTTAGTTCTTGTATCTTGCCAGGCCCATTTACGGCAATGTGAATAAGCCAGACGGTATATACTATAAATAGCCTAAATCAATTAACAAATCTTAAAGTTTTTATGATTTAGTAAGATAAATCATCACGGAAACATCGACGTCACCATCGGGTATGACGAAAACGTGAAAGAGCGAACGGAAATACGGAATGACGGGGAAGGGGAAAAACGCAAACCCAACCCCACTTTCCGCAGAATAGTTAACATAGTTTCCCTGCTTTCTCTTTTAATTTTATTTGGTGGGAAAACGGTTTATTTTCACACTAAATAAATTTCCCGTTAGCTTCGATCAACAGACGTACCCCACTGATGTATGATCTGCATAACCTACTTGATCTATGAACATGGTATACGCCTGGAATAGCTCTATTTCATCATTTCATCTAGTACACATCGCAGTTTCTGTGCTGAACTCTGACTTCATTCTACAATTCTTTTCTTTTATATGTGATAACTCCTTTTTCTTTTATATTTATCATTTTGCACATCCCTTTTATTAATAGTATTACGTTCGAATCGTATGGCGATTAAAAAAGATAATCTCGCCGGTTACATTACTAAAATCCCGTAATCTGATTCTTTTACATCCTCGGAGTTTATTAGGTTTACCCCAGTAAATCTTATCGTCGTTGCGCGTGACTGTGTCTATCCTGTTAACGCGTATCCTCTTAGCTGAGGTCGGCTCCCACACATCCTGTCTTTTTATGTGTTCTTGATCACACAAAAAAAATACAGCTACGATAGGTTTACTGTCATAATAGTCCAAATAACACCTTTACTCACCAAGTGAAAGGTTAATAGTTGCCGAACTTGAGGCACAGGCCTAAAATCTCAATTATCCCCGGGCGATATCGGGTCTTTTTCTTAATAGGCCGCGGAGTTTTTTTGGTCTTTTTACGGATAAAATGCGTCATTACGCAGACGAAAATAGCTGTCGTGGCGGAGAGGTTTTGACCAAGCACTATGTTCATTTGCTATTATAGGAATAACTACGGTTTGGTACAAAATTAAAGCGATTAACCACAGTCGGGAATAGTTTTATCATCACCTTGGTGATTCATCGATTCTAATCGGTGCTTGGTAACCGATGGATATGACATGCGGATACCGAGATTCGAATCCTAACCCGACTGGTTTTTCCCATTTTTAAAAATATGTAGTGCATGTCTTGTATGGGTCCCATAATAACTACTGTGATAATGTCAAACAGAGATGACCTTCAGACAATTTGACATTAGCGTTTTCATCGAGAATCCGGTTCCCCGATTTAATCATTTTTCCGAACTGTATATATATATACACGTGGAGTACCAATCCAAAGCCTAGAACACTCTGAACAAGTACTTGATAGTCAAGCCTGACCCTAAATGATTCCTTTGTCGATTCTAAATAGTTAGATAATTCTAAATAGTTAAATAAGAAATAGTACTTCGATTAAAGTTAAAGTAAGTTAAAATCATGAACACGTGTCATTTTTTAAAGTTTATATCCACATACGATAACTATATACTTCAGAATAGCTTTCGAAGAGCCTATCGTGACTTCATTTTATTTTCCTTCATTCCGAATTATTACTATCCTTCCAATTAGGGAAGGGTGCTATGCATATTCCTATAACTTTCATGAGACTTCACCAATGTCCAACCAAACCCCACTGATTCTCTACTGCGAACACGTGCCTATTCTACATTCCCAGCAGAACTGTTCACGTTAGTATTTCGACGTGATTTATAGGTTTCAGTGAACAATAGTGTAGTGACAGACCGCTATGTTGTGGCAACGTGATTGGAAGATGACTCTATAGCAACGCTACTGATTTTGGTCGTAGTGATCGTAGTACATGTACTTTTGTAGTAAAACTTAGGTGGCCGGTATAACGTCGATAAGTTAGTCACATTGATGTCATAGCTTCTGTGTTAACAAAAACAATATAACCCTTTGAGGTCCCACGCGTTTCATGCTTCCTGCCCACCTTCCTATTGATGATCTCAGCTCGGATCGCCAAGGGTTAGACGAAAGCGAAAGTAACACGGGTTTTACGTTACAAAATAACGCGACAAGCGGACTCGAATTACGTATGGAATACTGAACGCGATTACGTCTGAGCATGTTGAAAACAAAGAAGGGATATTCAATAACTGGATTTCGAAAGCTGAACTTGTTAATCGAAAGATTTTTTCCGCTGTTGAATGTGTAAACAGCGGGTGTACTGACTACCAGGATATCGATAAATTTTTACCTAACATGTTACGCGTTAATGTAAGTAAAAATCCGATGTCGCGTTCCAGAAGGCTGTAGTCAGGGATCCTGGGAAAGTAACGGACGGTACAGACGTATCACATTGCGACAGTGCGCATAGACTAACGGAAAAACAAACACCGCGCCTGTGATAGGAGTAATAGCAGTTTGGGCTAGCTCAAACCTGCCTCAAATGTCGTAGTCAACACGTCTTTGTAATGATGACGCGTGTCATGAGATGGTGTAAACTGAATTTGCGAAAGAAGGTGTTACATTACAATCGGAAATATACATAACAGGGAGATTGTTGTTAAATTTGGTGCGTTTTTGGCGATAATAAATTAGTCAGCGGTTACGTTATAAAACATCCAGGAATAGATCATTCATAAGAATAAATGTACCTTTAGGGAAATACGATGTCAACTGAGGAAATATTGTAATTTGCATGGTGAACATTCGCTCCTACCAAGTCTTTCCATTTAAATATATGTGATGTGGTTTAATGTTTAGTTCTCGATTTCCGTTGCCGTTTAAATCACAATTGATCTCCTAGCAACTATCTCGTGATCGGGTTGTCACGTGGTTACATGTTCCAATCAACTTTACGAATGAACTCGAAGATGAAACCTCATAAAGGGCATCGACAATGTGGAAAAGGGTGTTGTATTCCATTCAGAGATTTTATGAATCGCCTCTTTCATACCAAACGTCTTTATAACTAACAATTAATCTAGCTGCATTGTAATTATGATGGGCATACGCATTACTCTTTAATTACCCGAACGTGAATGGTATTGTGCTGCTCACTGGGTTTCCTTTCCAAGTTATAGCAGCCCAACTCGATCTTGGTCTGTACTAGAACGAGTCTATTTCATGTCGTCTAGCCACTCACGCATTAAGTTATGAAGCAGGGTATATATGTTAATATACCATAACCTATAGAGATCAAGACAATTCCGCCGACAGTTTTCATGACGTAATAATTTAATTACAGAAATGGCGGCTGTGCGCCTGTTCGACCACGTGGTTGTTTCGTAATTACGACGTTGATCATGATCAGTTGTCTGCTTATTTCATGTTACTGAAGTATAACTGCTTTACAGTAAAGTAGTAATCTTTTAAAAATTAAACAGTGTACCACATTGAATTAATACATACAACATCGTCTAGCCAATTACAACGAAAATATGTCAAAATTATTTGTCAAAGTGGAAAAGGCGTCAATTAAAGTTCTGTCATAAATCGTGAGCATAATTTGAAGATTGTTCAGGTAATTTCCGTGGTAGCGCAGGAAGCTGTTGTTAAATTACATCGGTAGATCCGCTCGTCATGTACGAAACGGAAAACATTCCAGTTTTCTCAGTACTACATGACGGCACACGCGCAATCACCAACCGACGTTCCACAACTAGCTAACTACACTGCCTCAGAATCACAAGCATAAAGGGTAGGATATTACTTGGTAATCAAATGCACCTACCATCCCACCTATCCATATCCCAACCGCCCAAGAAATACTGCTTTTTAGAAGTACGATCAGTGTAGCAAACAAAACAAAAAGGTGACATGGTCTCCGCAGCTCCCCGAGTTACTTATTGCAAAAGTTTCCACGTGTTGAACTAAATATCTCCCAAATACAGTGTATGCTTTACAGTAAGAGACACGATATCAACATTTTTTGATTTTCAGCAACTATCTAGGCGTTATATTCAGCACATTTTGCTGATTATATACTATACAGTCAGCAGTGTGCTAATCGGGATAATCTGACCTCGAATTTCTACTACTTAAACGATATGTGGTTTTTTTCTTCCCGCACTTATCTCTAGCTCCCGGCTACTGGCTACTGGCTACTATTGACACGTTTTGGTCATTCTCTGCAAATACGTATATTATATAATATATATCGATATATCATAATACAGTATCAAGCAAACTATCGAGTTTATACACGAAAAATAATTGCATGAAACAGCTATGTGGTGAAGGAAACTGAACATATCCGGTGTCTGTAGCCCACATAGATTTTCGATCAAGCTTCGAAACCCTAATAAAGAGAGTGTATCCTCCATAATGTATTATATTTTCAAACGATCATAGTTTTTACTTTCACGTGATGTACTTGCTGATGCTTTAATGCTGACATGAGATTTTGAACTCAGTTGCTGAACTAACTGTATACAAGACCCTTCTTACTAGTTTACTGTGACTTACTGATTAATGCCTTGCTGATGGTTGATACCTACAATATATTTATTTATAGTAATACTGATATAATCTTTTAATATAAGTGTTGTACCTATCCTGCAGTGTAGTACCCAGCCCTCTTGCAAATTGTACGAACCGAGTCCACGCCTAATAACAGTAGCTAGCTATTCTCAAAGGCGCACATCCTTCACCTAGGCGTCAGTAACTCGGAATGAACGTTAGATCTGTGAGAACTGCTCTGGGAAGTGTGAGAGAAAATCGTGTGTAATATACCACCTACGTACTGAATTGTATTCACAAAGCATAGGAACGCCTATACACCGTAATATACATACGTACACCGAAACGGAACGGTAAAATCGCAGAGAGAAAAACGGTTGTAGGTGATTACTGCGTCGACATTCCTTTGAATATATATTAATTGGAATTGTATAGGCAAGCCCGGGCGATCACTTAGGCACCTGCCCCAAACAATGACTATAACATTTTATTTGTTTCTCTGTTTTATATTGACAAAAGAATCAGACGTTTCTCGGTGCACCAACGGTCGACGTTCGACTAACGGTATTTCTCTCGCCGTTAAGGGGGCTGAGATAGGCAAAATTTTGTTTATTTTTGCTGCCACGGCGACATTTAAACATTTTTATCTTTACTGCGGGTCCTCTCGGCCATTAAATGACTTTGAAACTAGGATTTAAATCTATTAATCGCGGACATTTAACGGCGTCGGTGTTGGGTCATATTAGCGATAGTTATCAAGGGAATTTCATGACACCATTTGACCCGAATTGTCAAATTTTAACTGTAAAGACAGCATAGGTTAGTCGTAGGCTGGTAGGCTGTTCACTCACTACTTTGTGCAGCTGTATTTTTAAAGGCCTTCAAAACAAATTCACATTGTAAAATATCCATCCCTTATTCAAAAGACCTTGATTGCGGTACAGCTGGGCTTTGTAAAATTGCAGAACTAAGCTGATCATTCATTTTCGATTTACCCCAAATAGGTGATATCCCCGAGTGACCCCCTCACCCTTCTTCAACAAATTCTGGTATGAGTATGCGACCCATAACGCTGTCACATCTAATCAGGTAGACTCTCATTTGTTATATATATATATATATATATATATTTGTCCAAGGAAATCACCTTCTTTTGTATCAAGTAAGTTATTGTGATCGCGCTACCCACGTACGTTGCTATTTTTAGCTACTGCAATTTTGCAGTAAATATCGCTTTAGTCAATGAAACCAAGTTCTCCATAATATGTTGAGCCGGCGAAATGTTAGCGGTTTTGTAACGTGGTTAGCCCGAGGCGATTATTTGCATTTTAAACTGTATCGAGAAACTATTTATTCTTGACGTAAAGCCTAATTCAGCACACGCTACGCACGGCCCAAAATATTGACGTCTGTTACGTAATACGGCGGCAAGTTCCGTAGAACTGTTACTTGACTACCTATTTGGTAAGTTGGTAGGAATATCACTTGGGAATTTTACTCGTGGTTCGTCATCTTATTTGTTTAGTAATATTCACAGCAGACGATGATATTCTGAATAACAACAAACAATTGATCTCACACGACAACCAAACATTGAATAACAACAGTTTCTCGCTGGTATTGCGTCTCAGCTATCCTTAATCAGTTACGATACCTAATTGCAAGTCCTCGGAGAATGAAGTTGTTTTGTAATCACGTTTAAAAAAAATTAAAGGTAGAAAATCTTGTCTTCATTTCACTTAAGGTCACATTTGATAATACCGAAGATTAATCTAAATACTATACTGCTCACTCATATGTTCAAAAAAATGCCTGTTTTAACCGTAATTTCCCTATAAGGAAGTAAATGGACGCAGAAAATAGTTACAAAATAATATAAATCGTCGATCCAGTCTATGCAAGGTAACGTTAAGACCCACCAAGCATAATTAAAAATTCGCGAAATCATGGGTGTCGATGGGGGTTTCGAACTGGGTTGTTGCTCTTTCTAGATGCAAATCCAATATTATTGCTGATGGTACAATTGTACTTGTAGATAGTTAATACGTGACTGAAATCTCCCTAAAACGAAGTATCAGGTCGTCTCATATAGAAACAGGACTAAATAATGATCACTAACTCGCACAGGACTAAAAGTATGCGTCGACTGGGTCGACTCTATTAGCAATGTAGTATATAACAAGAATACAAAATCTTCTTCCATTCCAGCTGAATACTATTTCACTAAAAGTTTTATGTTATAAAGAGAACTCACCGATTTTAGTAACTTTTCCTTTTACCTTCTCCCGCCGCAGAACCGTTTAATTTCGTTGACCTTGTCGCAGCAGGATAAAATTAGGAATGGGGTTGTGGATCACTGTTCCCCTCGTTAAATACTGCCTTCTTCCAGACTGCTTTTCAACGAGCCTTGCATTGTTAATTGTAAAACAAGAACAGTAGAGTAATGACATCCTACATATATTCTAAATTTGATATAATGTAAGAGAAAATGGTATTGTTAACGTTAAAAACCATTACTCTTCCGTATATTACCAATGTTATTTTTGTGATCAGACTCTCAACGTTTCCTAAAGACGTTTGAGAATCGGAAACGGTTAGTAACAGGAGACAAAACGGAGTTCTCTTTGTTTTGTATTGTCAATCGGCGACCGGAATAATAACAAATAAAATAGAAAAAAAAACTGTACTAGAGAGATTCAGTCGTTTTTCTGAATAGCTGTCCGTTGAGTAAGTTTTATAACTGAGACTGAAATCAGTTGGAACCGTTAGTGATAGAAAAAGTTACCGAAGTACTGTACGATCGCACGTGTCCTGTTTTAACTCTTTACTTCCTTAGCTAACTCTTTTAATCAATGGTCTTTTGTCAGTACTGTATTCATAGGTCTGTATCGTGTACAGAATGTGTGCTAAGGGTCATCAAGTCTTTGTTTATTTAATAATTTGCTTTGAATAACGTACAGAGTATGTGGATATACCCACGCCCCTTTGTCTTCGTCCCCGACCACTCGTAAAAATGTCGGACTTACGTAAAAAACGTTTGGTATTAAAATATTCTTCAGGTGTTAATATAAAAGAAACGAAGCAATTTCTCGACCCTAACGAACACCTGATCATGCCTGGACTCGCAAATCCGCAAATCTTCTCTCACTCACCCGAAACTACCTTCGACTTTTTATTGTTAAGTTAAAAAAGACAAGAGTATGAGCTATTTGTCGACCGTTACCAACAGGTCTGGGCTAGGTCAACGGTTATATGTATTCTTAGTAAAAGAAATATTTGCTTTCTTTCTGCACCTTTTTTCTCGTTTATTCAACTAACGGACCAATTCGATGGATTGGTTTGTAACTTTGAAATTATGACGTTTTTTGCGGTCACATGATCTTGATTCGCTGGAAACATTTCGATTTCGAATTTGCCCTTTTTTATCTGCGCTATATTTTCTTTATTAAATGCAATGTTACCTAACTATTGTAAGATTGCCGTATCTGCTTTATGGGTAACCCAACAACATAGAGGACTTTTTTAGCGGCGTTATTGATACTTGATGGAAATTAGTATAGAAAACTATTTAGCGTGACTGCTATTGCGAAAGTAGTTACATAGACAATATGACACTCGGTCTAGTACAACACATTTCGTTAAGTAGTGTAAAATAAAATTATATGATTTAATATCGGTTTTAGGATATTTCAGGTTTTGTACAGACTACAGAATATACAGTACTTCACTTACAAGCTAAGTACGAGTACGCTAAGTACGCTAAAAGACAAGTTTAGTCGCTATATTTTCTATTTACCGACACCGTTCATTCGTATGGTTCGCTAACAGACTTACAACTTGATAAACTGAACTAGTGAACGTTTAGCTAAACACGTGGTTGTGGAGTCGATTCGTGCGCAGTTTAAAACTTACTTTTTATTAAAAAAAACTCAGAATCGATCTGTACGTCGCTGGTAAATTTCTGGGGGATGTTCAGAACCCGTACAGGGTTGCACACCTAACCTCATCAGTACTGTTCTGATTTGTGTAAACTCTGATGTTTATTCTAGATGTTTATCTCCTGAATTTCCGAACGCAAGTCCGGCTTGGTTATTTCGCGTTTATGTAATATACTCAAGTGATCTATGCAATCAACGTTGCAATCAAAACCGACAGCCATGAAAGCCATGACAAAGACTAAGTAGAATTTTGAAACTGCTCCTTTCAAAATTAATTCTGGAAACTATGTACTATACAGACACACTCCGAAAATCGGAAAATCGTTGATTGAAGCGCATTGTCACTAGATTACTGGGAGGCAGGTGATGGGACACCAATAGCTGCTATATATTCATTAGTTTATGCAAAGTAATTCACATGGTTCATTCTTGTTCATATACACTATCGAAACGCTATGATTAGGTCGAGGGCTAAGAGCTGGAGTGTCTTTATTATTTAATGCATACGGACATAATGAGATTGAGGAACAAGATACTCATAATATCGAAACATCGTAAATCTAGGACGTGGTTTAATATACTATACGTATAGTATTTAACGCCCAATGTTTTTCGCGGTCACGAGGGGTCATTTATCTCCCTTAAAGAATATGCAACAACGAACAACAGCGCGTCAGCCTAGTGTAGAAAATGTTGAGATAATTTATCGTTTTTTTACTGCTATCCCTGCAAAACCACAGCATTGCTCTTAGCATTAAATTTCGTAATAAGTCGTTCATTGGCTCGTTACAAGTCAGAGTCAAATATTGACTTTCGCGCAAACCATCGCCGTTAACAGTTAATGTTTTGCTATAATGTACACATTGTTATGTGTTCGTAGCTGGTACCAATTATATCGTTCGATTGTTCGGGTGACACTGGATAGAACTGTAGTGTGAACTTTTCGCTGCGGCGGCGATGACTCATGCAATACTGGAGTAAAATGCTCACGGGTGTTTGTCTCGAGAAAGATGTTGCAAAATAATGACATGTCGATCGTAAACTAGCAGCATCTGTCTCAAAATCGCGATATGATAGTTTAGTGGCTACGGGGCCCAACTGGAGGGATTTTTTTGCGGGGCCCAGAGAAATAAAATTCCACGCTGTTGTATGTTACGATTAGCATATTATATACCAGCAGTTCGAGTACTGACATTTTAAGAATTCAAATGGAAACGAAAATCGTTGATGTCACAATGTGCAGTTGCGTGGATTTGACTAGACTAGAGTAGAGCTCGGTAATAAGCAATTGGTTTAATAAACAAGATAAATAGGAATTTGAATACCGTTAATTCGATATTTTACCGCTAGGTAATCTCGCTTACACCGCAAGTATCACCCCATACTGAACCTACGTAGCGCACTTGTCAATAAACATGACTAGACATAGTGTTGGCTGGTAAGAGGGGAACGTAACTAGAAAAAATTAAAATTAAATTGGTCATATTGAACATTGTAGTGATTTTTGCGGGTTTTATAGAGTGAAGCAGAAAGGGTCGATAATTTTTGGCCCTCTCTCTACTAAGCCCTCATTGACCGCCCCATGTCTTTTATATGAGGTAGAATTTCATTTCGCTTTGAAGCTAATTTCTTCTATTTTTCCAAACAAATTATATCGAGCACAGCACATTTTTATATTATATTCCTAACTAAACTAATCATCTGATAATATGCTAACACTACCAACTAGCTGTTCCCTCGATAACCGCAGTATAACTAGATGTAAAAGCTGAGTCTGTATGTAATAGACTATATACCCATCCGAGTGGCAAAGTAAAAGTCACTGTATCACAATCTGAGAGGAGCTGGAATCGTTAGCGCTAAATATAGTGCTAATCTTGTTATTCTAAAGACAGAGACAAATTCTTGCCTTAAGACACGATGCTGCGTAGACTTTATATTCTGCATAGTCAGTTGTGGAGTAAGTACTACTGTGTCTCGCGCGGAAGTGTTGCCTAAATGTGTTCATTTGTTGCTACGCAGCTGTTTCGAAAAACACGCACAGTCGTCGTCAGTCTTGGAACGTTTAGTTGGGATCCGCTGCGCTACTCATGTTTGTCTATTTTGCTTTCCAATCTTGCGGAGACTTGGTATTGGCAAATTCTTCTTTTCAAATAGCCAAAATTCCGATGTATGTTTTGTGGATTCCGGTTAATTAGCACACAATTCAACTGGGACTATTTTGGTTCGATCTGTACATGAGCAAGTGCATTTTTTGTGAACGCTTTTCGGTTTCAAGTACATGTATGTACTGTATGTAACTTCCACTGGATTATGGAATAGTAACTCCTACTATAGTTCATTATGTTTATTGACGATGGATAAAATAGTGTCGCAATCACGCATACCACATTCATATACTGAACCAATTAAGGTTCTCTGTGGCCCTAATAAACGATATAACCTAGTCCTAGGACCTAGAGTCCTAGACAAATATGTTTGATTCGTTTCTTTCTTTCAAGATTTGTCTCGAATAAGCGGCTGCTGTCTTAATGACTTCAAAGCTATCCCTTTTTAGGGTTTAATGTATAACATTGAATTAATCTAAATTAAACTGTATCTGCCTGATAAAATATTTATGCAAAAAATACGTACAAAATAAAATAAGCTTTATTATTGAAACACGATTGAGAGAAGTATGACCCTTAGCATTTTATGACTAAAGCTCTTTAAAATGGAATACCCGATCCGCGTCAAAAAACCGTGAAGTGGCCCGGAAGTCGCTACACGAATGTCAGTTGCCTATTATTGTCAGCTGATAATACGTTTCAATTCATTCTAGTGTCGTATTTTCAATACCTATATGTAAGCGGTAACAGTCGACATGTCTTTGCTGTTATGTAACAATGTAGGCAGTTGTATCCCACCGGCCGGTACATCGGTTGATCAATTACGATTCTCTGTTCGTTACCTGTCGTCGTCGTAAATGTTTCGTATTGTAGACCTCTCTCGCTGAGATTCGTCCTCCGCTCGTACAGTCGACGGTTGGTCGTTAAACTGTGGTTTTATATTATGTTTACAAAACGTTTAAATATCACCTGATGAATAACTTTTCCATGCGATCAATCTCCTGTTGATTTGATCTTTTCCTAACAGTTTATAAAAAAAATAACGACAAGCTAATACGACAATGCTAACATCTTTAGGCCTCTCGGCAATGCAGTAAGAAATATGGAAAAAAATTATTTTGTTGTTTTCTCTTCCATGATTAAATCATATATTTCTGCGAAAGGAATAGACACAACCACGTCTCGTATGATTAAAAATTGATTGCATGATAACCAAAACTGCCCCCCCCCCTTCACAAGCCTAATTATTTTAATGCTAAGTCGTATTTTCTATATTAGTAATAAAAGCAGTAGAGCACGCATTGTCTGTAGCACTTAACTATAATGCTATTCTATTCCTAAATATCCACAGATTTATTTTAAAAACAATCAAAAATTATCCAAGATATGTTTGTATCTTAAAATCAAGTACTCTAGATCGGTACACTCTCAAAGGGGATATAATTTTAGCTTCGAGCAAGGTATGTACAGTTACACACAGTTCCGAACTTTCTATTTCTGTATTGACAAGCCCGTTTATACAATACACCTTCCTGGTTCTAATTCTTTACACACAGTTCCGAACTTTCTATTCCTGTATTGACAAGCCCGTTTATACAATACACCTTCCTAGTTCTAATTCTTCAGTCCATGAGACTACAGGAAACGAATGTTCCTTCGGATATAATGTTACACAATCATGGTGACAGTAATCGGCGTTAAAGCAACGGATTTTTCGTTATATCGGTTTACTTCGTATTACAAAGAAGGTTTCTGCCAGCTGGTGCCACATTGTTAAGTGTATTGTATTATTAATCGTGATTTTTATTGAGCCCTTAATCTCCCTGGCCGTCGAACCAATGTTCTGTCCTTACTTCCCAGAATTAATATAGTACATAGTAAATAAGACACACGTCCGGATAGGTTGATGAACTAGTTGGTTCTGTACGATAGAGTATTTCGAAAAAAAAAAATATTGTCATCGCGAGAGGTTGTGCCGAATTTTAAATAAACTATCTACAAAATTGTATGTTGATAATTTTGATAAACACATCAAAACAGAAACGGTTATATGATGGTTAAATAACCACCAAACAGCAATATAACGATGATTATTAGTGTCTTCAGTTTTATTCTATACGAGAGCTTTTGGAAGTTTTTATAATTGTGAAGGAAGGATGCTACATGGAAACAGCAGAAATGCTAGAAGTTCATATGTTTATTGTTAATCATATTCCTACATTATGACTAGCAGAGGCGGAACTATCTGGCGTTTCTCGGCTAAAAATAACGGAATCAAGAATGGTACCAATCGTGGGAGATCTCACTCCGTTGTGCGATCGGTAATAAACATTTAGATCGGTTTCAAACCCAAACGGTCTGCAGCGATAAAATTGCTTATTGGGAAAAGAAAGAAATAATCATTGTACAACTCGAGTGCTATCTAGCGGCTGTGTAGATACCGTACTTCCCAAAAAGCTATCCGGTGGGAGACCTACTATACATTGCCTTTTTTTACAATCGGTATTATCGTAATCAGTTGTTAGCTCTGTTTTCTACAAAGCGAACTCCCACCGCCTATTGGGATAGTGGTCTGTTTCGAATTTTCTTTCTACTTCCGTGAACTGTTTACTCAAGACACTTATCAGCTTCTAAATTAAGAGGAGTGTAAATTAAAGAAAAAGGATATAATAATCAGTTGGTTTTAATTACTTCATCTGTTCTCCCTGACCTCTACGTGAAGTTTTTTTTTTTTGGTATCCGAAACATACGAAATATGCGCAACTGATTATATTTTATTTCATTCAATCAATTATTAGACTTGAGCAATTATTTCTGGAAAAAACAGGGATGCGTTCCGAACTTTAAATTTAAATTCCCGTAATATCGTTGATCCAGGTTCTGGCGTAGGAGATCTTAGAGTAAACTCCTGGGCTATCAGTGCTGCATGATGAGCTTCCCCACGATACCGCCCCGATGAGCGTCCATTGTCCTCCGTACATAGCAACAAGTGGTCCACCGGAGTCACCCTGACAGAAAAGTAAAAACAAAACAATAATAAATACCTCTGAGACGATTCACTCACGCTGCTACTGATATAACAACACTTAATGTCAGTAAGAATAAGTTATACTGTAATTTCAATTAAATCATTTCAAATATGTACATTGCCATGGTGATACAGTTGTTAACTCGAATAATTACGAATAACTTGACTTAATGCGAGTTAACAGTTGTCGGAAGTTTGGATTAATCTTATTCTTCAAAATTAAATAATTCGACTTGAGACTCGAGTGCAAAAACGTTAAACATGTATAAAGATTTAATTTACAAACCATGCATGATGTTGCACCAGCTGCCCCTGCGCACTGCATGGTGTCATCAATTCTCTGTGTTAGCCCGAGAGGAGACCAAATATCATTGCATTCAGCTTGCGTAAGAAGCGGTACGGTGGCCGTTTGAAGCGTTGAGGCTATAACAGCCGCTGTGAGACAATAGGAAATTGTTCAATATCATGCCCTCCTCCTAGTCCCCGAATATCATGTACAAAAAATTAAGGAATTCACGTTGTGGACTGTTGATGGTGTATCCCCATCCTGATGTTACAGCATTGCCACTTTCAAAAACTGTATTGCTGGGAGCAAGTGGGATTGAATCGACCTGAAAAAAAATGTATTGTAATCAATCTAATCGCCTAAGTCTTTGTTATTTAGCATAACTTGAGACTGAAATGCGTCATGATTAGACTCTGTCCTGCTAATCAGACATGTAGTAAATGTTAAAAATGATTACTGTATAGATTTAGATAGTAAATGTAGTTTCTTCTCTTCTGCCGACTTGATTCGAGTCATTTCAATCCACTTATCGTGACTTGAGATCAACCTAACTTTGTCTCATTCGAAACTGATTGAATATAAATATCAGACTACATAGCATCAACAGTTCTTACATTAGCAGTATTGATGGTAATCGGAGAGTTCAGATGAATGACAGAGAAGTCGCTACTGATAGCATTGGAATCGTAATCTGAGTTGCATGTGAACACGCCGCTTTCTTCCACAGGAAGACTGGCGAGTTGCACACCACCCGCTTTCACAACTACGTTGCCGGTGGTTGTCCTAAATGGGATAGAATGTGTTTAATATTCAGAGATAAAGACATGAGACATTATACTGTATGGTTTAGTAAAGAAAGTTTAAGTCATACTTGCAGTGACAAGCGCACATCACCCATGAAGCGGAAATTATAGAGCCGCCGCAGAAATGACTGTTTACGGCCGTTGGTCGACGAAGGGATACCTGGAATGAATAAAAAAAAATACCTCTGTCCACAAATATAGATCCATAGCTGATGCATCAAACTATTAAAATTGGGAAATATGACGATTAGTCAGGAAACACACAGATTCACGTGCAGTCCATCCGCTTAGTCTTCCATGATTTTTTCTGCACTTTCAAGAATAGCCTCTCCTTCTATATGAAAATTCATACCTGCCAAGGGAATTGTCCAGTCACGGCGTCAGTTCCACCAACGATCTTACCATTTGGTCTGGGTAGAGCTGTAATACAAAGAAATAGTTTTTGCATGTGATCGAAAGAAATTTTTTAATTGGTTTCATTGTTACCATAAGAGACAGCAACCAAGGCAAAAATGCAAATGAATATCTTCATCTTTTATTCAGTTCGGTTCGGATCGTTCAGACAGTTTCAATACGATATAATTTCCTACAGAAGCGGCCTCTCTTTTATACTGCTTATTCCATCGTGAGAATTTAGCTTGCTGTTGTTATTCACACAACCTATTATTAGGGCTCTCGTGATGTCATAGCGATAAGAAATTTGCTGCATGAATTTTCACGAGTAAAGAGTTGGGACGTATCACACAAATGTATATTTGGTAGTACTGTACTTCATATCCATTCACATGATCTGGGATTAAACGCTACCCCTGGTGAAGTACGTGTTCCATAATATGTCTTTGTGTTTCCTCAACTAAGTCCATTGCTGATTTCCTAATGAGAAATGAACACAAACATTTTTGATTTTGCTAAAATCCTAATTGGCAATTGTCACAAAATTCAATATGAAGCTTATATTTTTCGGTATATACAGGAATTTGTTGAGACAGATATCCGATATGACGGACCAATCCTGAGTTAGGTAAGGTAAGTTTTCCGCTATATGGCGCATACGAGCTAAACGCTTTCATTGTTGACTCATCCGCCGCCATCTTTCAACATCAGTGTTGCGTAGCCTACCAATTCCCATTGATATTTACAGTGAGTAGGCATCTTCCAGCCTTGTTTTTGACATCATGGCTTCTGGGTAAATATTGCTCAGCAGATAGTGTATATATTTTCACGATTCTATATACATACCCTACACTCTGTTGAATCGGATACAACCCCCTCCTCCAATTGGTACGTTAAGTCGAGGATTCATTGTATATATGCCTATGTATTATGTATATAACACATTATCTTGCCACATAACGTTGCTGGTGTCCCTAAGATGGTGATATGAAATAAGTGCAATGATGGTATTGTCCATATGATAATTTGACTTAGAAAAAGGCGACACTCCTGAATAATTATAGCACAATAATAGTTTTCATATCATTTCAGACTTTGGATTACCCGGGGCATTATTAATGCTCTCGTGATGTCATGCGGTAAGAAACCACTGCATGAATTCCCATCGAATATGTTTTGTCATTGCGACATTTATACCGCATGAAAAAGTTAGGCTGAAGGCTAAGGAACCTTGTCGAGCTAAGGGTTTAATAATTTGCTCTTCATCCCTTGATGTGGCTTCAAATAAGTACATTATTGTCAATTTGTAATAGAAGTAAACGAACGTGTCGGGGTTTGAGTCGATCAGAAAACATTCTTGTATTTCCAAAATCATAATTTGCAATTATCCTAAATTTCGATTTGGAGCATAAATATTGGTAAAATCATTACATATGCATAAATCAATAAAAAAAAAGATGGAGCCGTTCGTGGAATATTAAAGAAAGTCATTTACTAAGGCAGGCAAATTATAACTAATTTTATAATAGATGTAAATGTAGCAACAGATCCACGAACCATGACATGTAACGGAGCATCAAACATCCTTCCTTCAAATTTCGTGGATCAAGGACAGTCGCTAATTTAAAATGTAATGAATGTCAAAAATATGATTCGGAAGATTACCGAACTTTATTTCCCATCGACTGAGGGTTTGGAAGTTTAGAACTGCCAGAACAAACAATATGTTGAAGTAGAAAGTGAAATTCGAGTGTTTTTTTTGGATGAATTGGATACGCTTGATTAATGATATATCACCAACACTTTATATTAATCCACGTAAGTTTATCTGTCATGAAATTTCATATCATGAATCCATATGAGTGTACTAGAACCACTTGGCACTTTGTTTGATGAGAATGTCCAATCGCTTTCAGCAAACACGTGAAATAAAGTCACGATTCAGTTTCCCTCCATTTCTAGAAGCACTGTCTTCAACAAACACTCGAAAGTCAATTAATCAGACTGGGATATCTGAAAAGCCATCATTGGACATGGGAGTTATGGCTCAAAATTTGGAAACCAGTCCTTTTCATAATAGTGAATGAAGAGATGAAGTGAATGACGTTGTGATTATGTTAAGCATTGGCAGTGAATAGGCTTCGTTTTATTAAAGCTTACTAGGGTAGTACTAGAGGACAACAGCATTCTTTAGTGGTTCAACAACAATAGCGTGTTTTTTTCGCGAGTACTTCGACTGGCTTAGCGTCAAAAAAATCATAGTCATCTCTGTAGCATAACCAAGAGTTGGTTTTGAAGTTATGACCATTGTTAAATTATTTATGTAGGACAGTAAGGATATTGATCTTTGTTGTGATTCAAATAAGCGAGGAGGAAATCAGAGTATTATTAAACTGTCATTTTAAAACGGCAATCCAAGGAAGATGATTTTATTTAGGTCAGTAACATTATATGTACTTACAGGTCTACTTACACTTGATATTTTGTATGGTAATCTTATAAAATATTTAATTTGCTGATGATTTTGGTTTCGCTGATGCTAGTTAGCCTAGACTTTGTATGATATGTCAGTCGAAAGGACTTCGTATGGACGGAATATGATTACAGGCGGAGAATGTTCTGTATTCTTGGTAATGTAGTCAGTGCTAAATATTAAATTTGAATATAATATGACACTACTGAATGCCATTGTTTCGTATAAATTCAGTTTGCAGTAATGTAACTTATTGCGTATTTGTGTATGACACTTAACAACATATACCGTGACTCCCTTATATATTAAACTGGATTCTCAACCAGGAATTCCAGGGATGCACCTTTTGAGTGAACTAATCTTGGAAAGGGGGGTAATGACATTCTGAAATTTGGTTAAAAGGGGAAGAAGACAAAAACGGTTGAGAACCACTGACTTAGAGTTATATTTTATCAATATATCTGATTTTTATTTTTGGGATCATTATAAATACAACTACGATACTAATTCACCAGTCTAAATGATTGCCCAACAAAAGGCTAACATATCGCTGTTGCTGTAGATGACTGGATTTGGTTCGAGTATACTTGAACAATTAAACTGTTTGAGGTTATCAGAAGTGCTCATTGACGTCATTATATCAGCTGAAGGAAAGGAATTTCCATGCCATCGTGTTGTTTTAGCAGCAAATAGTCAGTACTTTAAGGTAAGGTGATATCTGGATTTCAAAATACAACAGAACATTTGCTTGTTTTTCTTATGATGCATTTGTCAAGATAATGATAAAATATCATGGATATTGAGTAATTAGGATACACCAATGAATGCATGCCATTTGTATCATGTATCCTTATCGTGTGTTTGAAAAAGGCGTATATATTAATAGTGTTACCGATTCCTTATCCGTATTGACATAACCGAGGATTTGCAATGTATTTAAAGTAATGTAAACGGGGTTATATTTATGTGGAGAGATGTCATAGGTATGCCGTGGGAATATTGGAACCTGCCTATGTTTAATGAACTAAAATAATACAATTCAAACAATTGACGTCAATCATTACGTGCGAATTCAGTCTTATTATATTCCAGTGTCCTCGACTGAGTTTTCTGTTACGTACCTACTAAAAATGCTATATCTGCAAGTGAAAGCCAGAAGCCTAGAATGTGAGTTTCATCTTTCTTTTGCCTTGCAGGCCATGTTCTCCTACGGCTTACGAGAAAGCCACGAGCGGCTAGTCCCTATTCATGGTGTTTCATCCGATGTTATGCAGAGGATAATTGAATTTGCATATACAGGTATTAATAATACATTGAATTTCTCATATAGTGGATTAAATGTTGACGTTATCTTTGAACGATTAGGTCGGTGCGAACTCCAAAAGCAGTGCGCGGCAGAGGTCATGATGGCCGCTGACCTCTTACAGATGTTACATTTAAAAGAAGCTGCCATTGAATTCCTCTCGTCATGCATTGACGTTAACAATTGTCTGTTTGTAAGATATTGAAATTTGCTTGGGTTTCGAGTCTTATTATTAAAGGCAGTTTAGACACTAACTAAAAATATATTTATTCTTCTTATAGGTACGCAGATTGGCAGAAGATCATTCTTGCAATGAATTATCGCGAAAATCAAGAGATTACGCTCGAGCTCACTTCACGGAAGTTGTACTACAGGTAAATGGTTAATCTGCTATTAAATCTTGAATATATTTTGTCTACCAATGGCTTTTAGAAGCGTATAGGTGAAAAAGTATTATACAGTATTCATCCAAATTTACTCCCCAAGAATGTGGGTTAACTACTCAATGCTCGTATTTAAAATTTTAAATGGGTATAACATCCAATCTAAGGAAAGATTCTCTCCTTGCATATCAGGAAGAGTTTACAGAATTGGATTTGCGTGATTTGATCTCGTACCTAGCTGATGACGATCTACTCGTGGCTAAAGAAGACGTCGTATTTGATGCCGCTATCCGATGGCTCCATCACTCTCCTGAGAGACAGAAATATGTTTCACATGTTTTGGGCAAGTTATTGGCGCTGCCTTTAGATAAAATTATATTCGGCCCTCATATTAACATGGATTCATTTATGGTTGCAGAAGCGGTTAGGTTGCCTTTCATTTCCCCGGAATACTTGAAAAATAAGGTCGCCACGGAGCCTTTGGTTTGCAGAAGTAAAGAATGTACAAAACAGGTACTGTCATATGTGTTATGTAACATGAAGCAGATTAGTTTAATGTTAATGTTTAAATATCGAAATCAGGTGTTCGAAGCAAGAACTTTCCAAGTTTCGGGAAGATTTAGAGAAGAGTTTGAAAGCGTACAAAGGAAGCCGAGACGATGCACAAGCAAAGAAGTAAAATAATGTACAACAATACCTGGGCAAGTGAGGTGTTGATTTGGAACCAATTAGCTGCTACTCTTTCAGGTTTTAATCGTGTTTGGCGGAGAATGTCGAGTGGGAAATTTTCAGGAGTGCATTCAAGATGTCAGCTACTATGACCCAAGTACAGGTTTATGGGAAACGTTAGCAATGGTACCCGGAACACTTCATACACAAGCCTTTGGTGCTGTTTCACTCGGTTATGATATTTTTATTACAGGTAGACTCCAATCAATCACTTCATATTATCCCGAAATTACGGATAATTTTGTTTCACAATCAGGTGGCGCTGTCGATAACCAAGCTGTGAACGACGTTCGGGTTTTCTACACATATTTGAATAAATGGTGCACTGTTGAACACATGATTCAGGCAAGGTATCATCATTCTGCCGCTGTTGTAAACGGTCAAGTGTATGTTGTAGGTAGGTATGGTTATTTTTTTACATAATACTCGGTAACTAACCTAATCATGTGTAGTTTTTAAGTTAATTTTGTTTTGCTAGGCGGCACGGATGGCGTGCATTATCTTGACAACGTTGAGCGCTATAACCCAGCAAAGAACAAATGGTATACGGTCGAACCTCTAGTCCATGCTGTGAAATGTCCAGCGGTAGCTGAATATGGGAATAAACTTTATGTTTTTGGAGGTTTCGGTGATCGATATATTATATGTCAATCGGTACAGGTACGATATAGTAAATTCTTAACCAAAAGTTATTAAATGCTACACAATCCTTTCAAGCAATATCTCGCTTTATGATTTTCTATTTGCAGGTTTACGATCCACGTCTGGATAGCTGGATCGCCATTTCAAATACACTGATAGACTACACGTGTGCCCATGCAGTCAGCTTACAGGGTAAAGTTTACTTGCTTGGAGGCTGCTCGAGAGCTGTCAAAATGTACGACCCGGAAACAGACACTTTGGAGCGAGTAGCTGACATGCAAACGGTAGGTACCTTTTAACTTTACCCCTAAGACTGATTATTATAAATGTTATTACAATAATGAGGTCCTCTGCCAATAAGCCAAGTATTCCTCCTTAGGACACTGTAGTGTAACACTATTTCTTATAACCGCTCTACAAAGAAAAGGGATAACTGTGGGGCAACAGTGGTCGACGGAAATATATTTGTCACTGGAGGCGTAAGCGAGTCTACAGGACCTTCACTAAGCAGCGCAGAGAGATATTGTCCCATCTTAGACAAATGGATGCCGATAACGCCTCTGCCACGTCGACTTTATCGCCACGGCAGCGTGAATATCAGAATTCCTGTGTACAAAAGAGAAAGAACCACTAAAGTTAAACCAAGCTGCTTGAAACTGGAAGAAAATGTTTCCCCCAATCGTGAACGAAGTGTATTATGTGAGACAGTCCCTGATTGAAAAACAGGCACATGTTGTCTGACGAGAACAACCGCAGTGTAGACCATACATACTCGATTTTATCTTCTTTATTCTTAAATCCTCTTACGTTTTTTTTTAAATTGTATTCTGTTGCTACAGTCATGAATGGCATGAGGGCTGCTATACCGCCGAGTGGCTTGAATAATTACGAACACCGGAATATAATTTTTAAATTTTGTAAAGACGAAAGTGCATACGAAAAATGATGATTTACAGCTACATTATAATATGATAGCTCGCCGTTGTATACGCGGAATGTTGTTATGCAGTACACGACTTTATTGCCCTTTTTTGCTGCCATTTTTGTACAATAACTCGGAAAATATTAAAAAGGAACAAAGACTATTTCACCATTGCATATAGAAATAGTGGGGCGGTAAATAAGGATCATCTTTAGGGAGGAGACAGTGAGGATATGCACTCGTTCAAGCGAAACGATCTCGGCGAATCTCACGTGACGAAAACAAACCCGAAATAAATGAGATTTTGTGTGATATTGTGATTGACTTGTTCGTATTCATTGTTTTTGTTGCTGTGGACTGCTCATTTAATGCGGATTGAATTGAAATGTCAGGCTTGTCGTCGCTGGAGAGAGTGAAGAACTGTCATAAATCGGCGTATGAATGTATAACAAATGCTTTACAAATAGACGAAGACAAAGATGGTGAGTCCCTGAGCTCACGAAAATCTCACGTGAGATTTTTAGTCGTGACGTCTTGAAAAAGTAATAACGGAACGTTTGAAACTGCGAATAATTCGTTCTACTTGTTACTCTGACTGCAAGGGGGTGGAATTCCCGTAGCCTATTGGTGGGGCATCTTGTTTTCGAATTATAAAGACCTGTGTAAAATTTGGCCAGATTCAGTCAAAGAATTTAGTGAGCAAATAGTTTTTATTCTGGAATGTAATGAACTTAGTTAGCTGACCTTTGGTGTACACATCAATCTCCTTTGTGCGCTGAGGGAACAATGTATGCAGGCCTCGATAAGCCACCGTTAATTATCTTATCTTATCAATAATATGTTATTTACAGTAGAAGATAAGCAAGAGGCAGTGGAGTGGTATATTAAAGGAATAAATGAACTCGAAAAAGGTCTCACGGAGGAATGCATAGGCGCCAGTCAAGATGACAAATCAAAAGTATGGAGAATACAAGCCAAAATGAAAAATACGTTTGCAATGGCGAAAGAGAGACTTGAAGCTCTATGTAAGATTCCTATAGTCACCAACACACTGATGAATATCTAATGTAATAAAATATGAACTTTTAGTGGATGGAAACGCCGAGACTCAAAAAAAAGATAACCAGAATTCGACCAACTTCAAAAAGCCTGCACAAGTTAAAACATCTACGCTTGATAAAAGAAAGCATTTTAAAGCAAATACAAGCCCAATGGCAGAAGCTCGTTCATGTGAGCTCATAAAAATAACTAGAAGCTAAATTATGCTTAACACTCAGAATCTCATATACACTCACATTTATGTATATGATAAGCGACCTAGAATACTGCATGAGGACAAAGAGGACCCGGGTAGGGGAATGGGGTAATTTCTATAGGGTGTTTACGAATATTCAAACTTATCGACAGCGCTTTATTATGAAATGTCAGATGTCATAGATGCAGAATGCAAAGCTAATTTGGAACTTATTCAGCTGTTTTGAAAATATCACTTGGATTATTTAATAACATGGCAATAAATAAATGTGGGAAGCCAAATTTCATTTGATATTGAGGTAAGACTGTAATTGTATTTGTGTAACTGAATTTTTAATATCGACTCAACTTGATTCCTGAATATTTGTATTGTAATATCTTTATTTGTCAGTTATTGGGTTAAAGACTTGAGTTGGCTTGACTTGAGTCATTCCAGTTTAGACTTGACTTTGGTGACCATAACTATCCCTTTTTCTATTAGCAGCTAGATCAAAAACTCCTGAGGTGAAGTCCGCTGAAACTCGAAAACCCTGGAATCGTGGTGTGTCCAGGAAAACTACTAGACCAAAGACAATCGCTGCCACTAAAATAAGGGTATAAATAAATGAACTCCATGACAAAGAATACATCTGAAGGATCTTTTATCATTTAGCCTTCAAGTCCGAGAACACCAGAGTTTTCTAGTAAACCAAATTCCACGACGCCTACTAGCTGTACTCCGTTGAAGAAAAAAACTCACTTGAAATCCGTTCCCACTGAAATGGCGAATAAAATTCTCGATGAAGTCGTAGAACAAGGGTAAATCTCTCTCTATATATAGGAGAAGGCTTCTATATTTGTTTGTTCCTCCGCTACAGAAAACTAAACGGCTGGACCGATTCGAACCAAATTTAATGTGGTTACTTGGGGTATATCAACTTGGGTAATGGCTGAAATATTTGTAAATATATGAAATATTGTATTATTTTACCTCTGTAATACAAATTTGGTGTGTTTACTTTTTCAAGAATGTTGCCCTGTTTCATGATTTCCAGAATGTGGATATAATTCCTATTAGAGCTTTTCCTTGTACAGTAACACTGTTAAAGGCTGCTGCGGGATTTTACAAGAAGTCTCACATGGGCGCTGAGTTGTTCTGCTAGGAAAGTATAATTTAGAAAACTAACAGAAGTATTAGTAAACTATCAGAAAACCTAAAATGCAAAATGAATTTCATTTTAGAGAACACACAATTCAACTCAGTGATGTTGCCGGACAAGAAATGGCAAAGCAAGCTCTGAGGGAAATTGTAATTTTGCCGGCTCTAAGACCAGATTTTTTCACTGGTTCGGGTGCTTTTTGTAATTCTTTATGATTTATTATCAGTGGTAATTAAGTAACGAATTTTTCAGGACTACGTTCTCCAGCTAAGGGTTTACTGCTATTTGGGCCGCCCGGTAACGGAAAGACTTTGTTAGCCAAGGCTGTGGCGGCTGAGGCAAAATCTGTATTCTTTAACATCAGCGCTTCAACCCTTACTTCCAAATGGGTAAGTATTTTCTGTTCTACAACAGTCTCTCCAAACTTTATAATATGTGAGCCACATCGTTTATTTAACACATTTTCGCGTTTCAGTTTAATAAATTAACGAGCAGATTGTTGAGTTTTATTTCGATCTTTTTCGGTAATGATTACGATACGGAATACAGAAGAAATGTCATAATTGCAATGAAAGGATACCGTGCTTAGACTGAGAAATGATTTACAATTGATAGAGAAAAAAAAAATTCCAAGTTTTATTTCATAATTGAATTTCCTATGTACAGTCAAAGCTCGAAGTCAAGAGGTCTATCCGAATATTTATTTTGATGATTTTGCAGGGCTAAGCAAATTATTTGAAGTTAACCAGAATTTTTAGCTACCAGTATTTTCGTTTTAACTGTACAATATATTTATTTCAAGTTGTAGCAAGCCGAATCGAAGCCGCCCATTCTAGAACAGTAATGAAAGCCAATATTAACACTTGAAAAATAATATCTGTAATAAAACAGGTTGGTGAAGGTGAAAAAATGGTGAAAGCCCTTTTTGCTGTAGCCCGCGAGATGCAGCCAAGCATTATATTTATAGATGAGATCGACTCTTTGTTGTGCGAAAGACAACAAGGAGAATCCGATTCAACAAGAAGATTAAAAACTGAATTCATGCTGCAGTTCGATGGCGTGGGCTCGAGCGCCACCGACTGCATATTGGTAATGGGGGCCACGAACCGACCCAACGAGTTGGATGATGCAGTGTTGAGGTCGGTAATTTTTTCTGGTGATGGGTAATCGATTACTGGTAATAATTTTTAATTAATTTACTACTTCAGACGATTTCCGAAAAGAATTTATGTTCGTTTACCCGATATGAAGACACGAGCGGAGCTGATGACTATGTTGTTATCGAAACATAATTCACCACTTCCCAAACGAGAAATAGCACAACTTGCTGAACAAACTGAGTTCTACTCTGGTTCTGATCTCACAGAACTGGCTAAAGATGCTGCATTAGGCCCTGTCAGAGGTAAATTATCCTGGTACCACATAACCTGATGGTGAAAAACTTGGAAAATAATATTTTTATATCTTATTTTCAGAAATGTCGCACGATCAACTTGTAAGCATAGATGCGAAGAAGGTGAGTAATTGTATTTAGTATTACTAATCCTGTTCTTTCATTGCTTTGTTTTTGCTCTATTGCTTTCAAAGATGCGCCCGATCCAATACAAAGATTTTCAGCAATCCTTACGAAAAATTCGACCCAGCGTGTCGAAAACTTCGCTTCAAGCTTATGAAACTTGGAATAATAGCTATGGAGATACAGGAAATGCTCCTACTTGACTATATGAAATAAGTTTCCCATTTGCGATAATTTATATTATGGTAACTCTGGTTGCAGTTATTGCAATCACGTTCAATGGTATAGAGCGATAATAAAAATCAATATGTTCTGTGGATAATTGTGTGCATATAACATGAGCTAAGTTTTTGCAACCTGTGCTTTCCATTTTCAATACATTAGGAAAAGTAACCGGATTATAGTTAAATATCTATTTATATTATTCTCTATGCCACTGGTTGTCTTCGTACAATAATAGCCGGAATTTTCAAGGGGTTGTCATATATAGAAATTAAATATATTTCACACCTGATAAGGTGCTTATTATGAAATTATCATAAATTCAATATTGAATTGGCTTTATTGATTGTACACTTACTCTTTTCAGTTCCCAATTTCACCTGTTTCCAATTTATCTCCTGTTCACGCCTTGATTTTGCTCAGTCATGTAGGTTTGATAAATTTTTTATTTGAATACCATTTTTATGTGTTTGGAAGTTCACGTTTAGAGAGTATCAGAGCATGGAAAGATCAGTGATAGATAATAAAGTTTAGTTCCTTCCTAATGAGACTTGTATTGTTGTATTCAAAAGCATTATATGCTATACAAAATGTACTGTAAAGAAAATGCTATCAAGTATGAGTCAACCTCATGAAGATCTTAGCAATGTCTCTTTAGTGGTAATATTTTCATGACACTTTCTTCAACTTTAACCTCAAATCAGTGGACTCGAAAAACGACATGTGTAGCTTGTGTAATGCTGCAATGTCTATATTTTCCTCAATTTAACCGTAATAGTTTCGACTACTAAGATGAGAAGTTCTGAAAAGTTGTTTTCCATCTCTCGCCTGTTTTTTTCAACAGGAGCTAGAATTGCAAGTAAGTAAAGTCGGTGGTAAGACGAGACGACTTGTAGGTCGGTATATTCTTCTTTTTGAAATATAACAAGAGCCCACAAGGCGAACAATGACCATTTCACACCCATGACCCTAACCTTTGATTCGAACACACCCTGGCTTGTATGTGCAAATAATATTAGCTCAGATTATCTGAATTACATGACATCATACCAAATCGCTGCTGATTTTATGAAAAATGAAGTACATGCAGCCGTATGTGTGCACGTCTCGGTAACATAAAGATGTTACCGTAATCTACTTGACCAGTATTCATATTGAAATATTTGGTTATTATAAACAATATTTGATTTACAGGTCCCCCGAAGATTTATTCTTGTGTTCGAGGACGAGATTTTAAAGCTTGCAAAAGCCGAATTATTTCACATGTGACCAACTTTTCACAACAACCAACAGATTCACATAGTTTAAGTAGTGCTGTGCGGGCAAGGAATGATGGCGTATGTTGGCAATGCAAGTATGTTCATTGTTACAATATTTCAACAGCTAGAGTTAGCAAGAATTTTCATCCAAACACTATTTCCCAAATAACATTCAGGTTTAAGGCTAGCATTATTTTTTCACCACCACATTCAATGCCGAATTTTTTTTCCTATGGTCTCTATTTTGTTTTATCAAAGAACTCCTGTTACTCGAGCAACAAACTTTGCTTGCAATGAATGCCAGTCAATTTTACCTCCTTCACCTTCAATGAATTATTTTGATGTTTTTGAACTGAAACAAAACTTCGATCTGTCGACGGCAGAGGTTCAGAAAAAATTTAAAGACCTGCAGGTGCGTTGGGAATGGAAATTGAATTACAACAGAAATTAAATCGTATATTGATTTTTTTCTCATTACAGCGAAATTTCCATCCTGATAAATTTTCGCTGAAAAGTAAATTTGAAATCGAAATATCTGAAGTTGTTTCTTCATTGGTCAACAAGGCTTACAACACTCTACTGAATCCTTTATCTCGAGGAGTTTACATGCTTGAATTGAACGGTAAGTCCTTATCTAAAATATTGATGGGTAGTTAGTTGTAGATATCTAAAAAATTGAATACAGCTGTCAAGGAGATACAAGATAACTTTGATCAATAATGTGCTGTTTTCTGAAACTTAAGGAAGCAAGAATAAATCAATGTCGAATAATTACTGTAAATTAACATCCAGGGGTTTACATTGATGAGAATACACAGGAGGATGACCCTGAATTCTTGATGGAAGTGATGGAGCTGAATGAGGAGGTAAATTTTGAAATTAAGTTGTATAGTTAGTCTTAGAAATACAAGTGATGTAATGATGTGTATTGTATGGCATGCCCTATTTGCATCACAATAACATTCTAGTGACAGTATATATTGTTATTATGAAGGAAAGGAAGAGATGTCTTTCACTCATGTTATTGAGATTGTTATTACAAATTATTAGATTGGATATAGCTGTTAGAGATATTTTGCTATTACAAAATCTAGAGTCATACTATAATCTTGGTTTAGTAGTACATTTGCATTCTCAATAGCTTGAAATCAAGTGATGGTGATTTTATTTCTGTGTTAGATAGCCGACGCGGAAGGCAGCGAAAATCTAATTGAAATTCGAAATCAGATCCTTCGTTCTTGTCAAGCACTTGTCATCGTAATATCCAATTCAATACAAAATAACGAATTGAGTCATGCGAAATCCAACTTGATACGATTGCGTTATTTAGTTAATATGACTGATAAATTGAAGGGCTTAATTCCTCCTTCATGATATTACAGCCCTCTCCACTTCGATGTGAATTCAAATTATTGCAGTCAATTTCGGTTTATTGCATCTCTTCAATCTACCTCATTACATTGAATTGCTAAAATGCTGAGAATACGGTTCTGTTTGGTAGAGCATTGTATGTTTATGACTAAGAGATTATTGCATGCCATTTCTCCTTCTCTGGTACGAGTTATATGGAAATTTAGTCTTCCTTGTCAACTCAGTGTCATATTTCCAAAATTAGTTAAACATTCAGCAATTGAGTAATTACTTTAAAGTGGGGGGAGGGTGTGCCTGTCCAAGGGGTGCCATTGCTCAGGTTTATCTTATATTTCAGTGAACCTATCTTGTAGCTAGAGTAAAAAGTCTGTGTTAGCTATTAAAACTCACAAATTTCCAATGTTCCAAAAACAAAAATAGTAGTAACGTTTGTAACTCTTTGATGACTAATATTTCAGTTTCCTTCCGTAAGGAAAACAACTGACCACTTCTGGTTATATATGCTTTGAGTTCATCACAAATCCTTTGGTATATTCAAATACAAAATTGTATTATACGCATAGAACGCATTGCTGTGGTTTACGATACTGTATGATAAATTAATGCTGAAAAATATTTCATAGAAAAGTAACAATAGTGAAAAAGGGAAGAATGAAACAGTTATAGTGTAGTGAAGTTTTTGGGAAGATAAATGAGTATCAACAATATATGTGTTTACATACCAGTGAAAACATTCAACTTCCTTTCATCTGTTTCATAACTATGGATCTGCACCAAAATGTATCAAAACACCTTCTGGAATATTCATACACCATATGTCATACCTCCTCACATAACCACTTTGAATGGTAGTAGTGTATGGGGATCTACCCGGTGCTTATTGCTACATATCCAGGGTGAGAAGGGGTCTTAACAGCGCTACCTGACATATTATATATGTTACAACATGTGTAAAGGAACTGACATGATTTGTACTTTAATTCATTCGCACGATCGAGAATTGAACGCTACAACTTCATCGTTTCAATGGTTGTTCACGATTATCAAACTTCATTGGATCGCTTTCACTTGCATACTTCTTCTCTCCTGTTCTTTCGCAGTGTCCGTTCAGAGTCGTAATTTTCGTCAAAGAAGAAATCTTACATAACGTTTTTCGCTCGACCTTCCAGAGCACCGGCGTGTTGTGAGTTTGTGCGTCATTTTCAGCGGTGTTTGCGTGCGTTTCGGTGGTTTTTACATATCGCGGTTCTGACTCCTCGTTGATTTTCGAGTTCATGTAATACGTGATGGCTTCGTTGACCTTGCCCGATTGGATACAGAGTTCCATTTCGACTGGCGACAACTCCGTTTGTAGGAATAGATGAAGTGCGCTACTTGATAAGAAGGTCGTTTCCAAAACGATTCTGAAATTTTCCAATGTACAGTTCATCGCCTTTTTTAAAGTATTATTGCGGGGTAAAATTATACAAAGATATCAAATCATCTCGCCTTATCAAGTAGCGTGACCCCTAGAAATCTCACTATGCAGCTGCGACGTAATTCCCAATGTTTGCACGTAATTTACGATTTGCTTCGTATACGGGGATAACGGACCTTATTACGGGGATACGGACCTTATTTATCTCGTATATGTCACTCTGTGACATCTCATGTTACCGTAGCTATTTAAAATTCACTCATTAATCAAATTCCTTTCCCGTTATTGGTCTATAAATGGATAATGGCTTGCAACTTTTGACAGTATAATTGTTCATCTGTATTGCGACACTCCCATATTTGCGCGTATTTACAGAAACCTTTGCTCACCTTCTTAAAAAGTTCTGCAATTTTTGTCGTCGCGATTCTAAAAACTCGGCGTTTCCAGAATTCCAGAATATAAAAAAATGTTGTCTTGGTAGAGCGGGCACAGTTTGGTTTCTGAATTAAATAAAAATATATATTATGTAATTATTAGTGATAACGTTGGTCTGTATTTCATTTATTATGTTGTTGTGTTGGTCCTTTTTCGGAATGTTACCTAAAGTACTACCCTAACGTGGTTCAATTCATTCCAGGCAACGTTTCTTTATTTATTCAAATTAAATTGTCAGATTTGAGAAAATTATGTACTAAATATAGCTAACTACTATAATTACCCTTTTACCCGCAAGCCCGTCAATACTTACAAATCAGCGATACTTCTGAGACGTTTTCTCAGCCACACGAAATCTGAATAACGTCGACGTACTCTGATTTGCGGATTCGTGAAAGAAATGCTGTTGGTCTAAAAACAATCATTGTACTTTACGTTCTGGTGAAGCGAAACACAGATCTGCTCAATTAAAATAAGGGATCTTGGCTAGGTTTTCTGAGGCCCGAGGGTAAGTTATCACCAATACTACCCCTCACCATCCTACCCCAGTATATCCCACCTAAGGATCTGAGACTGCTCACTGTTTATAGAATACCTTCAAAGTGATGTTGTATATTGTATGTTGTAACGCTGTCCCGTTGTTGTTTTGCGCTGTCACTGCTTCCGGTAGACCAACATGTAGGAAAATGTTTTCCTGTACATAAAAAGTACGGAAAAAATATAAATTGGCATAATTGGCACGACAATTGAACAACAATATGTTGAAACTATGGAAGACAACATGAACAGTGTTCCCTCCCTATTTGTCTACTCTACTACTAAGATGGAAGGAATTTTTCTTGAGACTTACCTGATATGTGATGCCATCTGCATCTTTATAGGAAACGTAATCCATCTTAATAAATACTATATATACAAATCTAACCAAATTTAAGTCTTGGTGATATCTGGAATTATACACGAAAGTTTTGTAAGTCTCGTCTCTGCCTTATCTAGAATAAGAATGCGCTGGTCTGAGTGTCTGTTCTAAAATCCCGATGTTGTCATAAATGCTGTTTCATGCTTACGTCAATACGTGAAATGACTAGCTCTCTCAAATTAGTTACGATATTGTCTCTAATACAGCACATACAAGGAATAACTGCTGAGTTCATTAACGGCATTAGTTTAGGTAACAAAGCGAGTGATACTAGTCTAGAGGTGTGGTCTCTCTGAAACCGAGTTAGTTCCGGTGAGCCTAAGCTTATCCAACCTACAATTTTATTGGGTCTAGTTAGACTGGTACCATAAGTATAGTATATACTATCATGTGAAGAAGAGTATCCACATATTGATATCTTCAATAACATGCAAGATTTACAGCTTTCATACTTTCTAATTCAATCCTCATTTAACTGCGTAACGATTTGAACTCTTATTCGTAAGTGGTTTATTTCTTCGTAACATTACATCATTCCCCACATATCGTCATCGTTTACTTTATTCGTGGAATGACGCTGCGTCTATACCTAAGCATTGTATTGATATGATGTTGACCGATTCCGTTACTCCGTTGCTCATCCCATTTCATGATTAAACCTTCTTCTTGTCATGACCTCTGCTAATTTTACGGTTCAGTCATTTGCGCGGGATAGTACTCTGCAGTTTATGTAACGTTGGGTTAACCACTTCGTATGGATCAGGGACTTGAACGGATAAACCAAAGCCCAATATACACGAACCTTAAATCAGAGAAGACGTTTATATTGCTATAATACACATTAAGCCATACTACGTGATCTTAGCTCCACTAATATTTCTATCATGTGCGAACCGTTACCAGAAAATCGAAACTTCTAAACTGCAGCAATTGAACCTTGATTCCAGGTCCTGTTCGTATGTCGCTATTTCAGGCAACTTTAAGTAACTGAACATAGTTCTAACTCATTGATAAGCTCTTTCTTCTTACAAAATGTTATGGCTTTGCTGTTAGAGAGCTTGCTTCGCTTACTGGGTTTTATATTTCCTGTATCGCTTCATCTCGTGACATTTGTTTCTTATCGATATATATATATATATATCCATGTAAGTGCTATAAACGTTGAAAGGTAAGTGGCGGAATTTCTAGTCTGCATGTTCCTTATCGGTTGATAGCGCCTTGTCTGCTTGCAAAATAGAATGAAACATGCAAGCTTTCCACGTTTTTTTTGTACACGCCAGGTTTAATCTCCATTTGTGGTCTATATGCTTGATAATTCCCGATTTAAAGTCATCATAACGAATCTACATTGACGTTTTATATACCGCTGACACGTACAATCAACCAAATTTGTTTTATTCCGGACTTTTGTGATTACAAATAAGAGTGACGTTCAAATTCTCACATTTTTCGCTTGTGTGCATCCTACAGGATGTATGCGCCTTATCACTGACCATTTAACAATTTTTGTGATTGGGAGGTGTTATCTCGGCTTATAAAAGATAATGATGATATGAAGTGCTAACTTCTTCTTTCCGAAGTTTACAGATAATTGGTTTTGTGCATGAAACCGCAGATACGGAGGAACAACTGTATATATATCAGAATTAACTTATCAACTACTTGTCAACAGCACCGGCCTTTACTTACAGGTGCTATGCTAGTATTTCAACTTTGCCTGCACATCTCAAGTTTGCGACACGTCAGTTGGATGCTCTATGCACATACTTTGCAAATATTTTTACGTGTATTCATTGAAACAAGGCTCCTGGAGCCATTTTGAGAATTGTCATCTGATGCAAACATTTGCGTTCCCATTGATATGTCAATTAATAGTTATATTATAGGCCTTGTACACAAAGTTTGCGAATAGTGTGACGTGGGATTGATTGTTAAACAAGGCTCCTGGAGCCATTTTAAGAATTGCCATTGCTGCTCTATGTAGACTGCTGTATAATACTTTAGTTATTTGATTGTCTCCACTCGTCCTTAAATCCTCTCAGAGTAAGAATATTGATCCGAATAAATTTTTTATTGATTATGAATTACCAATATACGAATACGGTTAATACCAACGATATGATTGAATACTGTCGTTTAAACTAGGCCCGTTGCGTCGGATATGAAATCTAACATAGTGTTGATCTCAGCGTATACACTTGGTTTGTTCGTAGAGCAAACGCTGCTACCCCAGGACACAGCTCCGATAAGCACTGGTACAGAATTGGAGTAGATAACCAGTGGTCCACCAGAGTCACCCTGTTAACAAAATATATTTCATTTAACCAAAAGGAAAGGTGTGATAACACCACGATCGAAATCTAGAAAAAATTTGTCATAAATTTCCGAGCATGTAACTAAAAGTAATTCTATCGTTTTTGCAATAATAAATATGCATTTAAAATGACTTGCCAAAATGTCATTTCTCTGAACTCGTCAACCTAATAAGTCTTACTTTACTTACCATACATGAAGAAGCATCTCCAGTTCCCCCGGCACATATCATTGTTGCCTTTTCTGCTAGGGATTATTTGTCTTTTTTTTTCAGTAATTTGAGTTTTCGTATTATAAACACTATGTACGGTTTGAATATGGATTGTTGTGGAAGTCTGCGATTCAGATTTCTTAACTACTTATAATTGAGGTGACTCACAGATACGACCTAGTACGTTCCGCCCCCTACTTACACTCGTAGTGGAAGCAACGGTAGAAGATAATCTAATGACAGCCAAATCTTCTCCATGAGCGTTCGTACTGTACTGCGGGTTCACAGTAAATGTTGCTGCTTTGATAGATGTCTTGATAATGGAGGTTAAGTCGGTGATTCCCATAACCACGGTAACGAGTTTTCTGGGTAAATGAAACAACCATGACTCTAACTAATATTCCCTAATATGATTAGCTCGAAATTTACGCGCACAGATTTTGACTTTAGCACAAATGAAATCGAGGTATTACATAGGTATAAATTATTATTATCAATAAGTAATATAGATTGTATTCTTTATTACTTTAGTACTGTTATAGTACAACTTACGCGGTGTAGTAACAATGGGCTGCTGTGATAACATACTGGTTGCTAACGAGAGAACCGCCACAGAAATGACTGCCGGATAGTTGGAGGGAGACCTGCAAAATACACACCCGTCGTTAGGTGGGAGTAATGAGCACATTTGGGTGAAAATGGTCCATCTGTTTCATAGCATACTTACCGTAAGCCAAAGAAATAATTGCGAATAGACAGAGTAATTTCATACTTTCTTTTCGTTAACGACAGTCTTCCTTCTTGGAATGATGAATACCAGTGTAGAATCAAACTGATTTATATACCTTATAGTTTAAGAAGAGAACCGCAAATTCTATTCCGTCCTATTTGTTTCTATTTTGGAATCGTGTATCATATCCACCTGGTCAAATACATAACAATTCCCAACAGGAACTTCATGACTGTCGTCGATATGACGTGTAGACGAATAGTTATATTAGGGGACATCGACGTTCGTAAGATATTACAACACTTTTCACTTTTCGCTGATGTAGGTAAGCTAATTGTCAAAACGTGTCAAAACGTGTCAAAACGTGTCAAGACGTGTCAAAACTTACGCTACTCCACGTACCTTGCCTTATGAGGAATAAAAGCATTCTATCGCGTTGTCTGCTATCATATATTTCTTAAAATTTTATCCCATCGATTTTTTATTTGCTATTCATACTCGTTGATTAGAACAAATATGTGAAAATTCACGAAAGTATTAGTGTCTTAGCAGATATCATTGCACAAACGGCATTAAAGTTGTACAGTTGTCCCCAGGTATCCGCAAATAGGTTCCATGACCAGGGCGGATGCAAAGTACTGCGCATAGTAGAGAACCCCATAATGTGTACAGTACATATGGTAAATTGTCAAATGAAAAATCTCCTATTGTACTTATTAGCTTCTTTGTTTTTGCTGCGATGATCCATGCTGACGATAATACAAGGGTACTGTACAATGTTTATGGTGGTTATATGGAGCGCGCTTTAGGTCAGTTAACGAGGGTTTTGATAACAAAGCTATTGCGATTACACTGCAACGAATGGAAACAGCTTCATTCCGAAGCTTGAAGATACAGTCGTATCGCGGATTTTATATTATATTTTAATGTAATATTATATATATTTTATTTCACGATAAATGCCGTGCCGTACAGTACTAGTATGTTTAAGCGATAAAAGTTTGAAAAAAATAAAATAACAGGTCAAATGATTGTGGGAAAGGTTAATTAGGTAAATAAGAGTGTGGGAATTTTTAATGGTTTAAAATACGTTTAAATAAATTCAAATTGTTAAATAAACACCAGTATGTGGTTTCTACTTAGCGTATGCTCCGCTAATATTTCATATATTGCCTGCCCATCTCATGTTAATATTATTATGCAAAAGGTCATTTGAACGCCTATAATAGGCCTTGTACACATAGTTTGCAAATAGTGTCACGTGGATTTATTGAAACAAGGCTCCTGTAGCCATTTTAAGAATTGTCATCTGATGCAAACATTTGCGTTCCCATCGCTATGTCAATTAAAAGTATATTATAGGCCTTGTACACATAGTTTGCAAATAGTGTGACGTGCGTTCGTTAAACCAGGCTCTTGTAGCCATTTTAAGAATTGTCATCTGATGCAAACATTTGCGTTCCCATTGCTGCTCTATGTAGACTGCTGTTTACTACTGTAGTTATTTGCTTGCCTTCACTAGCCCTTCTTAAAACACCTCAGAGTAAGAATAGTGATGAAAATGTTGATCCGAATGAATTTTTTATTGATTATGAATATACGAATACGGCTGATACCAACGATATGATTGAATACTGTCGTTTAAACTAGGCCGGTTTCGTCGGATATGAAATCTAACATAGTGTTGATCTCAGCGTATACTCCTGGTTTGTTTGTAGAGCAAACACTGCTACCCCAGGACACAGCTCCGGTAAGCACTGGTACAGAATTGTCGAAGGTAACCAGTGGTCCACCAGAGTCGCCCTGTTAACAAAATGTATTTTATTTAGCCAAAAGGGAAGGTGTGATAACGTCACGATCGAAATCTAGAAAAAATTCGTCATAAATTTACGAGCATTAAATCACGCAGTCAAACAAAAATTTCAACCCCTATTAAAATTAGCATAGGATCGACCTCAGCTCAGAGATGTACTCAACAAGTCTTATTCGACTTACCATGCATGAAGAAGCATCTCCAGTTCCCCCGGCACATATCATTGTTGCCTTTTCGTAAGTGCTTCCCCATTGACTTGTGCAGTAGTTGTCGGTACGCAGTGGTAACTCAGCCATTTGAAGTATATCCGTATTTTGATGAGCTATTAGCAAACAGCAAAGTGAAAATTTTATTCACGGCTTTTCCTGTGATAGATTTTATTTCCAAGTATTGCTATAGAGGATAATACTTACTGACGCCATTCACATAACCCCATCCGGTTGTTGTCACCGTTGTAGATCCGAGTACATAATCCGATGAAGACGTACTGAATGCGATTGGCTCTATCTAGTAGAGTAGGAAAAGTTTTATTCTCTGCTAGGGATTATCTGTATTTTTTTTAAATAATTTGAGTTTTCGTATTATAAACACAATGTACGCTTTGAATATGGATTGTTGTGGAAGTTCAGATTTCTTAACTACTTATAATTAAGGTGACTCACAGATACGACCTAGTACGTTCCGCCCCCAACTTACACTCGTAGTGGAAGCAACGGTAGAAGATAATCTAATGACAGCCAAATCTTCTCTATGAGCGTTCGTACTGTACTGCGGGTTCGCAGTAAATGTTGCTGCTTCGATAGATGTCTTGATAATGGAGGTTAAGTCGGTGATTCCCATAACCACGGTAACGAGTTTTCTGGGTAAATGAAACAACCATGACTCTAACTAATATTCCCTAATATGATTAGCTCGAAATTTACGCGCACAGATTTTGACTTTAGCACAAATGAAATCGAGGTATTACATAGGTATAAATTATTATTATTAATAAGTAATATAGATTGTATTCTTTATTACTTTAGTACTGTTAGTGTACAACTTGCGCGTTGTAGTAACAATGGGCTGCTGTGATAACATACTGGTTGCTAACGAGAGAACCGCCACAGAAATGACTGCCGGATAGTTGGAGGGAAACCTGCAAAATACACACCCGTCGTTAGGTGGGAGTAATGAGCACATTTGGGTGAAAATGGTCCAGGTACATACCTGCCATGGGTATAGAGTGATCGAGGTCACGTCTTCTCCTCCCACGATTTTTTCATTGGCTAAAATGAAACGTTTTCATTTCATTCATATTGACCAGAATAGACCTAAATGTTTGTACCTACCGTAAGCCACAGATATCAAGGCTAAGAGATAGAGTAACTTCATAATTTCAATTCTTCTTGACAATCTTCCTTCAGAAATGATTAGTGAATGGATGTATTCACTAACTTTATATACAGTCCTTGCAATGCTAAAATTAAATATACAATGCTAGAAAGAAGTGTTTTTGTATAGTCTGGCTGGTCAGATGTTGCTATTTTCGTCTTTATGAAGATTGTTTATTAATCACTTTCACGATGTACGTATTATTTTGGTATTCAAGCTATAGATTGAGTGCTAACGTTAGAACAGAGGTGAAAATCACAACCTGGCACGAACCTAAACTCACCCTGCACTAACGTAGTTTCGTCGCCGTGATAATAGGGTTCCAGTTCATGTTTATACACGGAAAGACTGTGTGACAACATGTATATACCATTCCTTCCTTAAAGATCTTTAGATAAAGTAAGATCTTTATTCTTTACCATCATTTATACCGCAGTAAGCTAACTTTGCGTCTAATCTACGCGATATTCTGTGAAGATATAAAATGTCGACAGGCAATAGTTTGAATACTCATATATATTTTTACTAACCATGGAACTAGTTCATTGAAATTCATATTAAAAAGGTCAGTCATTATAAATACTAAGAAAGGATGTAGACCTCGACACAGAAAAATTTATACATAAAATACAAAAAGACAATTTACATAAATTTCGAATGTATTTCATAAACAGCAACAGCAATTTTTCAACCGTGGCTTCCTTGAAGTACGGAAATATTTCCCAGAGTCTGGAACAAAACAAAATAAACTGTTAGGAACTACTATGGACAAAACTTTTACTGATGAGTACTAGCTGTGCCTTTTTCTCTATTATATATCATATGTGGTTGGTATTCTATATTTTAAGAAATTTAAGTGGATTAATACACAGACCCGTCAGACAGATCGAACTGATAAATACTATTTCGTTCTTTAGTTTCATTGTTCATTTTATATTATATATATATATATGGCCTGTGCAAAAAATAGGAAAATCAAGAAATCAGGGTCGCCTCTGGTCCCAGACTTGCTGGATAAATCTTCCGTTATCTGCAGTAGTATTGTATGATATTCGTATTTACCTCTCTTGCCGCAAGAACTGCGTGGATGCTTGGACATGGTGGACAAGGTTTCGTGCAGTTAGGTGGAATGACAGAGAAGGTTTCACATAGCGCGCTTATGTTGACCTCCTTGAACACTTCCCCTAGAACGTTGTGGTCGCATTTCCTGTTTATTTAAATAGATATTACCAGATTAGAAAAAAGGAAAATCAAATGTTTCCAGGAAAACAAAAACTTTCAGTTCTGTAAAATGTAATCCACGTGATCAATGTAATTGTGTCGGTAATTGATAGAACTTGCATCATATATGCATTTTGAACGATATTTCTAACTCATTTTTTTTGATAAGTTGTTAAATATTTCGCTTCGCTATAAACTTAGTTATCAGATGCGGTTGATATTATCCAGATAAAACGTCTTTGGCTAACAGTGTTGAATTTGAGCAACTAACAGATAGCAGGAGAACCAAACAAGTCGTTTACTCGTCACTATCCTGTAGTAAAGCAGCTATAATTATGAGCCGGGTAGAGTGAGGTAACGGAAATGGTTCAAAAATGTCGATCGCGGTATAAACGCTGTGACTAGTTGTTCACATTTTTTTCCTGTAGGTTTCACAATCTAAGTCTGTATGCCACACGTGTATGTTATGTATTGAACACAGAAAACGGTTTTTGATTTTGAGAGTTCGAATTAGAATTAAGCTTTAGAAAACGTACGTGCAGAAACATCCCATATTACAGCTGATAAATTTGCGATTTCTCTTTGCCATTTCCAAGTACAAAAGAACATGTGCTGTGCCATGTTTCTGTGGCGTACAGATGTCTTTTCGAGTCTCGTGTCCGCTGCAGTGACAACCGTGTGCGGGTTCAAGTTCACCTGAGCATCGTAGGTCATCGCTTTTTAATTTGTATTTGCATTTCCTGAAAATCAGAGAAAGATAATGAAATAATACGAATATCATTTCCTGATAACTTCGAAGAAGTCATTAAGACGTGCCAACATATTAACCAACATCAGATCGTGTTGATAGAATTTAATACATTTTGTAATTTTAATAAAGGGAAATAATGGTTATATTTAAGTGCAGATTGTTCGGATTTTCCCTGGGATGTGGACATGTTCCTGAAGTGTATTTTGTGAATTCCTAGCTTATATGTCATGTGTTTGTGTTAATGACGTACGCCATTTTGTTTCGGGTGTGTGTGAAAAGTGAGGCTAGTCATCGCGAGACAGAGTTTGCAACCTGTGGGAGCCTTGGTAATTGTTAACATGTGAAGACCATGTATGTATTCAAATAATAATCTTTGTAATTATCAGGTGTGATTTGTCAGTCATGATTTTTAGGTTTTCAGATAAAGTTAAATCACTTCTTGCATACAAATAAATAGATTTTCTGAAGTACCTCTGAAACTTTTTTGACACTGTATTAGTAACCACATGAAATGACAAACAATTATTTGGACTTACTGACAAAAGCAAGCCTTGTCACATCTGTTTCTGTTCCTCTGTTGACAACTGTTTTTCAAAACTTTACTGCAAAAATTCTGCGGACATTGGTAGTTGGGGGGAAGTTGAACCTGGTTATGCCTGCTGCATGATTCTGGTGATTTGGTTTGGCAACATCGACACTTGCAGTAAGAATTTTTCTGTTGAAAATAATTTGTGATATTCGTATACCATATTCCTAATTGTGTCCCGTAATATTTTAGTTAACGAATATTTCTCCTGCAGTCGGTCGTTAATTGCAGTAGCTAAAATAAGTTTTACAAGTACTTGTGAAAGCTAGTCTATTTTCAAAGTGTGCAAGCAAATGGCTATAGACCACATCAAGCTTTACTAGTACATATTAGTCGTTGTTTTTTTATCGTGACATTTGCGGCAAACCTACAATTAATTTCGAGATTCTACTTTCGTTCACTGCTTAAAACTATTTATAATTTAATCAAAAGATGCTTTCGTAAAATGCCAGCTGAAAACGACAACTAATTAATTGCTATTGTGGAGCAATTGGCGCAAACAAGTACCGAATACTTTCATCAATATAAATTGCAATACAAGTGCAATTAAAAGATTTCGTTTGCGGACGTTGCGGACTGTTGTAATTCCGGCCTCCTTTGAAAAGGTTAATTGTATTGCAATACATGACCTATAAAATCGCCCAGCTGTTCAATAATCTGAAGTATTTGCATGTCGAGAAATACTCAATTACTTTACCTGGCAGAGGTATTGTCAGCAATTTGCTTCATGCGAGAGAATTTTTTTTATGCGAGAGATTTCTCTTTTATGCGAGAGAATTCTCTATTATGCGAGAGAATTCTCTATTATGCGAAAGAATTCTCTATTACACGATAACATGTCGAATATACTGGTCAGTACTAATATACTGTTCAATCCCCAATATTCCAGATAAAGATGAAGTTAATCGGTTACCCCTAATTCTGAATCACGACCATCGCGAACCACAAAGAAAACATAACCAACCTCTCCTACTGCGGGGTAACGTTTTGTCCAGAATGTAATATCAAAAAAATGAATCAATAAATTTATTAAAAATCACTCACCGCCAGCAATAGATTCACTTGATCTTCTGTTAGGGAATTTGCTTCTTCCAAGGTAACATTGAACCGTTTACGTGCAATTTTCAGCAGAATTGATGGCTGAAATAACGACATCTTAGTAAGACAACTATTTTGACCATTTCTTCCCGAATCTCTCGTGTGAAAATGGTTACACAATGATTCGAAATTATTTTCGATCGTGTAAAGATGATTTATTGAAATATATAGAAACAGTGAAGTTACCGATTTTTGGGTAGTTCGCGTTTCCATGGAAGCGGAAGTGTTTGGCTCAATCGGCGAGCCAGCATCTCGGTGGACGAAAAATATCAGTAGAGTCAAGCAAATAAAGATATAAGTTGACATGTTTTATTTTATCACTTTGTAACGACTCTTCACAAAACTTCTATACTACTATAACGAGAGAGAATCTAAAAATGAAAACGAAGGTTAAATCGCCATGAATTATAAGCATAAAAAGTTGTGGATGGCATCGCGTCAATGCCAAATCGAGAGCCAAAAAGACTAGTGATCACCGGCATCCGCTTCGACCACTGTGGTTTCAAATCGTTTCAGGAGTCGTATTTATAGACCGTCTAGATGTCAGAAAAAGGTAACTAATGGCGGTAATACAACTCCCTAATTGCACAGCTTTCATTCTGTGCAATTAAACTTTCAAATTGGAAATTTTTAGAACCGGGCCTTCAGATTTAAAAAAATACTTGCAAATCGATCGCCATGGCAACAGTCTGACGTATTTAAACTACGTTAGATCCCGAAATTCTCCAGGACGCTCTAAAGCTCAGTTGTGTTACGTACCGGGTTCTGCATTGCTTGATATTTTCTCCTTAGCATAACGTTTACACCTGTCGGTTAAGTACTTTTTAAGTACATGGCATAGCATGAAAGCTAAACAATTTACACTAGCAACTGACTAATTAGATTTTGAAATAACCGGTAAGTCGAGAAGTAATTAGCGATTTGCGATATGTTGTAGGAGATCTTAGTTCATTTCAGAATCGTTTCTATCTATAGGCATATCTGCAGTTTCTATAGACCTCGCCTGTCTAACCACAGGTGAAATAGTTAACGACTTCTTGATTTATAACTGTTTCAAATATGATACCATTGTAGGTAATATCAACATAACTGTAGTGCGTTTCTGTTTTCAATAAGCTTCTCTATATTTAGGCCCGAGGTCAAAAACTGCCTTTAATCGTTTCACTACAGCTAATATGCTTGATAACTGCAGCAAACGCTACTGCTTTCCCGAACCCAAGAGCGTTTAACCAGTAATGATTTGCTATTATGCAGTGAAATAAAGCAGATAAGAAACACTTATTGCTGTGGTATACCCGGAAGCATCCGATTTTCCTCGCAGTTCAATTACAAGAAGCCCTACTCTTCACAGAATCGGTGAAAAGTAGCGCGGAACCAAAAAGACAGCAGACCATATGGAGATGGTTATCTGTTTAGATTATCGTGCAAGTCCCAGAATTAAACGAGAAAACAATACTCGAGTTCTTAGAGACGCGTATTATTTCCCACGATCATAATATTTACGAAAGGGCCACGAGTGGTAGCGAATTTAGCCAAGTACTTGGCAAGCAAGGTGAACTTTCGAATGAGTTCCCCCGCAAAGAGTCAGAATGTTTTAAGGACTGAATTCGTAAGTAAGGTAGGTAAAATTAGCTTGTAGGTGAAATTCTTCTATATTATTTACGTTTAGCTTTCACTTTGAGATTGGATTGGATTCCAATTTTTTAACGTAAAGGTTTACCTGCATTGAGCAGTTTTATCCAATACTTCAACAATCAAATTTCAACTCAGAAAACTACATGCTGCCCCTCTTTACAATTCTAGCGCTCCTATGTAAGTTGGAAATACCACTGAAAAGGAGTAATATCACTCATCGTTGTACACCCCTAATACAGACGAAGGTACATATATCACTTGATTGGCAAGGTTTTGAATAAATGTTATTGAATAATTTATTGCAGCCATCCAAGCATCCAAGCACAAAACAACAATCACTCACAATTCCAACACCAAATTTGATTCAAATTCAGCATCGATACTTTATGCTCGGCATATAAATCAACCCCTAGTTTTTGAGCGATGTTTTAATCTTACAGCGCCGGCATATACGATATTTGCTTAAGCAACAACACAGTTACATAAGTCGTACATAGCGATATAAGTGTCTGTGGTATCGACTTTCCGCTGGGATAATTACAGTATACGGTATATTGAACTTGTCAAGGCGCGGCTTACAACGAAGAGTTACATAATTTTCCAAGTAACGAAACAATTACGATGATTCTACGCAAGTACGCGAGTCTCCTTTACAGTCGGTCAAGCAACGAACTTACAGCGATCCAAAAAATTCGCTAATCGGGCTATATCAAGTCACGTCGACAGAAACGAATCTTAAATATTTACGTTTTATAAAGCAGCAGCACGCGATATGCCGTGTCAGAACGATGGCGGAAATTTTTTCTACGAAATTTTTTATCGACCTTCGACCTAGAACTTTGATTTAACCCGGCTGTTTCCTTAATTCCATGTTGCTGGTAATTTCTATCCACTTATAAATTTGCCAGAATTTTTTAATAGGTTTCCACAAAATATTGAAATCTATCTTTCTATTGAAGGCAAGTGCTGATTTTCTGAGGATTTTTTTAAATCTTGATAAAAAAATAAACGAAAGCAACTTAAAAGCAAAATTGAATAAACTTTTCTCGCTACTGAAGAATAGCTCCGGTTGATTACGGTTTACTGGAACACTGATTTAAAGAAACAGACTATTTGTTTTTGCTTATTTCGTTCGATATAATGTAATGGCTAGTTAACTGGAATCCACTAAGTCTTATCATATTCTTGCAAATTTATCTGTAAAAGTTTACGAGGAATTCAAAAATGCAACGAGATTTCGAAAGGAGAAAGTTCTTACGAAATATTCCATTTTGTTCGGGTTTACCTAAGAGCGCTAGTAGAGCCTACTGTTAATTTACGATTGCAAAATGTCGGCTTTTTTGTGGAATTGTTGTCCACTATTTGCTACCGTGAGTAAAGAACGATATTCTCTCGCGATAGGACACCCGCGTGAACTACACGATAGCGTGCAGCAGCGGAAAAACTCAACACCGTTTCCCGTAATTCTAGTTACTGCTGCTTGCCTCTTCGATCGAGTTCAATAAAACGTTACGAAGTTCAATTCAAGGAAACTCTAATCTGTAACCATCAAAACGTATCATCATATCAATTTATTTTGTAAACTGACAAGTTTTAAACTCCCGGAATTGTCGGAATTCTGGGTAATAAGTTAGTACTAATAATGTTTGATTATTATTTTACGCTGACTACTCAAAATGAACTCGTTTAATCAGAAACACAATACCTCATACTGTATTATATTTTATATTATATATTTTTCAACAATTAGCCTTTAGACATTGCATTTGCTGAATTAATTGACTTAAGAGTGACCAAAAATGGACTAGAAATATTGCATGTTCCGCAATGACGTAATAATTATAACGGGTCGAAGGGCAAGGTTTTTTCCAAGATGTAAACATTTGTCCTCTAAGCTCTGTAGAATGTCTGTGGTCTGTCAGTAAGTAGCAGTAGCTAGTGGAAAAGTCTTGTAAACATTTTCAGTTTTTGACAAAGTAAAATTGAGTATATTTGAGCCGTATAAGCTGTGAAGAGATAAAAAACACACGATTTTACCCGACTGTGGAAAAATGTGAGTAATTATTTTCTAACTGTATAAAAAGTAGGACATTTTAGTAATGTACATCGTATAGACTTATGCTCAGGAGGTTAGAAACGCATAGCTTCATAACTATCTACGCTGTTTGCTGGAAACGGGAAAGGGGCCACCAAAGATTTTATATTGTTTCCAAAAAGGCGGTACAGACATCCATTGCGTAATATGTGCTTCGTGAAAACGTCATAGTAATCAAGTATGTTACTACATAGAAATAAATTAGTGGTTAACGTTTTTTCATGTAATGATTAGAAAGCTACATTCGCTCAATCAGCCGCGGTAGAACCAATTTTCCTCTTACAAAATTCGGTATTATCAATAAATCTACCTTTACATGTTTGGCCTTGTGCCCTGCAACGATTTCACTAGAACGAACAGCGGCAGCGATTATTTGGGATTTTTTACTATGCAGTTATCCGTTTATCTCGATTGTTTACTGTTTATAAATCGGCTAAGATTACATGAAGTTCGCGCGTACTACTTTCATCGTTACGGTACAGCGCAGCGGCAAGATATACACAAAACAAATATTCCGATCAAAGTTTTGTTGTTATACATGTCAGGTTCAAATTTTTAAGCAAACCTAGTCAACCCAATGCCAAATTCTACTCACGAAATTCGGACGAAAAAATACGAAAGTTTCCGAAAAAATACGACATGAAAAGAACGAAAGTAGAAGAACTCTTTTTCTCTCATTCAGATTGTTATACATTCCCCAAATAGCTGATAAAGTTGCTGCGGGTGGGTATGATCGTGCTGTATGTAGAAAATAAAATAGCTAAGTCGAATACCCCCCTCCGTTCAGAAATGGGTAAGGTCATTACTAGCAGGAATGGAAGGTTTGGGGTTGCGGTTAATCAATGTAATGCGTGTGTATATTAATCACTCTGCAATTTACTTTCTGTAATTTCATATACAGAGGTTCGAAAACTTGATGGGAATATTAGTAAAACAAGTACACTATTTAGAAACATTGGTGATTTGATCACAGCACCGCTTCCAACAAACATATATTTATAACGATATGAAATTGATTAGCATTTGTAATTTTATGTAATTGAATAATTAGCTTTTTCTGTGCCTTTGATTATATTTTCCGTGACTTAGGTGAGAACGTTGCTTATTGTAGAATTATAGAAAACTGCCTTAAGCCTAATACCATAACATCATAATGTCACTCTTGCCAACCATCAACATGTGTTTTATTGTAAAGCGAAAGATCATTTATATCATTAATCTAGTGTATACGTGATGTGTGATAACTAGACGTTATATTACGGTCGCATAATAAGCGGATTTTGTTTGACAATGATAAAATAATTTGGACACAAGTATGTGATTTCTATTTATGTAATGAAATGGCGTGCGAGCAAAGATTGTTGTCCACCGCACATAGGACAGAAATGTACGCCTCCTCGCGTTCAAATGAATGCAGCCGATTGTCTACACGATCATAATTTTTGTCCGAAATTTCGTCGGAAATGACCCGTCACACAGACAGTACGACAAACAACCTTGTGTTTTCAACCGTCAATATTTTGGATCCGATTGAGTAATATTTTTTCGCCTGTGATAAGTATAATTATCACCGCCAAGCCCAGCATTATAAGCGATTAATTGTTGACTGATGTGACACAAACTATTTTGTGTTTAGCGACAGATAAACCGATTTGATTTGTTTACTATATACGAGTTTACACGAATGTTACATAAGTTACAGACTTTTCTTGGGATTTTCTCGTTTTCCTCGGATAAATCTTTTCCACTCAACTGAATATGCGAAACTTTTGACTATTCGGTTAGTTTTAAAAGATTCATCGATCCAGGATCTTAATTGGTGCCGATTTGGCGAAGTAACTTTCACCGATCCCAAACTGATATAATTGCACCGAAATTTATTTACCTTTTCGTCCTCACACCTCCTTAAACGGGAACAAATCAATCGAACAAAACAAATTGATATAATTAGCCCAAAATTTATTTACATTTTCGTTGTTTTGACGACTCGAAATCACTATTAATTGCTTTGGCTTTCCGGTCTAACCATAATGAAAGGATTGCCATCGGTTTCCTTCGAAATATTACATCAAGTTAAGTTCGTCTTTCAAAGTGAACTTTATTACATAAATTCCTAGAATTACCTGTACCTGTACCTTTCATTAGCATTGCCAAATTGGCTCAATTAGCACATTTTAACAACATTACGGAATGCTTCTCTCTGGCTAATAACGTTTAATGTCTCGATTACACGACATATCGTAATTCTGAAACCCAAAGACGTTCAAAAACAAAAATTAAAGACCTATATTTGGTATAGACACACTGTTGAGGTGACGAGGATTCTTAGAAAGGCGTAACTAAATAGATGCCATAAGCAGTAAGTACATTACAGCGTTTCAAAAATATCCTAGTGAAAACTAAAAATGTTCTTTTAATTATTCACACGATACTTTGATTTAATTGGAATTTTCTATATTCTTACGTCTTTTCATCGTATTATACTATGGTTGTTCATAGTTCCTATGTATACATAACCGTGAGGCTTCTATGCATCTCCGATTCAATATATCGTGTGATCTATAATAATCGCAAGGTTTGCCTATTTGTCTCCACTTCTTAACGGATCTTTACCAAATTTAGCACAGAGTTCAGTTGCAGACCGTAATAATGCATACCTGCTTAAGAACATAACTAAACCTGACCAGAGCTAACTTCAACCTAATCGGTAAAGCCTGACACCCAGTTGTCATAATTGCATGTTTCTTCTCAACTTAGTTGAGTCCTGCAACTGTTTAGCAAGGTTCTCCTGGTCCTATTGCCGAAAGCACAACACAGTTGGTACTTATATAGAGGTAGTAATGGTGCGTCAGTAAACAAATGTCAGAATAACTTTAAATTAATTCCGATCAATCTCCAGATAATCTTTCAAATCTACCGCAAATATGGTAAATTGATATTTACAGATACACCCTTAAATGTGCGTTATCCCCTCCACCTTAACAACGATTGCCCTGTTGTTAATAATTTTAGCTGGTAATATTTTTACATATTGACATGACATTCTTGCAGCAATCGTATATATCCAGCATTGTCGTCTGAGAGCACTTACCAAGGCTAGGTCATTATTATCGTTGACGACAGAAATCCGTTTAAATGGGGATTGGAACTAAATATTTACGATCTGAAAGGTCCAGGAGAACAGGGAGTACACTGTTGGTGTATATGGTAATAGAATATAAAAACAATATCGGTTATGTAGTGTGGTATTTATCTCGCTAAAATAAGTTTATAAACATGCAGAACACGTATCGAAAGACAGTACTTGCTCTGTGGTTGCGTACGCTATTCGGTTATCAAGGTGGTGCGAGTTTTGAAGGTTATGTTGGTTTATCAACTATGCGTCGCTACGTAGTTTCCCTTACGTCCTTTCGTGGTTTTCACGCAAATCAATAGATGCACTATAAGTTAATGTCAATCAAATAGGCTTGCTGGGTGTGCTGGCGAAGTTTTTTCGGTCGCACCTATTTTCGTTCTCTGTATTTGTTGTTATTTGTAGAATTAGCGTTTAAAAATAGTGCAGCTGTTGTGTTCGGTCAATCTAACTATCCAATAGGCAAAAAAATGAATTGAAATAGATTAATGATAATTTTTTATTTCTTTCATAATTTATCTTTGTTGCGGAGTAAGGTGCAGTTAGATTCTACTGCTGATAAGTATTTGAATTTTCTACGTGAACGATGGTATTCAGATAAAAAAATTCAACTCAATTCTCTCTTTTTCCGTTACATAACTTAAATTTTCTTTCTTTTTTATCACATTGCTCCCACCAACATCCGCGAGGCATAGTCGAGCTAAATCTCGTATCAATGTTCAAGTATATATCACAAATAAATATTCCTGCATAAAGATGTATTTTAAAATATTAAAATATATGTAATCAATTCACGTGAATGATTTCACATTCGAGTGCGAAACATTTTTCTCTCGTATAAATAATGAGCATTTCAACCATTTTACTGACCATAAAATTGATCCACTTGTGGAACTTCTCCGTAGCCGCCTAATGTATTCACAATTTCCCGATTCAGCAACTCTTGATTCCAATTTTTGAAGCATACTTTTTATTCTCTCATATGCTAATGCTATGCAGTTTATACAGTTAGACAAAAATAATTTAATCTTTTATTAACGTAATAAAATGAACTACGCTTGTAGTGATCGCTTTGGGACAGTAATGGAGGGATATGAATATGAAACAAATATGTTATAGGACCGATTGATATTGATAAAAATATCCGATTGGTCAAATTATTCGTAATCATAATATATAGCGTCCACTGTATTGGTCCGATATTCCTTGTGTATAACGTGAATTACTTGATACAGTGGACGCCGCTTATGATGATCGAAGATAATGTATTTAATACCAATCGGTCCCAAAACACATATATATCAACTCCCTAATGTTAGTAGCAAGTTTACTGTCCAAATGCTATCACAATAAGCGGCAGCCACTTGCATGTATATCCTCTTCTAAAATGAGCAAGAGAGCACGAGTGTTCAATATACTTATGTGCTCATTTAGTGGTAACTCTATCCGGTTCTAGCGCCTCCCCCGTGAAATAAAATTTGTCTGATTTTTATCGCAAAGTTTCATAAACATTCAGATGAGGATTATCATTACGTGAGTCGACTGTTTCCCGATTTCGCCGAAGTTCAGATCGTACATTGAGTTGTCTCGGTCAAATAATTGCTTGTATATTTTGTAAGTCGGGTGATTAGAATTTTCTTCAAGATGGAAATCCTTGGTTTCTCTTTCTTGCTATCGGATTTCGATTATATATATTCTTTTTTAATAGATTATAAATTTATAAGTTTATGAGAGACCTATTTGTAGATTCTAATGCCTTATTTAACACCAGTTCTTACCCAGGGTTGTTGGTTAGTATGTCTAAACGAGAGAATAAAATCATGGACACAATTTGACATCTAGTGAGTATCAAGTTATTAACTGATGTGTAGAAAAATATTGTAATAGAAAGTCAAAGGGGGAAGCAATATTTCTACTACAACAAAACATCGATTGGGCTCGATGAGATTTTATGGACCTCGATCTAAATGGAATATCCTCACATGTCCTTATATAATTACTGTATCTTTGTATTTTGTACCTTTACTGAAACTTCAATTTCTGAAAAGGAAACAGTAACTATTTACAGAATTGCATTTTTAGTGCTATTTTCTGAACATGATTTTTCTTCCAGAATTACATAAGGATCTCACTTTCTCTCTGGGTTACTGATATCCTACGATAGATTTCCCTGACATGAGTTGTTTCCCTCAAGGCGCAGCGCGTAATTGCAAATGACGTAACGTTGTGTACTGTATTGTTACATAATATTTCAGTCTATCGTTACATAACAATTAACATGTAAGATTCGGCATATGATAAAATATCATGTTGTGTTGTACTATTTCTATTTATTTATTAATTCGTGTTTGTAACAAAAAATAGAATTACGTAAGCTTATTTATTGATACTTCTAACTGATGTATAGAAAAATCTCTCGCTGCAGGTTTCCTTTTTTTGTTTAAAATTTTTTAGTTATGTAATATCGGAATTTACGGGGGCCCGTACAGAATTTCTGTATATAGACTCTCTAGTAAAACTAAAACTTTGCACGTAAAAGGTATCCCTAATTCGCAGTTTGTGCCATGGAAACGATCTATATATTTAGCTTAAATATGTAAATTATTGCAAGAAGTCAACTACAGTTTCATCACACTCTCTTTCGTGTTTGCTTACTTAACTCAACGCTGAATAGAATAAATAGATAGATTCCCCTTTAGCGATAGAATGACCTTTCATAAAGTGTTTTCTCTCTTTAAATGTCTTTCCTTTACCTTCTCGCGGTGTAAAAAGTAGCGTGGGCAAATTTCATCCAACAACCTGTCGTTAGTTCGGTCAATATAGAATTGATTTTCATAATCACGTTGTATTGCATATAGATAAGGTGAACACATGCCAAAACAATATTTGCAGCGATATAAATAGCTGAATGAAATGCCGATTGGGAAATAGCTACAGAATATAGGATGGGCATTGAAACATTCAATAAATTCTCATTAAATGGTTAGGTAGCTTATTCAGGCGAAAAATTTCAATCCAATCTCCGATATATTATAACTTGTGAGTGCAGGGTAGTTGAAGGATAACGTGGACCACTCTATTACGATATTTTTTGCTAAAGAAATGATATATTTTGTTCTCTTCCTAATCCCTACAATAGACCCACTAACTCACTAGATGCACCTTCTATTCGTTATCGTAGAAAGGTTTTAGACGCTTTTTTAGTTGCAACCTGACCAGGGGAAAAATCTTGCTGATCATACTCTGAAATGTAAGATGTCTAAGGATACAGAACTACTTTTCATGAATGACTTCAATAAATTTAATTTTCTATGTACAAATGATTTCAATTAAGCACATCACTGCGGCGTGGTTGGGCGTTGTACAATACAAACTTTAAAAACAGGAATCAACTTGTAAATATACTACTCTATGTATTATCATCATCATTACGATTAGAATTTCCATTAGTTTGCACATGCTCAATAATCTCCTCTATGTGTTCAAGTAGAATTAGAATATTTCGAGATGAGAGTCGCAGGGAACAGTGTGGCAGAATGCGATATCTCGTCCAGTGATTTCAAATGTCATTATATCTGTAAAAGTGAATAGTAAAATTAAAGAGTATTGGTGTACTGTAGAGTACGAGGGTTGGGTCAAATTTGGCGCTTTTCAGGATTGGTTGACTACAGAAAATTGAATTAACGATTTGGCGCTCTTTTGAGGCTTTGATGGTCGTTGAACATTCTTTGCTAAATGGACGACTTGAATTTTGCGTTGTATCGAAAACTATGTGTATCGCTAATCCCAGTGAAGATGACACGGATGACCTTTGCATGTTGTGTGGCCTTAGATAACACCAAGAAATGTAACCTACCCGTTATTAAGTTTCGACGATCTTAATTGTCATGCCTTCGCCCGACCATGACGATTGCTTCTGTGGTTTTGGCGGACCGTATCCGTTGGTACTTGGCTTTTTTGAACTTCCGCCGAACATTTCCATTCGTTTGGCGGCCACGCCACTCCGCTTCCTCAAATCAGCAAGATCATCGCCAATGCTGCTGCCTCTCGCTTTCTCCATTTCTCTATTTCGCCTTTCGATCGCTTCCCTCATTAAGGCCACGCTCGATTTCGTCGTGGGTGAAGTGACCTCTTTTTTGTCGTCGTTCGGGGTCGATGGTGGAGTAGGCGCCGCCTCGATTATTGGCGGTTGTTTGTTTACAGGCCTTAGTGCTTGCCGGCTCCACAACGGGGTTGTTTTTTTCGGTTCGGTTATTTGGCCTTTGACGATTTCCCTGTCGGACGTGCTATTTCGCTTCAAAATTTCTGCCAGTGGGATCACCGGGGCTGCTGGTTCAGGTGTTCTCTCTTCCTTAACGGCGTTCACGACAGCTTTAGCAGCTTCCTTTGCTTCATCGCTTTCGTAATCTAGAATTACAAACAATCTGTTAGTGGTTTGTGCACATTTCTTAGCTAATCCGCATTACATTAGTATCTATTTATGAAGCATCATATAGGGGGTATAAGTCAAATATGTATATAGCTTATATTACCTGACGAATACCCCGACTTGCTGCTATTTTCAACCTTGTTCATCATTTCATTCATAACCATGGCCTGCGCAACTTTCATTGCTGGTGGTTTCGCTTCGTCCTCCTTCTTTTCTAGATAATCTTCCACGGTTTCTTCGATTTTCTTCTGAGCCTCTTCCTCCCTTTTATATTGTTTAAGCGCTTCTTCAACTCTTTGCCTGATTTCTTCCTCTCTTCTTTCTTCCTCTGAAATCTTGTCTTCCAATTTTTCAGCCGCAGCCGCAGCCGCCCTCCTGTCTTCCTGTTCCTCCAGGACCTCTTCTATTTCTTCCCGAATCTCCTCTCTCTCTTCTTGTAACTCCACTTTATCTTCCCGAAACTCCTCTATCTCCTCCCGAAACTCCTCTATCTCCTCCCGATTCTCTTCTCTTTCTTCCCGGATCTCTTCGATGATCTCAGCCGCTGCAGCAACCTTAATGACATTTTCCACTTTTTCCAACCTCTCCTCTTCCTGTCTTTCCTCAACAACATCCTCCACTGCGTCTTCTATGGAATCCTGGACGGCCTCGATCACCTCCTCTTTTCTTTCTTCTTCTTTTTGTTCTATTACTTCCTCGATAACTTCCGCCACGAAGACATTCTTAGCCAGGTCTTCAAGAATCTCTTCTCGCTGCTCTCTGATTTCTTCTTCCCTTTCTTCTTGTCTTTCCTCCAAAATCTCCTCCACTGCATCATCTACAGCTTCTATCGTTTCCTCTCGTTCCTCATTCGCCTCTTTTATCTCATTCGCAACTACAACAGCTGCGACAACGGCTGCTGTAGCGTGTCCCTCATCCTCTACTTCGATTTCTTTGTCATCCTCTTTATGAACTGTTGCTTCCGTTTCGATTATCGAAGAGGTAGCAGAAGTGCTGTGCAGAGACTCACATTCCTCCTGGTTTCTTTCTACTAAGTGGTAACAATGAATAAGCTATAAAACTATTATTATTTATTCGTATTGTACTTTATTACCTTCTGTTTCACTGATAGCTCTTGCGGCGATCATAGATGCGACAATGACCATCTTCTTACGCTTATAGTATTCATCACACTCTTTGTCCGCGACGAGGAAAGTAACCTTAATCAATGGGCAGGAATCATTGTGTATTGAAACTTTCTAGTGACGTTTCAGTACTAATGTTGTTTGAGTACTAACGTATGGAATAATAGAATCGAAGTTGAATAGTTAATTTTTCATTACCTCGTGTTCCCTCTCTTTGATTCTTTTTACGACAGCATCATGTGATTCTCCAATCACGTTCACACCATTTACTTCGATGATTCTATCCCCTTTGTAATAAACAGTATTTTTATTTACAATTTTATCATCTTGAATATTATTATAGTCTTTAACCTTCTTTCAATCCTGCATTATCAGCCGCTCCTCTGGGCAAAATATCCTTGATAAATTGTCCATCGCGGTCTCCTTCCCCAGTTAAATGGAATCCAAGGCCAGTTTCAGTACGTACCAGAATACATAACCTGGGCCTATGATCATCGTCTAATTCATCTACGTAAAAAAAACATCAAATAGCTTGAAATTTAATACCACTTCTTTCGATAGCGTTTATATGATTTTTACGAGGGGATTCAAATCACCGTACTAATACAACACTATCATCGTAAGTTATTGAATTTGGATCACAGGTCGAGTCGATTCATTTGATAACTGACTAGACTCAAGTCGGATAAAATCGAGAGACCTCGAGTAACAATACTACGAAATATCTTATTTTCTTCCTATAACAATTACCGTTAATCACAGCATCCAGCAAAGCCGCAGTTATCAGAATGTTGTTTTCTTTGAAATAAGCGTCTTCCTCTTTGCTAACCAGGAGGAAAGTTACCTCGTCTTCGGATTCTCTGATAATTTGTACAAGCTGAAAAATAGAGAAAGTTTGCTTTTTTTTGTCCTTAATAATAAATCTTTTATCCATAGCCGACTTGCCTCATTATGAGTCCTTTCCTCCACGTTTTTTCCGTTGACCTCGACAATTCTGTCCAGCTCCAGTACTCCTGCATCGGAAGATGGCCCTCCTTTTTCCACGTTAGTGAGATAATGTCCGTTATCATCTTTTAAGAAGAATCCGAATCCACCGTCGCGACGTTTTATTCTGCATAGTCTCGGCTTATACTAAAGAATCAGGTCACCTTTGGTTATTATCTCATTTCCTATCAAGTTACGTGAAATGGAAGTTGTAATACCGACCTTCAGATTGTCATAGACTCGCTTTGCTACAACTACCGTTGCTAGTGGCGCTTTGCTTTCCTCTAAAATATCCTTGATGATTTTACCCAAAGACGGTACTTGAAGTTCTTTTTCTGTTGGCCATTGCTCCACTAGCTCCCGGACTATAGCAACTCCGAGTTTATGCAGAAACTCGGCAGTCTTCCGACCTCCCACTATCATCTCACAACTGTTACCAGCATCCCTGAAATGAATTCATGCAGATTCATATTGGTAGTCTGGTATTTCATATTCTGTATTGGCTTGAGTGGTTTCCCTTTCGTCACTTGGTTAATGTGATTCATACATGTGATATGTGATTAATGTGATATGCATACATTTGTATGGTTATTAATGCTCTTGTATTTTTTATGGTAATGGAAATTCTAAATTCAAAGGAATGCAGGAGAATTTTCAGTTAATCTCCCCTATTATCAGTTTATATAGCCTCCCTTATTCATTCACAATTTTAAAATGTGAAACTGGGGAAAACTCATTGCAGTCAATGTATGGAATGTAATACTTGATCTTTTTCACACAATCTTCGTGTGTAGCTGTGAGAACTCCTTCTCCCTCAACAGCGATTAGAATATCTCCGTCTTTAAGTCCAGCTTCGTGAGCCGGTTTCCCCTTTTCAATGTCGCAAAATATGTGGAATGGGCAACCCTGCAATCAAACAGCAATCAGAGAACATAAATATGAAGGGTGATTACCGTTTTGCGAACTCCTTATGTGAGAGTCATTGTTTGAGCTCAAAAAGGATGTTTTTCGTCTTGCCATTTTGATTACTACCTCGCCCATCCTATTTTTTATTTGTTTGTAAATATAGGATAAAATATTAGATGACATTTGAGGTACGTAATCTCCTAGGCCGTGGTCTTTATATATATATATGTAGGCGATATCGTTGGATATAGGCAAGCAGTAATTTGTTTTCAATAAATTTGTAATGTGTGCGTCATGTCATATCATGGAACCTCACCTCTTGTGACGTCTATACCCTATGACCTTTTTTTCACAATAAGAGCTTTATACCCTGGAAAGGTAGGGAAGTGTGAATGCAGTAAATAATAACATGTCATTCACATTAGACACCGTAAATCAGTATAAATAGTATTGTAAAGGATTGAGGTCATTCAAATTAGAGTCCATAATTTAAAATTTATATTTAAATTAACGAATCAGGATTTCCTCCTTGCCGGATTCAAGAATATTGATAAAGTTAAATCTGAATTAAATCGAAGAGTTACATTACTGACCTTTTCCATCTTCAAATACATCCCGTAACCGCCATCTTCTTTTGCAAGCTTTGCAGAACGAATTTTATGCTTGTGCGTGTACACGATGTCATCTTTGCTGGGATAGTCATCCTTCTCTTTGAATAGTCTGTGTAAATAAATGTAAAAGTTTAAATGCAAACGATACAAGTACTGTGTAGTGGTTTTTACTATCAGCTGCAACACTAGATATCATTGTTTATGGTTTGTCGATTAAGCTATAAACTTTTATTCATCACACAATAAAGTTCAATTGTCCAGCAGAGTCTTGAACTTTACCCGACGAAAATCATTATCAATGGTAATAGCACTTTGTTGAAAATGCCGAATGGTAATATTTTTAGTTTGAATGTCGCATCTAGTGTCGTTGAAATCGGAGAATATGAAAATAACGTTCAATACATTTTATTATTATTTATTTTATCACACTTTGGTATTTATAATTGTGAAGTCTTGTGAAGTGATTGTGTAGGTATGTTTGAAAAAGGAGTGGATTTTGGACACCTGTACGTATTTCATATTACAGGTAGCGATTATGTGTTCGTTGAAATATCTTTTGAGTGTTGATGGCAAGTTCATTCTTATAGAAATATTTATTTACATTTATTCGGGACAGACGCTATCGCGTGCGATGTTACCGCTCCCAAATTCTACAATTCCACCGCCTAGACCTCTCCCTCGAAATACAATTAAATGTTGCGCTAATTCCGCTTTAAGATCACTAGATTAAGGCTTAAATAACTCATTGGATCATCGGTGTGAAGAATGACCTAATTCAAATATCTAGCCGTTGAGTAATCGTCAGTCATTACGCGGCAAATTAATTGCCTAGTTTCCGAGTGACCTTTTTCTGTCTGGTTGTATACTTTCTTGGTGTGGCGGAAAAATCAAAGAAGTTACGTAATACCTTAACGGCTATTACGTGAGCTAAGTTATTTTTGTCTTACTTTGCAGCCGTTCCGTCAAAAACAACGAAGACAACTTGACATTGTTTTTCTTTAATCAAGCCGATAACTTCGTCGTGATTCATGCCAATGGTGGACTTTCCATTTACTGCCACCACGCGATCATTGTTTATCAGACCGCATATGTCAGCCGCTCCGTCCTTGTCAATACCATCGATGTACTCTTCTGCAATGCAAGCAGTGAATTATTCCATGTACATCCGCAATGGGGAGCGGTGGGTGCCTTCTTCGGCCTACATCGCGATTTATACTATCTATATAGATAAATGATACTCACCACCCGTACTCTTTCTCGACTTAAGGAAGAATCCATATCCTTTGCTGGCAGGCTTCACAACATGCACGACCCTAACCTTTCCTTCATGTTCGCTGTAGCCGGACTCGATCACTGACGAGGTGGATTTCTTTGTCTTGGTTGAGCTTTTCGATTTTTCACTTGAAGTTGATTTCCTAGACGAAGTCGAGCCACCGCTCTTCGCCATTTTCTCTGTAATCGGTGTGCCTCTGTAAAACATTGTACTTGAAAAAGTGTTGATTAATCATTCGTTAAACTAAAATAGTTCATAGTTTGAAGTTACCTTTTCTGATATTCTTGATAACCTTCTTCATCAATAACAAGCAAAGAACATTTATTGCCTGATTTTTTGATGGTAGCGACTACTTGGGCATGGCTTAATTTTTCAACGTTTGTTTTTCCGACGGCTATAATACGATCTCTGTCTCGCAGTCCTGTTCCGTCAGCTGGTCCTCCCTTTGTCACAGATTTTATGAAGTGACCTGAATATAATTTCCATTATTTTCATAATGTTTGTATGGTTGGTACCATTACTCTTCGGTTAAGTTTCTCTAATAATATCGCTAGGCCGCTCATCGTGTTGTACTATTCTATTGTAGTTACTGATGGTATGTGTTGTGTTGACTCTATCGTAATCATAGTTTCATTCGCTATCATAGGTACATATATTCTTTATACACCGTACCTTTATTCGACTCTTGCGCCGCCATATAAAATCCAAACGAATCATTCTTCTTTTTTATCTTACAAACGCGCGGTTTCGCGTCGATGCTCGTTGAAGTTTTCTTCTGACTGCTACTGCTTTTCGTTGATTGTTTTGCTTGTGATCTAAAGTGGAGATTGTGAATGGTTGCATGTACAATGTAAGAGTACATTATGAATATGAATACTGTTGGGTTAAGCAAGGACCTATAAGAGGAAGGTGAAGTGGTACATTGTGGTCGAGCTAGGGTTTGAAATGGGATACTTGACGAAAAAGGAAACCGCAAATGCGGAAAATCAACAGAGGGCTCCATTCCACCCCCCATCATCTTCCAAAATCCTTTTGGCGTTATAGTTAATGACCTAAAACAGTGTTGAATGAAAGAGGATGACCTATGAAGAAGGGAGGGGGGCGGAGAAAGAAAATTTTGTAGACATTATGGTTGTATATTATAGTGTCTTACGGATTTTTCTTGTAGGCTGTGTCGTTAGATTTTGTAATGACGACGAACTTGACCTCGTTTTTCGGAATACAGTCTCTGATTATGGCAACGACTGAATTATGATCTTTGTCACCGACTTTTTCTCCGTTTATTGAGATAACCTTGTCGCCATCTTTTAGTCCAGCTCTGTACGCTGGTCCATCTTTGGTGACAGATGTGATTACCTAGGTATGAACGGCATAATTAATATCTTGGCACTCCCTTATCCGTCTATCGTAACCACAGGACCTAGTTTATTAGTTTGCACCTCATGGGCTTAGCTGTAGATCATTTATTAAATTTCATTAAATTTCAGAACACCGCTAATTACATTTTATTATCGACTTCCCCCAGCTGCCTCCGATTGCGGTTTTGTGATTTAATTCACCCATAAACTCAACACGTCCATCAAAACGCTTCTAATGTCCTCTAATATTAATATAAATTTCTTAATATGTATATAATTGTAATAAAAACTATCATTACGAGAAGAAGTAGTAGATCTTATACAAATATTTGTTGCATACATTGTTTTTTTTTATCTTGTGGTCATTTATTGCTTCTTTACACGGTTTGCGTGCAAAAAAAAATTCATTAACTATAACAAAGTCTATCAATAAGTCGTAAAAAAACGCCCACTTCCTTTCCAAAATCGCCCTAACCTTACCAACTCGGTCAACAGAAATTATTCACTTTGGAACAGAGGTTCGTTTAATCTTGCTTTCGGTACTAAACAACGTTAGACGATACTTTTGAAAAATCATTTATCGAAATATTATGAAGTTAGAATACTATCTTACCTGACCGGCGCTCGGGTCATCTTTCAGAAAAAATTCAAATTCTTCGGTCGGTTTCTTGATCACGTGACATTCCCTGGAACCGCTCAAGTCTCCCATATCCGTGAAATCTTTGTTTGGGACCAGCACACGGCAGCAATATAGCGTTAGTGAAGAAAGTTAAAAAGAAATATTAATGTAAAAAAAAATAAGTAAGACCATTTAGTAGAAATACGGATGCTCTGCTGATGCAGATGTGCTAATTCATAACTGTTAAAATCTTTTGTAACCTTATCACTAGCCTTATGACCCTTACACTTCTTACCTAGTAAACTAAAGAAACTATAATTCCCTCTCCTGTGATGATGGGTCAGTTACCGTATTCTCATAATTCATACTGATATTTTCTCATTATACTGTTTTTAATCTAATTGCTGGATAAAGTCCAGCTATAATAAAAACCCGACCTATGTTCTTGCAAGCTGTTTGTCGTCCTAAAGGACGTACAGAAAGCAAAGAGACCCACGGCATATGATGTACGGTGTGTCACTCAATGTTTGAATAAGATTTTGCGAACTGTGTTAGCTAATTATTATTAGAAGCTAGTGATATATTATATCAGCAATAATTTACTTCGTATTCTCTGTCTTATGGGAATGGGACATAGCGAACATAAGTAAACACTACTCTTCACCACAAATTATAACTTCGTTTTGACAGATCATGGGGTTTTAGCACTATATAGATACTAATACCTCGAAACAACCAAGATAAATACTAGTTAGTAAGAAGCAAAAATCTTCACAGCTAGTCATGTTTCAAACGAATATTCTGCTGGCCTACAATGACTTTTTATCGGCCTTGAGCATTGGAATTTGTTTTTAGTAATGCAGATAAGATGTTTTTCATGTAGGTGATTATGATGCTAGGAAAATATGTTCTGTTGTACGTTGAACCTTATAGGGAATTACTTCTGGTTGATAATTTACTAAACTCAGCTAATAAAGACTTGTACTGAATAGAAATAAACAATTTCGCTGAGATAAAGTTTATAACAAACCTGTATGCTGCTGATTTACTTATATATATATATTAATCACGTTCAGTAGCTGGTTGTGAGATGGTTTCTTAAAGGTCATCACAAGCTTCAAAGTCAAAATCTCCAATCGAATTATCTTTACTTTATATTAATAAACTTCTAATGGACCCTCGTTTTATTGCAAACAGTTGCACAGAACAGTTGTTGCAACCAGCGCACCAATAAATAATTAAAATGCGGACAAAAGTTAAATATTATTCCTCATGAGATCACTAACTTTCGGTCGGTGAATATACGTAATCAAAAATATATTAGGGAGCACTCCGGAACATATCCCTATGTTCTTCATTTAATTATTTACTGACTATCACTTATACACCATGCGTCGATATTTATAGTCGAAGATTCCCGACTATGAACCGGAAACCAGATACGGAGCAACGATAGTCAAGACGCTCAAAAAACTCTTTGGTTTACATGTTATAGTACCTATCTATTATATACTGCATATAAAAGAGTTGTTTTCCCGCTAAAAAAACCAAACAGTTAATCGGTTTGAACCAAATTAGTTGGGTTACTTAAGGTATCGTGGTGGATTTTCTTTTTCAAGAAAAGATGCCCCGGAGCCCGGGCACGCCTCGGGAATGCAGCCCCCTAGCGGATAAAATAAAACGTCGGTCGATTAAAAAAATCCTAGCAGCTTCAAGTTTTTCGATAATACTGTAATATGACGTCAGGACCTATAAAAGCTTTTCCGTCGAACACTAATTCAGTTAAAAACTTAAACGTTAGATTTTCGGGGGAAACGCTGGCCACGCCGGGTCGCTCTGCTGGTATATACATATCACAGCTGTCATAACCGTATCCTGACGAAATCCTACTAGCTGTAAGGATAAATTAGCCTTTTTTTCTGGCTGTTTTACTTAGCGGAGGCCTCGTGCAAAATTTCTTCCTTTGTAGTTCGATATCAAATTGCATCATATAGTACCCGGCTACCGTAAATCATGTCGTTGCTCGGATTTCGATTTTCCTATCGCGTCTTGGCTTGAAATTAACATGATATATCCTGACATTTCTCCGATATGGTGAAATATATTCGCGTACGAAATAAAGTAAATTGATGTAGTGTTGCAGTCAGCATTTGTAGCTAAACAAGCTTCAAATCAAATTAATAAACGCAGAGTGTCCATAAAGCCTTATCCAATTTGAGAAAAAAATTGCAAAGCAAAGCGATGAGATAAATATGTGGAATTTCTTGCGAAATGAGCAGGAAATATTAGAGTTTTCTTTACCCACATTTAATACACTAAAAACACATTCAATACATATTTTTAGTACATTTTACCACATTAAATGTAATTCTAGGAAAAATTCCATATGAACTGATGGACAAGACGGAGGGGACCTTTTTCATATTTAATCCTGTAATTTCGCACATGAGTTTTTTCTGTCATTTCATAATTGACTTTACAATGATTTTTTAAATTTGGAAAAGGACTTCACGCACACCCCCAATCACAATTATAATTTTTAACCTAAACTAGCAACTAGCTAGCGGAGCGTACTTCTGTCGTCTGTGTGGGGCATACTAATATTTCTTAGTAAGGACAACTGCACTTATGCTACATATCATCTCATCTCTCGTACACCCCTTCGTAACTCACTTAAAAAAGATCGTCTTGATATCTTTAGTCTATTGACACTGTGTTGAATATTTACAGCATTACACTACGTATGTTGCTTTCAAGGGAAATCGTGAGAATTTGAACGCCAGTCATTTGTTTATCAGGTATTCATTAACAATCAAATAAATACATACCGTCACCAAATGTTCAAGAACTACACAAATTAGTCAAAGTTATATACAATATGTGTATGTTCATGCAACTGAATACCGAATAAAAGTGGTACTTGTAAACTTCCTTCCTATATGACAAATTGATCAAGTTCAAACTAGAATCCACTGTGTACTTTTGAGGTTACCATATCGTCTCATTTCGTTTTGATACTTCTGTTAAACATTGATTCAATCTTTCCTCGTATATCGGTAAAACTAACAGAATAGGCCATTAAGTCATTAATAACGCGTTCACTTGAGATTCAATAACGTGAACACTCATTTTGTGTATTTGTGTGATATCGTAATAATGCTAATTTGATTATTTGGAATGCTCTGAATCCATTTAAATCCTCGTTTCTAAGGTGTGGTTGAACATATACTACATTGTGTTGGGCTCGAATACTACTGCTGAAGGATTGGTCATTTCTTCTATGTATATATTTACAATATACACTAAAAGCCCCTTAATTAATTCTGGAAAGCTTGTTCAGTTTATAGTTCGTGTAATTATACTATTCAATACTTTCGTAATTGCATTGGTACGGCCTTCAGCTCAAATGACAGAACCAAACCAAACTAATATCTTCTGCTTGCCTTTACTGCTACTTCTGCTCGGGCAACATGCATCGGTTATTACGTAATATACTTCTGTGGTGAAATACTGTGAGCTCTCGTTTTTTAGGATTCCAGTTTGTTTGTTGCAATGCTCATTGAATTCTCTCTCTTGTTTGAATTAGCTGCAAGTGTAAGATAAATTACCTAGCGTTTTCGTAACTCAATTTTTTTCTGGTTAATATTTAACGGAACCCTTTTGTACATCGATGAATACCAATGCAATGGCTAAATCAACAAGTAATATTTAATCTCTTTGTTTTGCAACTGCTCCACAAAAAAAAACGCGTCAAACAATGACGTCCGGTTGGACTACAATAAACAGGGTGCTCCTTGCATTCTGAAATAATTCAGTAAACCATTCTTTTATAAGTCAATATGTATTTAAAAAGGCCATAAATCACACTAGGCTATTTAGTTTTAAAGGACAAGAGTTTGTGTAATTATTACCCAATTGTTGACTGCTAGGACTCAATTCTCACCATGGCATAGCGACTAGCAGCAGCAGTTTGATTCGTTTCAATGGCCTTTAAAACGGACCAAATCCTACGCCTTGCTAAATTATCATGCCTAACTGCCTGAAGACACTACTACCCTATTTCGTTATTGACAGATACCGACTGAGCTTTGGATATAGATATCCGATGTAAGCGATATCTTTGAGTAATATCATATTTCAATAATGGTTGTTTTCTAAGACTACACAAACTAACACCTGTGCAGCAAGTGGAGAATTTCGTTACCGCTTTCTCCGGGGTTCGGATTAGGGCAAGGCTATGGTTGTACTTCGAAATTGATAGAGCCAAGATGTACTAGAAAAAGACAATATAAGTCTAACCCTAACCATCAATATAACCAAAACCCCCCAAAAGTGTGGTAGATCATATCGATTTTGGCAAGTCAATTAAGTAGATTTTGGAATGGACCTTCGATTTTCTTCGATTATATAATTTTTTCAGAAAAATTACCGTTTTATTTACATCACGTTTCATCATTTCGCGAGCTCTCATTTTACCTCGTTCATAAATGCGCTTTTAACAGAAAGGTGGTCGCCGAGAATTAACATGACCATAGAGTCGTAGACATCCCAGCCGAAATGTGTTTACTGTGTTTGTCTTGAGTTCGTAAATGCGATCGCAAGTTTCTTAACATTTTACAGATTACATCCCGTGTTTCTGATCTGGCGTTAATTATTAAACAGTGAGAAATGTAAACGAAACGAACGAGTTCTTGTAGAAAAATATTGGTCGATGACATCGTGTTATTCAGTACCTGAGCTCGTGGTGGACACCTCTAAGTTAAGCTGGGGGTAAACTAAATATATATCGCATACCAATCTCTATACTACACCCTAAAATAGTTTTCGATATTTCGTAAGTCAGAAAATACGAGTAAAAAATTGCCTTTTTATTGCCTATTTATTCATTACGTGGAAGCCTAAAAATTGATGTGGTTTGGCTCTGGTTAATAATTACCAGTTTTGACTTGTCTGGTTCAAATCTGTTATGTTCGCATCATATGTTAATCTTGTATTACAAGCAGCAAAGGGGTCGAGTACAACATTTCTAGTTTGTTTAGTGGTTTCTGCTGTCTATGAATTACAGATAAAACGTATTCTTACTATTCGCTTCTCTACTCAATTGAAATAGGGCTAGCCTCACTCCGTAATAATTCTCATAATAATATACACCGTTAAGATTGTAGTCAAACCCTTAGTTTTCCACCGAAACACACAATAACACTGACCAATATTTTTCAATTTCTAATTTTAAAACAACTTTAAACGCCCCCAAGTTACAGGTGTAAAAATGATATCACAAAATAACAAGACCATCACATGCTGTCTTTGTATCACAAATAGCTGTTTCCAAGCGACCTGTTTCTACACTGGCTTAAAATAACGCAATATCAAAAATCGTATCGCGTTTGTAAATGGCTATGCCAAACTGACAATATTTCACCAACCTCCCCTACATTACGGTTCAAATTCATTTTGTTTTATCGCATTTTTAGGACTTGGAAGGAGATTATCTTCTCGTAATTACTTATCGCTATTGAGTTCAAGCCAAGAAACCATATGCATATGACTGTAATTCTCCAAGTCACCATATGTCCGCGTGCTGGTAATAGTGGATTAAGATAAATACTAGATGAACTAATTTGAATGCAACACTATATGCTTCTGCCTTAACTGAACGATGAAATATGAAGTATAAAATTCATCCTGGAAATATGTTTTTGTACATCGTTATCATGTGCCTATAGACGTATTAGTTAGTCATATTTGACCCTCCGTCCTTTGTTACCAATAATCCACCTAATTATACCGTACTAAATTCATAGGTAAAGCGATGGCTATATTCTGTAAATATTGTTATCTTGGCAATTGAAATGTTTTATACTGTATACTGTTCTTCAATGATGAGGGTAGGTTTTTTTAACACTGTGGGAGCAGCGCGCTGAGTAAAATATTTAATATATTAACCCACGCAATTGAATAAACTGGACATTTATTTACAACTGATTCAGATAAGTTAGTAGAAATGGATTAATCGCAATGTTTATCGCCATCTATAGTCATGCTGTTTAGACAGGGGCGTAATTTCGGAGCTTGTCATAGAGGATTTTTACGTGGGTAAGCCTCTGACCACACTCATTTTCCGAAGACCTCCACTGCTGCTCATAATCCTTTCTTAAAATTCACTCCGAAATCTTGAGTTTTTTCAAGAGCCTCGCAGCAAAATAAAAATAAAGCTAAACAAGTATAATATGCGACGATATCCAGCTGTTTCACTCATAATCGATTTATAATCTTCTCTCACACAACACTCGTCTACACACTTGAATGCTAATAACTATACTGCAAGGTAATAATAATAATAATAATAATAATAATAACATTGCCAGCAAGAACACTGTTCCTGTCAAGTAGCTCTAAATGTTTTCTTCGCACGGACAACTGGTCGTTTGAATCCACTTGTTGAAAAGCGTTTGAATTAAGAACTGGTGAATGTTACTGGTGCCAATTTAAGGACGTATATATGGTAACAACATTATATATAGCTGGCTGAAAGTAAACACAACCACGCGCATATGTAAATATGCAATTCAGCTCTATACTGAAAGCATTTTCCTTGTTCGACCGATACTGTAGAAATAGATGTATTTGGCATATATAAAACCACATCAATACTGCTGAATAACGATTGAATTATATTCATCAGAAAGATCAAATGAACCTTCTGTTGTGTTTTTCAAGAAAGTGGGGATATTGGGTTTCTTCATGCAGTTTTTTGCCCCGTAGGTCTAGCTCACTTAGTAATGTCTTGTTAAATGAACACTGGAAGATGGGTTAAAAATAGCCTAGTCACTCACAATCAGTAAATACTTTAACCTTGGACTCGCGAGTTGAACGATATATTATTGTGGTGATAACATATCATGATGGAATATCTGTAATGAGCATATGAATTTTCAGCCCAGATTCTTTTATAGGAGTATATCATCCTTCCAGTCTTATGACTAAATCTGTCACTAGACAACACTCTCCAGGTCGTCTTTACCTCAACATACACATAGTTGAAAAGAATTTGTAAGAAGAGCAAATTTGTTCAAGCTATTCTACTGCAGAGATTGTAAATATCGCGTGCCTAACTATTATAAAGGGAACTTCCTTTCTCATTGAATCACCTATGTAGGTTAAAGGACTTAATAATTATGTTGGCAGTTACAGAGTGTTTACTAAGTTATACTTCAGGAATAACACTATAAAAGGTTATGGTTCCATATGTTTGCTCAATTGCGCTTTGGGTGACATCAGAATGAAGATCATGCAGTAGTTGCATGATAACTTACTGATAAACCCTGATCTGTCCCTTATTCAGCCCGTGGCAAAATCCAGACCTCGACAGCTCTACTACAGAATATATAGTACTATGTACTATCCTTTCACTACAGTAACATATAAAGTCAAGCACTATTGAGTACTTCTGCTTTGTCCTGAGTTTCAATGTGTAAACTCTCCTGGCGCTGTATTATTTTTAACTGAACTGTGACAACGCATTATAGGTCCTAACGAAATTACCCTGTAACTGATTTAATAGAGCGATGGTAAACGGTACTCGCGCAAGATCTAAGAAGTTCTTCAAACTAGGCCAGCGTATATGAATGCAATTCAATGGCGTGTGTCAAATTATCCTGAGTATAGTTTTAAAACATTCAGTCACCTCGTTGAAGAAAATCTGATAAGTGCTCTTTACATTCTTCCTACCACATAACGTTTCAAAACAGTTGGTTAAGAAGGCTCTTTATGTTGCTGTGTGTATGAAAGCATACGACCTTACCAATACTGATAACCAATTGCTGGTCCTATAAATACAATAGAGATTACTGTACGCCTTCTGAGCTTGTTAAAATCACGGTAATTCTTACAGTAGCTTTATTTAACAATGAAATGTCATGTTTACTCCTATTTTGTCCCATACTATACTTGAAAATAAACAGGCACAATAGCAAGGAGGCTCCAAAACCATTTGACGCGACATTTTGAATGAAACCTATTTAGATTGTGAAGATGAACGATATTCTAGGAAACAGTTCTCAAAAATCGTGTATGATATTTATTCAAATGAAAAATATCTTACCGAATGGGTAGAGAAATTGTCGTAAATTCAATAGACACTTCTACTTGGAGCCAATTCGAATTTATAGGCTGTTTTTTTGCTTTGTTAAAAACAAATAATATCACATGACATTTCTATCTAGATTCTCGATCTTTAATTGAACTCGATCGAAATTTATAAGATTGTCTGTGAACACACACGGCGCTGTCCGGGTAAGCTTTTAAAGGAGGATTCAGTCGAAAATGATATAGTTGAGCAATTTCTACCCAGCATTGTTTTGGCCCTCGTGTTATTCTGACCACTAGGGCAATCGCCAGTGCCAGGATCCCTTAAGTCATACGGATCGCAGTATGGCGCACACTGCATATTATCAGAAAACTTTGATAACTCCGATGATTACAAAACTAGTAAAAAATAGTTTTAATTTGATTTAATTGAAATAACATCTTTCTGACGATCAGTATCTTGTATGTCGTCGGAAGATTCTTTTCCGAAGCCAGTTCAAGAATTGACAGACTCCTTTCAGTCGGTTGTTTCAAAGCTTTAAGTTGAAACCAAAACTTCATTTCAGTCTTTAAACCCGGTCGCCTCATATCATCATATCTCTATCTCCCATTATACGCCGCTCTCGTGGAATAGGTTGCGCGACACTTTGAGCATGTCGAGGTTTAGAACCTATCGTCGTAGAACATCGGTTAGCAGGCGTTTCTGAAACCAGTAATGAATTCGTTTGAATACTGAGGTTAAAGCGTTATAGAGTGCGCTAATCATTATTCAAGAGATGTGTACTTACCAGTGGATTTTCTGTGTCGAACTCTGCAGAATGTGTAAGCTAAAATGTAGCAAGTAACTGCGGTAATTATGGCGCCAACCGCTGCAAGTATTCCAGCCAAGTCGGTACCAAATGCAGTATTGGTTGCTGTAAAATTAACACATAATATATTGTATAACACTAAATGCATTTTGATATAGTACATCCACCTCCACCTAAATTATAGTACTATTGCAGGGGTTCTTCTTTCCCCACAACGCTTATTACCTGACATATCAATTTCACACAAATAAATGTAGCAGAGGAAATATATTTGATAAATCATGTTCAGTAATTATTTCATATTTTATTTATTTCACTGTTATTGCTGCAATTTTAATTTTTTTTAACTTTAACAGACTTAATTAGATCACAGACACCTAGATCTGCCCTACATTGTGCTGATGCTTTGCTTTGAAGCATCAAGCTTAACTCCGGTCTATCTATGCCTAGTAAGAATAGTAAGTTTATATGGACAACGCTGTACTATTCAATTATCATTTTTTAACCTCGATGTTTAAACTATATTTATATTCTATATGAATAGTCATAAGTCTCACCTTCGTAAATTTCTTTTTGAAATGGTATCATTATTCGTTCTTCGCATCTTGCACGTGGATGTTTACACACCCGGAGGTGGAAAACTGCGTTTTGTAGTGTGATTAAGTCCGGCAGTTGGTAATTTTCAAGATTTACATTGATGCATGGTGTTTCAAAATGTCCTCTGTGCCCAAAATATTGTCCAGTTAATTAATAATACCAGCAGGAATGCACTGCAAGTTTAAGTACTTTCAATTTACCTCTCGTGTATTATCACTTCTAAAAGAAGACATTCTTCTCCTCTTTTCTTTCCATCTAACTTCCATGTCAGTACACGTGTCGTTATATTTAGATGGAAATTCCACGAATTAACGTTGGTCTTCATTGTAGCTGTGCTAGTTATACTTTTATTGGGTTTCGAAACTTCATTTTTATCAGTTATTCCGACAATATTGTTGTAGAATTCGCTTGAAAACGGTTTTGTCGGTGGTGTCATTGGTATAGTGGATTTTGCATTCTCAGCAGTGATCGGCTTGGTGGTATTCGTGACTGAAAGAATAGAATGAGTATCATAAAGTTGTATACGTACATAAATACTCCATAAGGGAGAACTAAATAGTACAGGCCGTTGATTCTTGTAACGATTAGACATAACTTAACCCGAGTCATGAAAACAAATGAATCGACTTGACTTGTGGCTCGACCATGAGGATTTAATTGATCGAATCCTTCATAAACTTCACTATTCTTACTTTCATACTCTTCTATTTGTTCTTCAACTTCACTCATTGTACTTGCAGTTACAGGAAGCGAGCCTTCGCTCTCTCCGACGCTGTTTTTCCCATAAACTACGAACTCGTACGTTCTGTTACTCTTGAGTGATGTTACGAGACATGACGTCATTCTCACGCAAACCTGGGTCCATTTTTTCCCGATTTTTAAGTCGTGGATATTGATGATGTATCTTAATTTTGGATAACGTAATCCTTGGTTCCATGTCAGCAAAATCGTGCTGTTCGTGATGTTTGCTGCTCGGAAGTTGTCGGGTTTTGTTGGTAAACCTGTGTTGAGCATTATTGAGGCATTTGTAAATAATGAATTCTAAATCATAACATGATAAGATTGTAATTTCACCCGTATACACTTTAGTTACGAGAACAGCAGTTGAAAACTTACCTAAATACTTTACTGCAAAAACGAATTGATCTCTCCCTTTGCTGTTCTCAGCGATACATCGATAAAATCCAAAATCCAGCCGCCCCACTCTACTTATCTAAACAAATAAGTATAAATAGTACAGGTATAACTCGAGTCGAGTTCTCACTCGATTTCTCTTCCTTCATGTCCTACCTATCCGAACATACTTACATGTATGGTACCGACGCGTACGCTCGGCGCAGTTCTGGCTTCGTTTATCATAACGCGACGTCTCGTGTCATTCGTTATTATCAAATCAGGTACATCGAGGTTGGCAGTTTGTCTCCATGTTATATCTGGCACTGGTCGTCCTTTTGCCATGCATTGTATAGTTATTTCATCACCCACTCTCACATACTGAGTTGCCTTCATAAAATCTCGCTGGATGTAGGGAGAAGCTGGAACAATATTAACTTACATGACATGTTTATTTTTATTTTACTCTCAGACAACTGGAACTGGCTTTAGAGTTAAGTAATTCTGTCTGTCTGATATATAGGTTGCATATATGGGAACTTGCTGTTTCGTTATACTGTACTTACAATTGACATGTATCAGTGTTTCTGCAAACGCCATTCCAATGCTGTTTGTTGCCTGACACCTGTAGTAACCTTCGTAATATCGCATAACTTCTTTTATACGTAATGTGGAAATGGAGCCGTTGCGAAATATTTCCAGTTCGGAATATCTGCCTGGCCATAGTCTAGAATATTCTTTGTACCTAAAAAAATAAATGATATTCGAAAATATAATACATTTATTTGTTTTGAAAAACTTACAATTCCTGTAATTACCATTCGAATACAACTGAGGGCATCCCAGTCGCACCACATTTCATCTCTAGATTTGCTCCTTCTGCTGTTTCGTATTCTTTTTCTGGTGAGAGGAAGAACTCGGGGGAATCTGGAAATATATAATACAGTGTATAAATTTGTGGATGTATGGCATGGTATCTGTCTACTAAAATTCTGCTATTCCACAACATGCAAGCGGACTGGATCTTATAACCCGGATCCTCCACCTACTAAGTCGGCCCATTAATCCCTAGCATACTGTAAGGCATAGCTTTAGACCTACATATATTTCAGAACTTACAAGTCACAGTTATAAGAGTTTCGGCCTCAATTGGCTGACCAACACCGTTTTCCACGATACAAGTATATCTCCCTGCGTGTTTTCTCGTGATTCTTAAAAAATGTAAGGATGAACTGCTTGCATACGAAGACTTATTCCCAATTCCTCTCGCGACATCACCATCATTACCATCGTAGGTTGTGTTGGAACTATTTTCTATTTTCTTCCATGTGTAATAGGGTTCTGGATTTCCTATAGCTTGACATGTGATCTCGATATTGGCAAACTCTGCTACAACGTAGAAAAGTTGCGGTGTTTTTACGAATTCCGGGCCATCTGAAATAGTTCAAAAGTCGTCAGTGCGTCATTTGAGTATGAAGAGCGTTATGAAAATGAATGAATTGCAGTTACTAACATTGAACGTTTAGGCCAATATCGAGTACATCTGGGTTTCCTATTCCATTCGTTGCAGTGCACTTGTACGTCCCAGATAAATCTCTAGTTACATCAACGATTTTTAGCTTTGATTGGACAGGAGAAAATCTGTGCAAGCAGAATTTGTAATGAAGATTGATGTATATAACTAATGTAAGATAAAATTAAGGTTTCAATGTTCAGAGCTTATTTTAGTCTCTAGGGAACAGTGTACACTACTAAAGCCAGAGATTAATTAATTAAGAGAGATTGAGTAAGATCTCTGTTTCTGCTAATTCTTGAAGGCGTACTCACTTGAAAAATTGCAGCATCTTCAGTCCGTGCGCGTTAAAACTTGAAAACCTGTAAGAAATATTGGATATTTGAAAGGTCGCTATGCTGGTTATATATATAATAACAATATAAATATATTATGAATTGTAAAATTTATGAAAAGAAATTCTACGAACCACATGTTGACATCCAGTGTCATATTATCATGTTTCCAAGCGTAACTGATATTATTGGGAATTCCGAGTGCATTCGCTGTTATCGTTACATCTTCGCCTTCTCGAACTGTATAGTTGGTTGCAATGTTGTTAATATCAAATTTTGCTGGTTCTGTAACAACATTTCTGATTATTATCTTCTGGCTGAAGGATGATGGATATGCTATCACTGGATGAAATATTAGTTAGCTTACTTTTTAGTAGTACTTCGTAAAATGTCGTGTCCGTTCCAGCAATGTTAGTCGCTCTGCAAGAGTAATTTCCCTCGTTTTTCTGGTCGTGGACTGTATACATCAATGCAGTATGAATTTAAAAATACTTTATCATATTTAGTCACATGATATGGTATAGTTATATGGAGTGTATAGCATTTCTATCATCAAGTCCTAAGCAATTTTAATTTTACCACTGTATATACCTGTAAAAGAAAGATATGTCCCGTTCTCGGTTGAGTTGAACAGATATCCTGGCTCAGTGTACTCTGAAGATGCTATAGTTCGGTTCATATTCAACCTATGAAATACTTTCCGAATTAGAATACTGTATACTGTTATAAAAAGAGCAGCCTAAAGCATTTCTTACCATGAATAATGAATTTTTCCAGGTTCAGCAGTTGCCCAACAAGTTAATATTACTTTGTCACCCTTATCCACTGTGTACTTGGTTTTTACGGGCCGTACAATCTCTGGTCCGACTTTGAGATACGAAATTAGGAAAAATAAGAAATATTGTGTTTAGGGATGGAAAGTAATAGAACAAATATGACGTATAGGTGACGAATATCAAATAAATTTCAGAACATACAATTAACGTGTAATCTTAACATAGCTTCGCCTTGATGAAAATTCGGTAGAGAGGTGACTTGGCATCTATAAGTCCCATCATCGTCCCGTTGTATGGGGAAAATGAGCAGAGAAGCGTTGCCCACCATACCCACTCTCTCCCTATACCATAAGTCTCCTGTTGGAGAGTTGGTCTGTGAATAGTGATATAGAATATTTACTTTTATAAAAGATTCTATTTCCATGGTGAATTATTTACATTTTATGAATGTTTTAGCTACAGTATACAGTATGTATATTAAATCATTTTCTTACTTGTGAATTAAAAACCGTTTCGAAAGAATCGATAGTTTCATTGTATTTTTGCCATAATATCGCATGGACTATATCAGTGGAAGTTTCGTCCATTTTATAGTAACATTTCAAAGTAGTTTCCTTGCCTTCGATTGCTGTTATATCTTCCGTCGTCTTCACAGAAATATCGGCTGTAGCCATGATCTCTACAGGAGTAAAATAGGTTCCTTAATAGAAGATTTTATCGAGGCAGGGAATGTGGAATGGGAAATTTCCAACATTATAAAATGTTGATGGTAAAAATTGAACAAACAATATTCCACTTACCTAAGAAGAGTGGTAATATTGCTATTATAAAAGCTTTCATCTCAAATCTTGTATACATCAGTCCACCAATTTAGTTATAAGTAGATCTACTAAATTTAGAATTTGCTATTTTTTGTTGTTGCTAAAATAAGTTAGGCTAACTAAGGGTATTAGTGAAAAGAAACGATTAAATATTCATGCAAATATATATATATATACTGTCTATGACTATAGAAAACTATTTCTATTTTATCTTCTGGTGCTTCAGCTTGCTTCCTTCAACAATTCTGATATCACAACCCAACCCTGTTGAGTAAGCTAAAAAACAGTTAGGCAACTCAACCTGAGTTTTGGGAAACGTTATTGCATTATCTTCATCCAAACCACATATATAATTACTTCATTATTATATAAACATCCTAATAACGGAGTTAGATATTCCCTGGTCATATTGCAACGTTTTCCTAGCTAGCTCCTAGCTCTCTGTCAGAATCGATATTATTAATGAAATATAGCTCCTTTCCCTCTCTTTGAGTTTGCACAATATGCCAAGAAACGATGAATAAAAAGGTCAAGGGATTTTCACAATCGATTTGGTTAAATACATCTTGACTCCGCGTCTTAGTGTTTTAAAAATCACTTTATTTCGCTGTCGAGATTCGTTTTAATCACCGTTCCGAGTACAAGCTTAGAACATGGAAACAATAAGTCGTGAATTCGTTCTACATTCCTTAAGTAATGCGATTTTATTTTTCCCGTTCTTGTGACAGCAGTATATATATTGATCCGTACAAATGAAAGTGCAGTTAATATAATATCTGCTAATATTCCACTTCCATTGTAACTGAAAACCTCTACTGTTTTTACCTATGCTGTCCATGAAACAGATAATTAATGTCGACTGTTTTTTTTATTCTCCTGAACTTAGTAAAATATGTTTTGGGTATAAACTACCTGTAGTGTGTTTTACTCTTGATTTTAATTTCGTTGGCAGTATTGACATGGTTTGCATTTTGCATAGTTCCGTTTGTGTTCACGTTGAACTACTCCATCACATGTGGAGGATTTGGCTCAATTTCAATTCAATTTTCAAGTTGTTCAATTCGGGTCCTTGGTATTCTCCCATTAAATCATTATAATTTAAACTGAATGTATTTTCTTACAGCGCCCCTAACCTCACTCCCTCATAACCATACAGTTTCGATTCTTATCTATAGCAATAATTACTGTATATCAGTTGTACGAAATATTTTATTTCCCTGTAATTTTTTACAAATATCGTAAAGGAAATATTTCACAGAACTGAGATGAAAAAAACGTAATGAAAGTTTATAAACACGCAAAACATTATTTCTTCTTTGTTTTTTCCTTTCTCGTCGCAGTCTCGCCAGCTTTCGATTTGGTTGCTTTCTTTTTGCCCGCTGTTGGTTTGTCCTCTTTCTTAAGGCCCTTGCTTGATGACGACTTCGGGCTTTTCTTATTTGCTGTTTGATATCACATAGAACCGAATAAGAAACGAAAAAACTTACTTGTCAACAATATAAAAATTGGAAAACAACTGAGAAACCTTTTGGTTTTTTTGCAGCTTTAGGGGATTTGCTGGCGCTGGCATCTTTTGTCTTTGCACCCTTTTTTGTTTTTCCAGATTCAGATGCTTTGGTTTTGGCCCTGACGGCTGCAGCCTGTATGGATAAAAACATGAAATATAGGTGAATCTTAAATTGATAAGAGTTCCACTCTATTCTGAGTATTTTTTACCAGTATTTTTTTCCTTGGTACAGCTGGCTTGGGTGTTAATGACATCCCAATGGATTTTCGTGCTTGCTTTATCTTTTCTTTCGCAACCTTACGAAATATTAAACTCCATTATTCGTGCGTAATAGGCAAACAATATATTCAAATTTTTTCTGTACTACCTTGACCGTGTATGATTTTTCTCCAAGGCTCTTCAACTCCTTCCCGTTGACCGAAACCGTTCGAGGCTTCTTAACAGCTTTTTTCCGGCCTTTCGCTAAAGCGCTCTTCTTTGCCGCCATTGAGGCTTTCTTTTGCTTCTCTTTTTCTTCTTTACGTTTGGTTTTTAAATATTCTGGGTTAACTTTGAATCGACCTCTTAAACCTGCGATGCATTGTTTACATTTGTTATTTTTTAAAACGTTAAACACGATTTGATTACTTGCACATTGGTTCAATGAACGTAGTTGAACTTGTTTACACCACCTACCGACGATCATCAAAAATCGTAAAAAACAACCTTTGGAATCTTTTGAAGAATTTGCTCGGTAGATGATGTCGCTTTCAATTGCTTTCAATATGTTTTTCTTCAAATTTGCTTTCAATGAGCTCTGATAACACAGCATTCTAATCTTATAGCAGTTATTATGTAAATATTGATATTCTGTGAGGGCCATTCTTCCTACCTCTCCAACGCTGTACTTGTTTTGCATGTACGTTTTGATCGCCGGTACTGAAGTTCCTTTCTTGTCACCGTTTTCAGTAATTGCTTCGATAATCATGTTCATAAAAACTGGTTTCTTATCCGCAGTTGTCTTCTTAATTTGGACGGATGCCTTTTTCGGAGCGACCTCTTTGACGTTGGATCCCGCGGAAGCTGATTCCTCAGGCAAATCACCGGATTCGATATCTTCTTCCTCACTACATTATGGTGAATTTTTGTCAGTTTGTAAACACCAGTGAATCTTCTAGTCGTGTGTTAAAGTGTATAGTAGCTTGTATAACAGATAAAACGGATCCCTCGTGTTCTGAACGAAAACACACAGCCCCTACATAGAATTTTTAGTAGAGCATACCTTAATGAGGCTGTCTTTTCGCCTTGCGAAGAACTGTCATCTTCTTCAGCAGATACACTCTCTTCTGAGTTTGACATGTTTCTTTTCACTGGATAATAAATTAACTGTTACCTATTGTATTAGTAGCGCTGCTGAAAGACTTACCATTGTACATGTACATTAATGTTTTTACATCATAAACTACCTTCAAAACTGTGATAAGTTATCCTATGGTGACGCTTCTGACCAAATCACTGTATGAGTTGTTTCGTTTGCTTTGTTTTGAACAACTGTTCGATGTTGTTCGAAAAGCTGGATAGCTGACTGAAAATGAGTGAGGGTAATTAATAATTAGTAAAATATCAAAATGATTACTTTTGAAATAATTTGAAGCTCGATTTAATTATCAGAGAAACAAGAGCAGGGCATCAAGTAAAATACTGAGATGAATGGAGAGATATATTCGTAGGAATCTGGATATATCACGTTTTATTGCGACATCGATTCAAATGTAAAAATAAATTTACGTCAACAAAGAAATCATTTCCATCAAAGCGTCACTACTGTATAGTAAGGGAAAGCTCGCTCCGGGCTATTCTCATAATTATTCTGTCAACTGGTCATCTGTTTGCAAGCCTAGAAGCATATGGCAATTTTAAATTTAATTGCTGGGAAAAGTTGAAAGTTGAAAAGGAAAAATTGGTTGATCTGACGGATAGTAGGTTACAGCAGAGAAGTGATGAGTAAGGTGTTGTACGTTTAACCTTTAAGTGCAGTATTTTTATAGGAAAATATTGTTTCATCATTCTTTCAGCTTACGATATGTTTCTTCAAGACAGACGCAAAAAAGTTTTTGTACAGGACTGCAATGCTAGCTGAATATTATTTTACGATGCATGTGCACGCATGATTACTGGCAGCACGAGTGTAAATATATAGAAACCGCAAAAGTACCGAACATTTTAATCTCGTTTGATAAGGGTTTAATTAGTTAATTTATTTCGCAAGGTGATGCGTAATACTGTGGTAAAAGTGTGCTCTTTCGTGACCGTGTGCAAAGTAAACAAGAGGTATGAACAACTTTCGAGACGCCGCATTGGCGGATAGGAGAAAATCTTTTCGGCGGATGCCAGGAAACTAGGGCAATGCGTCAGGTCGATCTCAGCATAGTGTCTCAGTCAGCGGCCCAGGCTGAATATAAGTTTGCAGTTATATTACCCTCACTTTTTGAGATATTATATCTCTCGCAAGCTGTTCATAATTATATCAAGAAATAGGGTGTATCAAAATAGATTGTGGTATACGGGAGTCAAGTTATGTTAATAGTTATCACCATTTCACGTATATTTAAAATATTTCACTTGCCGTACCAATAATACAACGTAGATTAAATATTCTACGAGTTGGCAGATAAACTGCACAAGTTCTATTTCGTATTTATGCAATAAAAATGCTCTGTGAAAAGACAGACTTAGACAGGCTTAGACAGACTTAGACAGTCTTAGGCAGCACTTTTTAGTATCTGGGAACGCCTACAGCGTTCGAAATGAGCGTAACTTGAGCTTTTCCAGGATCAGCAATTAAACGCTTCAAGAGTTGAATGAATTCAATTGCTGTTACACATTTTGGTTATTTTCTCTCCTACATTAAACAGTAGTAAAACATTATAAACGTATTAGCGTATGAATAAAGGTTGACGCAACCGTTAGGTGAAACAAAGAGTCATTTGGTATCCTCACGATAACGGGAAAAACAAACGTTGCATAATATGAGTGATGTTTGTGCTCTTCCCGATGCCTCGACAGCGTCAAACGAGTTCCAGTCGTCTAGCCAGACAGAGGTGGTGGTAGAAGTCTCCCAGGGTACAAGGCATGAGAAAAAAGATTTGAAACGACAGTTTTCGGGAGATAGCGGATCTTCCATTACGAGTGAAACTAAAATGATAAATGATCAACGTGCGACGAGTTGTGTGGATGATGAAATTGCACCGTGTAAATTGAGCGAAAATGCTGGTCGAACTACGATTAGCTTTCATAACATTACTTACGAAGTGAAAGAAAAATTAGATGATGTTCCTCTTTGCGGAAAAATGGGGAAAAAAGAGATCTTGAAGGATGTTAGGTTTGATGTATATTTTTTTGTTCTATCTCTTCAATTAGCAATTACGTATAATACTGTATGGACTTTATTGATCGCGGTAAGTTTTCATAGGTGATGATTGAATGACTGTAACGGGAGTACGCCAGATTCATTAAACATGTTTGTATTGCGAATGGCTAAAATGTGATATAACTGTAGAAAAATTCAAAATTCTCAGCGAGAAACTTAGGATCCTAAATCCTTAAAGCGTTGTTTTGTGTCGTAGCGTTCCATTCGTCGTTAAAAAATATGTAGAGAGTTGCAATTCACTGAACACCGAGCCACTATGATAATATTCACGACATTTTTAGTCCGGAAACAATTTGAAGTAAAGTATTTTTATTCTGGGATGTGTTTTTCTTCACAGTGGCCTCTTTCCTCCCGGACTGAATGCGATTATGGGACCAACTGGTAGCGGCAAAACATCGTAAGTTATTTTAAGTTACTGAACTATTATTACTACATTCAACTATTTCAACTACATACCTGGATATATTTCGTATGTGTCATAGTATTTTGTGTTCTTTATACTACTGCGAATCGCTGCCATATTCATTTTCTGAATTTGAATATCATCAGGAAGCGATTTAGCTTTGTCTGCCAAGCCTTCGAATGCTTGTTGTCGCTATAGGCTGTAGCACAACGCGGGTTAGCAATGGTGGATCGTCCATAAGGAGATACTGGTTACTTAATATGTTATAACTGAATTTTAATTAAAACGAGAAAATAATAGAAGTTACTTTCATAGTTATTAGTTATGCTGCATGTACGGCATGGCGGTTGGCGCTAAATTCGGTGCAGTTCAGCTAAGTCCAGTGTTTACGTTGCGCGAGGCCACGGGGATGGTGTAATACTCTCACTACGTGCTTTGAATACAATACCCTCCGACAAACAGTGACAATGGAAAGTAAAGTGAACTCAGTGAAATATTTCCCAGTTCACATTAAATTAAACAATAGAGCTTGCAGTGCTTCCATTCTATTTTTCGACGAGCACTGCGGGTTGAAACTAGTGTTGGGTAAAGAATACTAATAGCTAATATATATTTAATAACATTTTCATTGCTAAGGATGTATGGACTGTTATCACCTTCCACTACAGGTAAATTCGAATGTAACAAGCTCACAGAGAATTAAATCTCGCATCTTGCTATAAAACTCTAATGTTCAGCAGTTCATATTTCTATTTTCTGTTCGCGTCGAATGGAAACCTTTTTTTTTCTCATCAATAATTGATTCTGTGATCAATGTCCAAGGACACAGTGAGCTGTGTCTGCATAGCCTGTTAACACGGGAACATATAGGCCTCTAAGTATTGATCCTTAACATATATAATGCTAAGGTTGACTGTAAAATTGAGATGTCTTATTATGAAACCAGCAATAGTATGACCTACACTCTACAGGGTTGTTTTTTGTTGTTGTCCAAATGCATATATTCGTTGACGTTTTGTTATTTTATACTTTTTTGTTTCTTAACCTGGAATGCTGAAATCCAACCCAGAGGTACGTTTGGCAATACTAAACCAAACATCGAGAAACTAGTGAAAAATAAGCAAAAAATAAATAGTCGCTAATTTTGTTTCTATATCCTGTTTATTTGATGATTTTTTTGCTGTTATCTTCGCGTAATAGATGAGTGAGCATAAGTGAAAATCAGAGATGCTATAATCGTTCATATAACGAGTTATTCATATAACACTCTCAGCTCATGTTAATAATTTCAGTCTTTTCAGAATCTTTAAATGTGTGTATCATCCATTATCCTATGTATTACTACTCCAACTGACTATTGACTAATATTATTTCTTTCATATTCAATCACTTTACTGTCTGACAGGCTGTTAGATATTCTTGCTAAGCGTAAAAACCCCAAGGGTCTAAAAAGTGGCTTGGTTCTCGTCAACGGCGAGAAGCCGCCGCAGAATTTCAGGCTTGTGAGCGGCTACGTAGTGCAGGTAATACGGTATATGATTGTTTTTATGAATCAATATGCATTATTCGAAAGGTAGATTGCAACATCATAACATGGATATAACTTGAACCTAAACGCATCTACCTCATTTCGAAGTCGGTAAATATAGTGGTCACATTGCATGACGATAATTCTGTTGTTCCTCTCCAAATTATAGGATGACGTGGTCATGGGAACACTCTCAGTGCGAGAGAACTTAGCGTTTTCGGCTAATTTACGATTGTCCACCAAGAAATTTTCGGCTGGGGAACGATCTGAGAAGGTCGATCGAGTTATCAGACAACTGGGTCTACAGGACTGCGCTGATACAAAGGTAATAAATGAATCTACGCGACTGATTTTTTGGATAGAATTCAAATGAGTTTTGAATTAATGGCTGCCATAAATATTATAAATGAATGCAATTATTTACCAGTATACAACGCTGATACAAACGCAAGGCTTGGTAGCAATTCACATTGCGTTTTTAATTTTGTCGGGACTATTTCATCGGGATATTTTATTGTTTTATTGTTACAGTCCCATTATTTATTGTTATTGATAATTTGATTATTTCTAGCTTAAATATGAACTCGGGCGAGGTGTAGGAAATTTCATGTTACGTAACTTCAAAAATTATTTCGTGACCTCGGGGGAGAGGAAGTAGCTGTCGCGACTCACTTCTGATATAATGCTGTTACTAACAGTACTGCAAAACAATGTCATGCTAGTTTCGATGCATAGCTAAATGACTTGCATTTGAACCCGTATAAATTGAATATAATCATGTCATTCTCCATAGAATTATTATCAATATCAACAGTTCAAAGTTCATATCTGTGAATTTAAAAGGTAAGTTCCAAACGGTTACATGCCAACTCTTGCGTTACGTTTTAGGGGTTTGGTGAATGTTAAACATACATACATAAGTCGTGCTCGAGTTGCGTTAAACCAGCTAGAAATTATACCTGGTGGATAAAGCCAGGCAGGATACATGATTATACAATTACAATTTTATTGTTTTAAATAATCATTCGATTTCGCTTTTAAATACAGTACACAAAACTGCCTTTAGAGGCCCTAAGCACTTTGGTCATTCAAAATATCAGCAATGTAGAAAGCATAAAATCAACATGGAGACGTCAGCATTTGCAGTTTGGTACAATATGGTCCATAGTTAATCAGTCAATGAAAAATTTCTGTGGTCTCCCGCCCAATCAGAGTTCCTCAATTGTCTCTAGTCCCAGTTGTTGACTCCCAATAAAAAAGTTTTTTTTCCAGGTCGGTAATGAATTCATTCGTGGAATTTCGGGTGGCGAGAGGAAACGAGTTAATATTGGAATGGAACTAATATTGGATCCACCCATCATATTTCTCGACGAACCTACGACCGGACTAGACGCCAATACCGCCAACTCGATTATATTACTGCTATATGGGTGAATAAATATACTTATTTCTTATCGCTATTACGCGTAGTAGATCCACATACTGATCCCATTTTCAAGAAAGTGATTCTAATGCTTGTATGTCCCGTAAACTTATGCTGTAGTTGAAATACTCTGCCACAATGCTGCATTTAGAAATGCTCAAGACTACCGAGAGATCAGAGTTGTGCTAGGCACTACTGCTGAGAAATGGTCAACAGAGATTAACTCTTTCTATATAGAGTAGCGTTTTGGTGTCCATATATATATATGACAGAATGAATTTTAATGCACATATTCATACTTACCAGATATGAATTCGTCAAAAAATTTATTACGTAAACTTCGAAAATACGGTAGGGAAATCGTGTAACAGAATTGCCTGAGGTACCGTTTTCTAGTTGATTTACGTAATTTCTGTCCAAGCAAGTATTTATTTTATATTGAATTTTTAGGATAATAAATACTACTTTGTGGATTTGTTTCCAAGCTTAGATATCTACTTGATTAATCTTTGTGATAAATTACTTTGCTACCACAGCACCATATTTTTGAACAGTCGAACTTGAGAATTATTTATAGACGCGCCTCCTTACCTTACCGGTGATATCGCATAATGAAGTTATATACCAGGAGTTCTTAACCTGAGATCCCGGGTCTCCAAAGTTAGATGAAAATAGGATTAAATAAGACCCCGCGAAACATTCATTATCAAAGTTGGGTGTATCTGCTGCTTTTGGTAGTGGGAGAGAAAATATCATGTTTTTTCTCTCAGCATATGGTTTTTCAATTTGAAAGTATCGGAATTTAACGTGTGCTCGGCAGTTTCTGCTCAAAATCAATGTATTATTAACCGAGATCAAAGTACACAAAATAAATTTCAGTAATATTACATTATGCTCTCTGCAGTCTCGTACGTGAAGGACGAAACATTATCTTATCCATCCATCAACCGCGCTACTCGATTTATTCTCTCTTCGATCGCCTCATTTTATTGCGATCAGGCAGAGTTGTTTACAGAGGACAAGCTTCGGATGCCGTAGAACATTTCAGATCTATTGGCAAGTCTGCTTTATTATATTTTGAGATAGTTTAATGCGAAAATAGGAATAAAATAATGTCGCTGATTAGACTTCATCTTGAATTTTGTAATTTTTTATGGAAAGACAATTTAAGGCCGAAACCAAACTGCAGTTTTTTACCACTGACATAACCAGTACTGATGCTCCATATTTCGTGTAAAATGTGGTCTCAACAGCTCTACGCGACATAATATATTCGTTGCTACATATGTATGGGAAGTGACATAGCATGTCGATTTGATTTATTCCCAAGATATAGATCTGGACGCTACAGACGTTTTGCATTGCAAATTATTGCCCGATTTATCCCGTTCACAATGATTGCTAACAGTGCACTTTGCACCGGTGATAGGCCATTGATAAAATAGCAAATATTTATTTAATTTGTGCTGTATGTTTATACGAAATTTCAACAAACGTTGTTTCAAAATGTGGTACAAAACTACGATGCGGTATTTTATCATACTAGAAAATCTTGAATCCCTATCTCAGCGCATCACTCATTAAAAATGTGGAATTTTCCTAGGTTGGTTTGGAAGAGAACCATCTGCAATAGTAGAGAAACCCGATTGTGGTAGATTAATTTTTATTACGGGAGGACATGTTGAGTTGTTCACATGAAATTATTATTAAACAATTTTAAATCTCAAGAATTATGATCATTGCATTCTTATCATATTAAAAATCTCGACTACTTCTGCCTTTCAGGTGGGAAATTAACAGAAATATAAAATATAGTATTCAGAGTACGGTTGGGAATAGCTAATGTCGGTTCTTGATAATGTGAGATTTTCACCTACATTCGGTAGCGAACGTTTTGTTGCGACTGAACATTGCACGGCAGACTACAACACACAGTACGTGACAGTCCATTTCCTCAACCAAGATCAGTACTGTTACAAAGTCAGTGTCACCAGTTCACGCTCACCCACAAACACTGATATATGTATTGATCCGAAAGCAACTACGGTAGACTTAAACTGTTCCTGTGATATGTATTGCTGTTGCGTTCAGAGGACGTGATGTCTCGAATCGTTAGACAAATCGTTACAAATAATTTTTATATGCATTCACACGTGTTTAATATTTTTCGTTCTGGTATAGCCAATCATGATCGTTCCATTCCATTTCATTCCATTCGATCGTATTCATTTAAACGCAAGTTGGAACAGTGTTATAGTAGCTAGAATTACCTCTATATTCTTTCCTTGCTGCCTTTCACTCGATTTATATTCGAAAACACTGTAATTGCCAACGTTATATAATCGCGAGATGGCAGCAGAGTACCCTAAACGAATACTATTTCGTATGCTCTTAGAAAAAGCTGCTACTTTTGAACCCTGCTCTATTGATCTGTCCTACGTCAGCGAAAATTACATAACTGACGACGAAATTATATCCATTTTTCATATGGATAGCAAGACTTCCTTATCCGCGTGGATTATCCATTGCAACATGTGTAGCCGTTGGCTGAAGCTGTAATAGTACTGAACTAACCAAGTATACCCTTTTCATTTTCCTATACATGCATACCTATAATAAAGTTTATTCTATAAAACATCATTTCCCAGCACATATCAAGTCTCCACAGAAGTTCAGTCGTCCTGCAATAGATTCCTTTTGCTAACCAGCATTTAACACCTGCGATATTTATCACCACATGGAATTTCCCAGCGATGTGGTGTAAATATTTCTATTGAATTTCAGGTTACCCTTGTCCGCAATATCACAATCCTGCTGACTTTTTTCTCGACATCTTGGGAGGGGACATGGCGACGGCACGTCTTCTTGGCCGAATGGTCTGCGGCGAAGACATTGATCTCAACAGCATTAGAGAATTGGGTAGTGAGTATCAGTTATACTGAGTGTCTCAAACTCCACTTTCTCGATCCCCAAGAACTCGATTAACGAAGATTCAAATTATGAGTATTATGCTCCTTAATCTCTCATTAGGTTCGTGAGCATTAAAAATACAGAAAAACTCGCTCACGGTCCTCAACTTAAGCCCAAAGAATTGTTTCGTTACTTTATAGTTTATACGATCAAGAATGAACTGTGTGAATAATTCTGTGTAAAATAATGAATAAATAACTAAAATAATCGCAAAAATTAGTTGGTATTAATACCTGTCCCGTAAGCAATACCGTATGCAAAGGTAACCAAGGCGATTATTCATCTAATTATCATATAACGAGTTTCAGAAACATATTGGCAATTAGACGGTTATCCTTTTTGAGCTTTACAACAATCAATTGTAGTATTATATATCCATATATTCAATAAAATAAATTAATGTGTCATCAGTATCATGGTCTATTTATGTTCTTTCACTGGGTTATATTATTTGTTACTAGCCATGATCAACAATTCCGGCGGAACGTCAATTCCAATAGAGGGAGTGAATGATTTGAAGGAAGATGAGGAAGGAGAAAAGCTTCTGATTGGATTCGAAAATTCAGAAATTGCCAGCGAGGAAGAAAAGAGTATGAGTGTGCGTAAGAAAACTATAATGTTTAGAATATTTTGTTGTAAATTAACAAAGAAATTACAGTGATTGCTGAAATTAGAGAATTATGTATAAAAACCAATGTGATATCAATAATAGATAAATTGTGATTTTGGACCTGGTATTCCATCGCACAGAGTTTTTTTTATAATATGCTATGATTAAATTGCAGACGATCCTTGAAAGATACAAGACAAAGGAGGAACTTGGTTCTTTGCAGATCGCGATTCTCGTGGATGACATAGAGTACCCGAACAACTTTTTTCATCAGGTAATTTGTGCAAGATTCTCTATAATGGTTTTCATATTACCGTTACTACTACCAGCAATAATTACCAATTTATATAATCCTCTGCTCATGGTATTCATAACTATCTCTCAGCTGGCAATTGTATCGAGACGAACCATTCGCAACTTGATTAGAAATCCAATGACGTCGGTAGCTCAACTTGTGACAATGATTACGTTTGGAATTTTGATGGGACTTATTTATTTTCAATTGAATCTTACCATTGATGGAGTTCAAAACAGGTGAGCTTGCACCAATAAATCTATCATGTAGTAGGTGGCTTTGGCAGAACTCAATTGTGTATTTATGTTTGAAAATGATCTTTCCATGCAGTATTACATTAACATCTTCATTACCTAATACTTGAATAATTATCTTCGCTCGAACATTTATATTAGAAATATATCAATTTTTAGACATAGTGTATGACAACGTCTATTTTCCTTCATCTTTTCAGGGCTGGCTGCATTTTCTTCCTTGTCATGATGCAAGTTATGGCAAATCTGTCTGCATTGGAGCTTTTTATAAAGCAAAGAGCGTATTTCATGTGAGTGCCATTGCTAAGTTCATCATCAGTTTTTCCGTATAAAACTGCACAAAACATT
>QRAM01000160.1:1601-87018 GCA_013436055.1 Halocynthia roretzi | reverse complement strand
ATATAAAGAAAGGCAATTTTGAATTGTGTGATGATTATAATAATTATAATTAATTCGATTCCTTACAATTTTTTACATAAGCCACGAATCCGCAAGCGGTTATTACAGAGTGTCGGTCTACTTTCTTTCTCAAGTATTTGTCGATTTGATTCCAAACAGGCTGATACCCAATATGGTGTTTGGGGCTATCATATATTTCATGATGGGTAAGTACTATTGATAGATTAGAACATGTAGAATGTGGGCAATTTCAATGATTTCACAATTTGTCAAATCAGTTTTATGAATGAGTAGATTAATAAGTTTTATTTTGATATTTTTTGGTAGGCATGATATGATCCGGAATTAAAAGGAGAAATTGTAGAAATCAGAATGTAGGATGGTTTACTAACAACTGAATCTAAAACAACAATTTCACTCAGTTCTCCTTTTTATTCCAAAAAATTGTATAATATAATTCAATATGAATATATATTCTAAGTTTGAACTATTACCAATTAAATTAGAACTTGGCCCAAGTTGACGTTCTTTATTCTTTATGTTTATCTGCTCTAGGTTTCCAGATGGATGTCGGAAAATTCTTTTTCTTCGTTCTAGCGCTCGTAACAACAGCAGTTGCAGCTACTTCTCTCGCTTTCTGCGTGAGCGCCAGCGTTCGTATATTTGCTCTCGCCAACGTCCTTGTAGCGTTGCCCTACTTGCTGATGATGATGTTTGGTGGTTTCTTGGCAAACACGACTTCGTTTCTGGATTGGCTCGAGTGGATTAAATGGATCAGTATATTTCGCTATGGAATCAATGTAGGATTTAATTAAGTTTGAAGTTTTTAAACTTCTTTTCCAATACCATCAGAATGTATACTAATATCCGAGTGTTTTTTCCACTAGCATTCAAAGATTAATTACTTACTGTCAGTTACTTGAGTTCTAGTTACTTTTAGGTAAAAGAAAACTGTATGTGTACAGTGACTAAATTAATAAACTATTTTGCAGGCTCTTACTGTGAACGAGATGTCTGGATTAATATTCATCAACAATAGCAGCTATCCAGGATTCGATCCCAACTCTGCAAGTCCATGCATGGTCAATGGGATTCCTATTCCAGAATGGTGAGAAAACTAACTTTATATTATTTACCCTTGGTGAATTTCACGACGATATGAAAATTCAGTAAATAAAAACTTAGTGACAGAAAATCAAGGTCAGCAGTATTTTTAATCACACTGTTTTACTTCATTATAAAACCTTACAATGACTTGTCCATTACAGTATCACTGGTGAAAGATACATGGAAATGCAAGACATTCCGTACGGAACCGCTTGGGCCATATGGCAAAACATCGTAGCGCTGGCTTGCATTGCAGTGGGATTTCTATTGCTTTCCTACATTCAGTTACGCCGTATCGAAAAATTCAAATAAGTGAAGCTTGTAAAGGTCCGTGGTTCTATGCTGACCACATTTTCAATATTGATGCCATTCTACATAAATATTTTTCACTATACAGAAATATGTAGGCTTTATGTATGTTATAGAGTGCAATTATATAGCTAAAAGCTGGCAACCTAGGCACTAGCATGTAAAACATCCATCATCTGTAGAGGTGTGGTGACATGTGACTCTTTTATGTTTCTGTTAAATCCCTTAGTTTTTTGTATTAATTTGGTTGTGGTTTGGATGAGAGATTAACTAAGTATTTTTCTTTATCCAGTTATTTAAAGAAAGGCTATTTTTGTTATTTCATAATTTGTAATCACACAACAGTGATGAATGACAGCATTTAAAGCAGCGCTGTAAATTTCAAACGAAAACAAAGTTCTGTTGTCATGGTAATTCAAACAATCAGTACACAAATTAAATGGCAACAAAAATAATTAAAATCGTATCAAAAAAGCTAATAACTATTCAGCAGCATAGGACACAAAAACAATTGTATGTTACAGTACAAAAAATTGCTAACAAATGATTATTTCAATTGCAAGTAAGCATAGCATGTTATTTTAGTAAAAGCTGTAGTACTTGTGTATTAAGTGCTACATGGTTCAGTTATGTCATTGCTACAACCTTGCTTTCATAGACAATTAATGTTAGTTCACGTAATAAAATGTGCAAATGTTACGCAAGCGCTACAAATGTGTGAAGGACAAATTCGAAATGCAATACACATGCTTCTGTGAATAAGGATCCTACATGATTTGCCGCTGTCAAACCGCTTCCGACTATGTTTGAATGTATGGCTATGAGTATTTGAATTTACAGTACATGATTTAAAAGATTTCAACATTTTCAAAGGTAGTTGGTGTAAACAATTTTTCCATTTGTACTGGTATTTCAATTTTTTTTTCCAACAACCATTTTATAGGTAAAATGAATATCTGTGGGAAGTTAGGTGTCTTTCCATGCAAAAGATTGCTCTCCCCCAGACTGAATAGAATATAAAAATACAAAATGGCGAATCTAAATGAAAATAGGTCAGGAAATGCTTGAAGAAACGTAGGTGTCTTCATTTTCAACCGTGATATGAATCTGGGTGTTGATCACTTCATAGACTGCGTTCTCGTCTTACCGGGCGGTATTGGTATTGGCTGCTGGGCTGACATTTTGATCGGCAGTGTGGGAGGTGTGACATCTATCCGATAAAATTAATTCTTCAAATTTCTAAACATGCATTAATATTTAATAGCGAACAAACCTTTCACCCGTTTGGTTCCGTTGTTATTATTATTTGAGTTTATCGACTGTGTGGATATTTTCGGAGAGCTGGAGTTCAGTGACATTGCTCTTTTTGTACTCGCTGCTTTCCTCAACGGAGGATGCGGTGACGACTGCAGAAGGTTAAATGTTAAACGTCATAGAAATTAATTTAATAGGGTTTGAATTCAAGTCAAATCCTAATTTAAAGTGGATGTGTAATATCAACTATATTTTCAGTTTAGCTTTTAAAGTTATCTGAAAATAAAGTCTCTGAAGCAAAGGTGGCCAACCTTTTGCACCAATGCACACCAACCAATTTCAAACATAAGTTCTGATATGCAATTTTATTCTTGTACCTCAATTCAATTCTTGTTTATGAAGATATATTTAACATTCTTGATGCATAGGTTGGCCACCACTGCTCTTAAAGAGAACACATGAACGACAGCGATATTCTGCTACCTTCAAGCTGTATGAAATTTTACTAGTAGGGCTGAAACAGTCTAATAACTTATGGATTGCAGTTGTATATTTCAAATATTTTTTACTTTTTCAAGTGACTTTCCTTCAAACTTTTTGGCTTCTGTTCTTCTAGGCATCTTGTCACTAAAAATATCATTTTTAATCTCTAACCTTGTTAGATTATATATTGGAAGTATAGTAAGAAATTGCATGAAGCTTTCTGGATATTTTTGCACATTTAATCCAATACAGCACATCACTATACATTAAATTCTAAGATGCCAGAGAGAGAATTAAGTAATCATAACGCTTACGTAGCCAGGTTTGGTTTCTTTGGTGGTAAAGGAGGCGGTTTAACGGTTGCGGGAGCCTGCTCGCTTGATATCACAGGAGCTGTTCCGGGCTGATTAAAAATTTATGGAATAACAATTGCAAGGAATACAATACCTGATAATTTTAGTCTCGGATTTCTAAGATTATCCGTCTAAGTTTCACCATAAAACTACTATACCCTGGTTTTCGGAGGCAGCGGTCGGATCTTAGGAGATTCGTTTCCCGCCGATGTTTCGGGTTTGCTGGGTTTCGCGACGCTCGGGAATGACGACTGCGATGTTTTTGGGGAAACTTGTGGTCTGTAATATGAAACCTTCATTTACTCCAACAAGGATATAAGTATATTATCCAGATGGTATTCCTGCTAGTGAGCCTAAAGTTGATAATTATTCTTATAAATATGAAACATTTGGGGTGGTGCATACATAAAGATGGACATGTATGTATTACAATTATTCCCAATACCTGTATTCTACAGGTGAATATTTCTTTTCGATTTTTTGTTGAAATTTTCTGTCAGATGTTGGTGTGATTTTTTTAACGTCTCCATCTTTTTTTATCACTTCCTGTTTCTGCGATACAGAATTTTGAAATTTCTCTCTCGTTGCCTGAAACTGTGAGCTGTACGTAGATTTCTGGGGTGTTTTGGTTAGCGAACCAGCGTCTGCGGATTTCTGCGTTGCTTTTACAGACGATAGTCGGGGAACAGCGAAGGGTGAGTTGGCAGGAGGATTCGGAGAATTGGGTGAGTTCATTGCGAAATTCGCAGCTCCGGAAGTGGGGGACGAAGTAATGGGAAATTGGTTACGTTCTGCAAAAACCGACTGGGGACTACGCATGGCTATTCCCGGCACAAATCGATTCGGTTTAAGGGGGCCGGTAGAGACCGGGGGTTGAGGGTGAAGGTCAAGTGAGAGTCGCTCGTGATTTGATTTCTTGTTCTTTCCCGAATAAGGAAGTTTTTCTGGTTTGTCCATTTTGCTGTCTGGGATATCGACTGAGGAATGGGGAGCTGCAGGTGGTTCCAAATTGAGCATTTCTTTGCTTTGAGCAGTAGATTTTATTGCATCAAGACCAGCAATTGATGAGCCAGGCTTGACACTGTAATATCTGAAACAAAATTTCAATATGATTAATAGTATGGAATTACATAACAACACTTTCTCTATTTATAATAGAAAGCATAATTTTATATAGAAGCTGAATACCCTGATGTAGTGACCCCTTCCACTCCACCAGCGAGCAATATCGGCGGGTGACTGCTCGTAGGAATAAGCGTAACGTCCTGGGAACTTTGCGCCACGCTCATGGAATCGCGCTTAATGTTAGAAGCCGTAAGGAGACTGGTCCGCTTCACTCCATCTTCAGATTTGTCTCCATTTTCTTGAGATATTCTGGCGATTTTCATTGGAACAGCGGGAACAGTGTCGTTAGCTTGGCTAAAAGTCACAGACTGCGTTTTGTCGATGTGCGTAGGTGCTTTAGCCTTTTGTGCTAGTTTGAGCATATCCACTTGTACTTGCAGGGTTTTGACTTGCAATTTCAAACTTTCTTTTTCGACATGCTGTTCGCGGAACCTGGTGGCCAGTTCGTGTTTTTCTGTTAAAACCTAAGGTATAAACTGATATTAGTTAGTTGCTGAAGTTGTTGGCACAATTATCTAAAGTAATCGAACCTCATGCAACTTCGCCTGTAGTTCAGTTTCGGTCGAATCTAAATCAATTTGAAGTTCTCTGGATTCTTTCAACTGCAACGATATTCGTTGCTGTTCCTCGAGCAGCATTAAAACAATCTGTATATAAGAATATAAAGTAAGGGTACTGCACTTCAGGCATAGGTTGAGAAGCCTATTGAAAGGCAAATAAATATATATTCACCATGTTGTGTTTCTTTGTGTCTTGTTTGCAAAGTTGCAGTAATTTTTTATATTCTGTTTCGATACGTTTCGTGCGGGCGCGTTCGCAGAGCACCCCGGCCCTCAGTCGTTCCCTCTCCTTTTCGAGTGCCATCGTGACATCGTCCCCAGTTTTTGTGTCGACAGCGTGCTTACGTCTCTCCTCTGCCAAGTCGTGAGCCATCTGAAATAACAATGATGTTGTGATTAAACTACACTTAGGCTTCTACAAGACTACACTTACAAGGAAATAAAAGTAGTAGGAATTTAAGGAGGCTTGAGATATCTCACAGCATTCATCGGAATGACAGTTGCTCTCATGAGCTGAATATTCGTCTGTCTATTTCAGCTATTACCAGCCACATCTGGGTATTTGTTCCCGAGAAATGTTAGAACTTCACTCTTAAATATCGTATTTGTCAATGTATCTGTCTGTTTGTTTGTATGTATCTGTTGGTATGTTCCCGATATCTACAATGTTTGATGTAGACCCATAAAATTTTCCACAGCAACAGTTTATAAAAGGAGGAAAAGGTTGTGTGGAGCCCCATGGAATTCTTTGAAAATTTAATGACGTACATCCTTAACCAATGCTAATGCGATAATGTAAAATATATATATATACTTGCCTTTCTATGAATTTTGCTTGCGAGCGCCATTTGTTGATGCATTTTTTGCTGTTGCGAACGAAATTGATAAACTACTTTTTCCAAAAGAGGGAGAGGTTCAATACGAACCTAGCAGGAAATAAAAGAAATAACTGAGTCTAGATACGCTAATAAATAAAAGACAATGCACAGTCCATCTCACCAGCCATGTAATCCAAAATTATAACACAAAAAAGAACCTTCCAAAGATGAGAATATAAAACTGTACCATATCTGCGGATGACTTTTTGTCACCGTCATAGCTTTTTGCGCTGCCGACCGTGTGATCGTCCCTGTGAAGAGCGAGGAACGGGTCCGGCAGTTTGTGCACAAAGTACTGCGATCTGGTGTTACGTTGATTATTGATTTGTGCCTGTATATCAATGAATAATGTATGCGAACGATGCAATGCAAAATATATATTTATACAAATAACAAATAATTCGGTCACCTTCACTCACGAGACCCTAGATGTCTCAGGGGAAAAGATAATTCACATGTAAATTCAAAAGTTTTTGAGTGTACCTGCAGAGTTGAAATAAAAATGTCCCTCGCTTCAAGCTCTCCTTCCAAAATGCTCAACAGTCTCAGAAGGTCTGATTTGCTATGTTTCAATAAATTGATTCCTTTTTTAGAAGGCTGGAATTAAATGGAGATTGATATTAAGATTAGGAGTAGGGTGAATCCATTTATAAGCATATTTGAATTGATTCAAGTATTGATTGAGCGAATGTAAAAAACCTGTGCAACCCTCTGTAATGATGTTTGTATTGAATTATAAGGTGATTATAAACTACCTGTTTGTTTCCAACTGTCCCATTTATTTGATACAAATGAAACGAATGTCAAAAGTCATCCTGAGCACCCTAAATACCTTTATTGAGTTTACATACCTAATTCAGCACTATACAATATTTCATACACCACAAGGAATTTCTAATTTCTAATAAATATTCATGGTACTCGGGGCACACGACATGTATGATGGCAAAATGTAAACAAATTTTAATATTTGTAATCTCATGTACGGCAATGTGTAAAATGGTGTTCACAAATATTTATCAGTGATTGGTATGTCTATGCGTTATACAGGTATACCCTCTTTCTCTCTCTGTACATGCTTTATATCTTATGTACAGCTAGAAGTATTTTATAGATGCTAAATGTAGAGTAATGTGTGTATGCTATGTATTCCATAAAAGAGAGTGCAGTACAATAAAAAAAAATTGAAATTTGGGAAAGTCAAGAGTTATTTCTAAAGCTTAAATTTCACGAGGGATCTGTGCCCCGGCCTACCATGAAATTGAAGGACCGACTCTATTTATATTTTGCATATCATACACATTCTGGTACGACATCTGAAGAGAATATTTCTGGTTCCGAATCGAGGCACGTAAACGCTTATTCACTGATGTCATGATAAATTTTTACCTTCTACTACTATTGATAATGAGCAAATTATTTGAAATATTTTTTATCATTCGTTTGATCAGTAAAATTAAAAGATGACAAAGTAAAAACTTGGTGATCATTGGGACAAATATATATATTTTATTATAATGATAAAACTTACATTAACTTTTTTCTCTTTGTTTGATTTTGGGGTAGAAGTTGGTTGGGTCTGATTTTCGCAATCTTCCTCCATCTAAGGAAAAGAAAAATCAACATTAATGAAATCCTTATGATATATATATGGTGAAATAGTAAGTAATTAATTGTGTGATAATTAATGTTCCATAACAAATACTGATATATATATATATAATTTAATAATATTTGCATATTCCATATAAATAATTTTATATAATAACTTAAGATTTAAATTTATGGAATATTGAAGTGCAATATATATTTATATATGTAAACAAATTAAAATGTTCCATTAGTTTCATTACTATTCTTGTCTGAAAACTTTTCTTCTAAAAATGAAAAACAATAATAACTCTTCTAATTATGATTTACAAAGGCAACTATTATGATTATTTCTGAAGCCATATCCCCGGTTATCCAAAATCTCCTAATAATAATCATTACTCTGCGTGGTATAGATTAAACTGATCCAATCCTGATTATATACATTACTTGCGTTGATTACTGATTACTGTTTTTGCGTTGATCATTATTATCTTTTCAAATTATTTTTACCTTGAAATTTTCTAAACACTACACCACAAATTGTACGTTTCTTCTTTCCTACATTTCCTGATATCCAATAATTAGTTTTGGAAAATCTTATCACTGCATTTCCCTCTCCTTGATGAAATAAACGCGAACTTTGAAAGCGGCGGCGAGACGAAAGGAAAAAACAAACTGATCGAGACTCGTGAGGGTGAACGAATTTTTATATGAAAATTTTACGACGTGACTAATTGTCTCGTCTGGGCGTAACTGCCCAGGAATATATTAACCTCTCACGTTTATAAGTGGATAGTTACTTTTAGTAAAGAAAGAGATCGAGGGTAATCGTAAAACTTCATGATTATTGGTAGATCAATAATTATCGATGACGTCATAAATATGGAAGATTAAGTCACACTTGAATGCAGAAAATTTGAAATACGGACCACTTGTCTGTCCATGGTCTCTCCATACGTTTATGGATTATAGTGAGTTCACTGCGGATTACACATTACACATTGCGCTGTGCTAAATAAATATCCACTACCGAAAATAAATCTGTTTATCATAATTTCCGTGTTAAATTACATCATCCTAATACACTCGGAAAAGTCCCAGGTTGTAACTTGATCTGTTCAAAAAAGTTACATTTCGAAGTTGTATACTTTCAACCGCTAGTTGGCGCTCAGGCATCAGGAAAAAAGTAAAAGTTTTTTTATTAAATTTTTTCTTCAGAAAGCAAATTCATGAATGGGCAATCGCGTCGTGTCATTATTTCTGTCTCATGCCGGCGTTGCATGGTAGGATTCAGGTTTGGTTTCGTTTATAACAGTTAATCGATTTAAATGAACACAAATAGTACGCAGCCTCCGGTTTGGCGTTGGCTGCTTTAACTGTTGTGTATGTCATTAGAATTAGTAACAGGTTGCAGCATCGAATATTCCTACTGTTTCTCCTTGTTCAGTTTTGCCAAAGCGCCAGGAAACGCAAATTTTCAAATGCGTCACATTTACTGTTTGTTTAATGAGTAAAGTAGTAAGTTGCATTGCCAGAAACTGCTCCATGCCCACTGTTATGAAATCACATGCAGTATATTTAATTATTTTTAATTTGAATAAGTTAACACTATACTCGAATAGGAATATGATTATCACAATAATATTTTGAATGTGGGCTCAAGAAATTCAAAGTCTATCCTTGTCCGATTAGATTTCTATATATTTCTAAATGTTATATCAAGAATGAAAAGTTCCACAAGCTGTAAGAATAAATAATATCCGAGGTGTATAATGGAACCCAAGATTGCTGTATCTGCACCGGGTAAGGTGATCTTATTAGGAGAACACTCTGTCGTCCATGGGAAAAAAGCAATCGCATGCGCAATTGGATCTCGAGTTACGGTGACCCTGCGGAAGTTGAACAACGCGGATAATTTAGTTTTTGAGATGGTATCGCTGCACCAAGATGAAATATTCATACCTCTGCAGGAAATAAGAAATATTTTGTCAAGATTTCCGACAGAAAATTCTCTAAACGAGATGAATGTAAGCAGCCACGTACAGGAATACTCCAAAGCAAAATTCGGAAAATTTTCAAACCCTTTCATATGCCCTGCGCTATCTTGTTGCCTTTACGGTTATTTGAAAGTATTCTCATCGATAACAGATGCGGGTCAAGACCCAGTGTTTCCCGCTCTCCATGTAACGGTAGATTCAGAGATACCCATCGGAGCAGGGTTGGGTTCTTCGGCAGCGTTTAACACATGCATATCTTGCTCCTTTCTGCAGCATGCGAAGCAAATTCCGTACCGTGAAAATAAAATTTTTACAGCTATCGAGACAGAGGAAAGCCTTTTGAAAATCAACTCTCTTGCCTATGAATTGGAAAAAATAGTTCACTCGACTCCTTCGGGCATCGACAACTCAATCGCGACTTATGGCGGGGCTGTGTCATTCCGAGCTGGTTCTATTTCAAGAATTTCCACCGTGCCTAGATTAAGATTGCTAATTGTCGATTCAGGTTTACCCAGAAGTACGAAAGCCCTTGTCAACGGTGTGAAAGAAAAATTGAACAAATTTCCAGCTGTAATTGAACCGGTCTTGGACGCAATGCATAATGTCGTGTTGTACGGCGAAAAACTTTTGGAACGTTTGTGTGAAGACAAAAATAGAGTTGTCTCAGAGAAAGATTTAGGTGATTTAATCATCACAAACCAGTGCCTTCTTTCCGCCTTGGGTGTCAGTCACCCATCCCTCGATAAAATATGTGCCATCGCGGCCAGGCACGGCTTCCCTGCCAAACTTACTGGGGCTGGTGGTGGTGGGTGTGGCTTCGTGTTGATAGGTGGCGATGGGTGTGACAAAACGCTTCAAGTTTTGAAAACAGAATTAGAAATGGAAAAGTTTTCATTTCATGAGGCTGTGTTAGGAGGTCCAGGTGTAATGGTAAAATCTCTTTGATAACGGATTCATATATACTAGACACCAATGTTATCAATGCTCCACTGTATTATGATGGACTAGTGTTTAGTATAAATATTTTTTCCTTGGATTTTTCTTAGGAAAAAAATTGTCAGCTAGATTATATCCAGAAACCTTCTTATTTCTTTCAATGCTTAATACACTGCCATGGAATATTGAATTGCAATACGTTCACGTTTAGTATTTTATAGTATTTAATTTTTCTTATTTCTTTTTTAATTAGTGAAAATTTAATTAAGTCACAACTATCCAATGCCGTACTATAGAAAAACATACCGTGCCACTGTCCCTGTCGGACCACCTGGCGGCAGTCGGACAACTTTTAATATTGGAGGTGGAGGTGGATATAACATCACTACAATATCGAGTGGAGACCGGGGAGGTGGAAAATCGCAAGTAGCTTTACCACGGTAATTATTATAAAATTTTATTGATATTTGATATTATCATTATAAGATGATAATGAAGATAATCTTCAACGTATAATTGTTATTATAGAAGACTATTTCTTATCTGCCGCCTTATTGTGAAGTAGTAGTCGCTGATTATAAATTTTGTTCCGTGAAAAATATGTCACATTGTTAATATAACTGTGTATACGGGAAGTATTTTGCTTGCCGCAATCCTTTGCAGATGTGACACTAAAGTTTCAATTGGAAACCCAAATAATTTGCAACATGTATTTCAGATATCAAGCTCCCAAAAAGAAAGGTGTTTCGGTGGTTGTATCTACAGAGAATAAATCCTTTGATGAAATCAAAGAGGAATGCGTCAGTAGGGGAATTCTCTTTGAAGATCCAGAATTCCCTGCCAATGACAATGCTCTCTTTTTCAGCCAGAGACCTAGAGTCACCTTCCAGTGGAAGAGGCCTCATGTATGTTTTGAAATGTTGAAAATTGAATAATCCTGTTTTTTTCTAGTTCTGTGGCAAAAGCCTAAAAGCAAGATTTCACTATTCTTTGTTCCGTCTATAATTCTTCTATTGGATTAAATTTATTATGAATAAGATTATAGAGTGAAGCCTTTGAAATTTCACGGATTTCATGGATTGTGTCTTAGACTTGTAGAAGTGTAATATAGAACAACGCAAGTCTTGAAATAGATTTTAAAATAGCCTACCAGTTGCCAATATATTGTATATTCATTATCTCTATTTGTTCGTACATTACATATAATTATATTAATTATTCATATAATTATTTACTGCAGTATAGCATTAAATGTTTTCTCAAAATTTTATCTGTGTTTTCAGGAAATTTGTGACAACCCACAACTGTTTGTTGAGGGGGCGAGTAGATTTGATATTAAGCAGGGAGAGCTAGGTAAGGAGAAATACTTCATTACTTCACTTATTCCTTGTTTAACTTTCATGCATACAGGAAGTCGCAGATGCCGGCTATTGAACATTTTTTTGGAATTTAAAAAATGTTATCCATAGCATATCAATCATATCATTTTATTAATATTGGAATTATACAATTATTTTTATTACAATTCTATATCAAACGATATTATATGTAATATAAATTGAGAAGTTGGTGTCACACTCCACAGCCTGTTTCCTCCAACCTGTTGTTTTGTTCAAGTTTTAACCTCAACATGAACCTTTTCACTTCTTACTTTCGTCTACAATAACGTGAGTGACTTCCTTCGACAGGTGATTGCTGGCTCCTCGCTGCAATCGCTTCACTCTCGCTCAACGAACAACTCCTTTATCGAATAATCCCTCCTGATCAGACCTTCAAGAAAGGAGAGTATGCAGGCATATTTCACTTTCAGTTTTGGCAGGTGATATGACCTTTGAACTCGTTATCTTATCCCCAGACAATAACGAAACTTTTTTTACAGTATGGAGAATGGATCGATGTATTGGTGGACGACCTTCTGCCAACATACAACAACAGACTTGTCTATTTGCACTCTGCCGACAAAAACGAATTTTGGAGTGCGTTGTTGGAAAAAGCGTATGCCAAGTATGCGTAATGCGATTATTGTGCAACCATCCATCTGTTTGCCTAGAAAGTTCCTTTATGATTCCCATTTTCTCCCTTTTTGTCAATACTCTTGTTTAATTATTCATTGTTCAGCCTTGAAGGGTGTCTTGAACGTTTCTACACCATAATTCAATTCTTATCAATTGTTCAATTCACAAACCATTCTTAAACATTCAGTCATTTCATTATTTTACATACACACCTCGTACTCTTTTGTTGCTTGTCAACTAGTGCTATGAAATCTGAATCTGAGCAATTATTGGGAAACTGGAGTCAGAGTCTGAAAAGTTGGGAGGTTTTGTGTGCCAACTCCACAGCCCTGTTATCAACTACATCACATTTTCATTAATTACCTGTTCTATTATATTGCTTTTACTTTTTAAGACTCAACGGCTCGTACGAAGCGCTCAAGGGTGGAAGCACCACAGAAGCCATGGAGGATTTCACGGGTGGTATCACGGAGACATACGAGTTGCGTGAGGCTCCTAAAAATTTGTTTCAGCTCATGTTGAAATCATTAAAGAAAGGAGCATTGATGGGATGCGCCATTGAGGTACGCTAGAAAAACACAATTTCATTGACGTGATATACTTTCCCTTATTAATGTTTTGTTGAGCAATTCGGAAGCGTTCTGTTAATAGAATGCATTGAATTTGCCATAACAGGAAATAACTCTTACATCCATTCAACACGTTCAATGATTTATGCAAACATGCCATGGAATCCTGTGAATTTCCATGTTTTTTAATCCACCACAGTTGGTAGGTATTGATTGCCATAGCATATGGGGTCACATTCAGAATGTTAAAACAAAAATTGGAGCATAAAAACATTTTTTGATTTTTTTTTTTTTTCCGAAGTTCAATCATTGTTATAACCTTCAAACTGATTCCCACACACTTCTCTCGCATTCAAAAGTTAGGGATTGAAGTTACTGGCTTACTTTTAAACCAGTCAAGTGTGTAATTCTGAGTAATTGAGAGTTTCACAAACACTGCGGCTTTTTAGTAGAGATTACTTTAATCCTATGTTGTATCATATCATAATTTCATATACAAGAAGTATAGTATGTTCATCTATATGTGGTATACATATTATTTATTATATATAGAGTATATATATATGCTTATAATATTATTACTTACATTAAACCATATATGTTTGACTACATGTAGAGGTTTGAAAAGCACTCAAAAGTTATCAAATCGACTTATTGTCAAGTTTTACATTTACTTAGGTATTTTTCTCCAATTTTACCTCCCCCTGAAATCAACTGATACTCAATTGTAGAGTTATATTTGTTATTAACAAAGAAGTTTAGTGATATCTTCCTGAATATACTTTTTTCCAGTGGGTTCTTGAGTTTCATGTAAATTGAACCATCCAATTAAAAGAGCTATAAAAGATTGTTATAATTTATCTATCTATCTATTTCCTTCGGTCATCCAACTTTAATTGAACACAAGCAAGGCAATTGTTTATTTGCCATCACCCGGCACTATTATTTACGCTCCAGTAGTCAACAAATGTATCGTTCCGTGTAAATAAACGCGCTCGTATATCATATCTGTTCTTCTGGTCTATAACCATTCTTTTCATCTTTATATCTTAACCGGAATACAGTTAAGGAATACAGTTAAAAATATCGCTCTTCGTTCTGGATTCTTTTCTATGACTCGCATAAGTAACCAATTGAAATGGTGTCTTGATCAAATATTGGATTTTATTATGGCTATTGATATTGATGGGCGAGGCATATATCCATTTACTCATTTTGTGACGATCCCTCCTTCTTGTGTGTGATCATGTGTACATTTCGCTCTTTACTCCTTAAAACAAACATTTGGAAATGACCATGCGTGTGTTGCCTAGTAGATAGAGTAGTAGATGTAGATGAATGAAATCTATGTACTATATGTCTTTCTCTCCTTAACCAGCAACTATTAATGACCATTGGTTGCTCACCACCCGAAATATCCACTGTTTTATTTCTCTATATATTATTAATGGTTCTCAACCAGGAGCCATGCCAAATTTCTGAGGGCAATGTTAACAAAACTATATATTGCATGGCAACAGGCACATTACAGGAGAACCATTTATAGAAGTATTGTATTTGTATAAGTAAAGTTTGACAATATGTTCCAGATCTTAGTGTTGAATTGAGATAACAAACATAATTTTCTTCTTAAACCTTGTCTGTTTAAGTGGTAAATTAAGAATATTTACGATTCTTATTTCTTACAGACTCAAAATATGTCGCAACGGGAATCCAAGCTGAGCAACGGACTCATAATGGGACACGCTTACAGCGTCACTGGAGTAGAAACGGTACGCAATTTATACGCCGAGCATCAATCGATTTATACGATAATACTTCACTTGTGCCGGGAATAATTCCTTTGGGACGATATGGAACTCTATCTCTTGCCAGCCGGCATGAAATAATTACATTTGTCTTGTTTTTTTCAGCTCAAGAATGGTACACAGCTCGTGCGTATCAGAAATCCTTGGGGACAAGTGGAATGGAAAGGAGCTTGGAGCGATAAGTAAGCTATTGCTACATAATTTGCGGTATATCTGAAGATGTCTGCGGTTTCCGTCTTTCCCATGTAATATTTCCATTACCTATATGCAATGTCTATAACGAACGATAAGGCAATAGTGCGAAACCTAACCTAGATGAAATCTTACAAGGAATTCTGCATACCAGAATCCAAGTTTGGTAATGTATTTATTTGGACACAAGCATATTGTCAATAATAGCGCTCAGTATTGATATTATTCCTTATTGACTTTAGGATTAAATTCATTCAGGTATCGGTAAGAATTGAATGTGATTTCTATATTATAATTGCACAGTCAATTAAACATAGTGGCGAATACATTCACCTCAATATTGACCAATTGAAATTCTATTTTCAAGTGATCTGTGTTTTTTTTTAAATTATTACTATTAATAACCATTTTTTTTTTGGATTGTATAAATAATATTTTTATTCTTTTCTTCAATAGCTCTAGTACTTGGAAAAATATCTCTGCAGACGAGAGAAAGCGCTTAGAGGTGGACTTTGGAGATGACGGCGAGTTTTGGTGGGTATATCTCACATATATATTCAAGATCATATTGTTCTGGTATTCTTGATATCAAACTAGTCTAAAAACATCTGGCTGAAAATATATCTCCCCATAATGTATTAAAAACGGAGAACAATAAAACAATAAGAAGATTTGAAATTCACGTGATAAATAAATATTCACAACTAGTATCATATTATTTTTAAATCAAGTGAATCCTTTTTGAAAATGATATTTATAGTGCTAGAACCAAACATTTCACGTACATCCTGCTGACTCAACTGCCTGAAATAAATTCGCTTGAATGGACACAAAGAAGAATGAACTGTTCTTCCTCCAGCTATACAATGATAATTAAATTTATATTGGATTTCTGCTTGCAGGATGTCATACAAAGATTTTTGTTCCTGTTACACAAAATTGGAAATCTGTAACTTGGGTCCTGATGCTCTCGAGGATGATGATGTCACCACGACGTGGGTTACGTCGCTGCACGAAGGAAGATGGATTCGGGGTTGCACTGCTGGAGGATGCAGAAATTTTCCTGGTATAGTAACCGTACGGCGATAGCCTACAAACAACTCTTACACCATCAATTAAATTCCAAATGCTATACACAGTCGAGATATTAATTGAACTATTAATAATGATTGCAGATACATTTTGGATCAATCCACAGTACCGCCTGACTCTCGAAGAAGAGGATGACGACCCTGATGATAACCAGGAAGGATGCAGTTTCATCCTTTCGCTCATGCAGAAAAACAGAAGAAAACAAAAAGCTAAAGGCCAAGGAGTCTTGACAATAGGTTTTGCTCTGTATGGGGTGAGTTATTCTACATAACATTGGTACATGAATGTTGTTATTGTTAAGTATTCTTAATAATGATGTGCTACTACAGTAGTTCTTACATATCATTCCTCAGCATAGGTCGTGAGTATGGTACAGTAGAGTGCAGTATGATATTTTTGCAATTCAAAGACAGATTTTATTGAATAGGAATTATTTGGTATTTAATCATTATGAAATATCTGCCCATAAAGTTTTAAATTTTTAATATTGTAATGTAAATATTATCTCGCATTATAATTACTTATATCGTTATCACTACTAAAATTACAAAAATGGGAAAATTGTTATTCCCGAGCGTAATTTTGGACCATAGTGCCTTGGCTGCAGGCAGATAATATTTGTGATATAGAACTGCAGTTGTTTTCATCACCATGTTGTCTTTTCATCACCCTAATAATTCGCTGTAGCTAATTGCCTTTTAGTATCAAATCTATTTCATGTTTAATATCCTCAGCTAGGGGTAATGCTAACAGATATAAACAGGCAATCCGATGACTCTTGAATACCAACACATTGATTGATGATTAACTGAATATGAGCTGATAAGGCTTTTAACAAAGTACCAGATCAACAATGAACTGCAGTTCTAGTATTACTATTTCATGTTTCTCAAAATTCCTTCAATCTCCATATCGTTAGCTCAGTCCTTCATTTTTTCATTAATTCTTCTCTTTGTAGATTTCTCATAAACAGGTAAATGAATTCGTGAACTTCGAGGGTAAAGTTAATAATAAACAGTAAGGTGGTGAATTTCATTTGCATTTGAGTTAAAACTATTGAACGCTTTCATTTGGTGCTGATTTGTGATTGCCTTCTGCTAACTTTCTGCTTCTGTTACTTATATCTTGCTGAACACTGCTGCTTTTTTCCTTTACTGTGTTTTTTTGGGTGAAGTATTCAGCTTTACTTTACTATATGATGTGCTTAGCTGCCAACCTTCAATTATTCATCTAAGAATCATAAAATATTCAGGTTGTGTGGTGATGAAAAAATCATTTTATGACATATAACTTATTACTAATTTCTGAACACGCACTCATATATTTATAAAACAAGAAAAACTTGAAACAAAAAAGAATGAATAACCAATGTAAAAAAATAGCCTAGTACCAGTTGTCATTTCAATATTTTCCACTGCTTACGGTTTTCTATTAATGTAGTGTTTTTAGTGGCATGGCAACCTTTACCAATTGATTGTGTTTAATAGCAGTTAGTAGCAAGATAAGTCATGTGAATATTCCTATTAATATTGGTTTGAATCACTCAGATTTTGCATGGAACTCCGAATCTAATATTAACCATCTGGATTCATCAAAATTCGATTTACATGATTCATTAACAGAGTTGTGTGGAGAGTTGAAATGGTCGTTTGATTTTGCTTAACATTTTTTTTTTTTTTTTCAAGACAAATCTGAAATAATACCTGTGATACAGGGAACCCCTAACCATTTATACAATCAAACCTTCGATGGTATCACTCAATCCAGCATCAGCCCCCATGTCTAAATGTAGCAATAACTTGACAAATATTATGACATATATTTATAATAATTTTAAAGATGGAGTTTATGTCTATCTTCTCCTAGTAGATGATATGTCCTCTTGATAAGAAATTAGATTTTTTTCACCCTACCCCTTCTACCATTGTTTTGATCACATCGTTTCAATCATCTCAGCTTAAAGAAGCAGGCAGCCAACCGTTGGGAAAAGAATTCTTTTTGTACAATGCTTCTGTGGCGAGATCAAAGAACTACATCAATCTGCGTGAAAATTCCCAGAGATTCCGACTCCCGCCTGGAGATTACGTCATCATCCCGTCTACCTTTCAGCCGAAGGAAGAAGCTGACTTTGTGCTCCGTATCTACACTGAAAAAAGAGCTGGATCTCAGTGAGTATAGTCGGAAATTTTCAGAAATTATCATTTCAAATCAGAATAGAATGGAATGTGTTTCTGGTTAAAATGGAATAGATCAGTGTATTTGAATATGACTAATATTACGGATGAAACAGACAATAGAAAAATCTACCAATTACATACAGGATATTACATATGGTTCATTTGAATTACTTCCTCTGTATATTTCATAAAATTGCCTGAGCCAAATGATATCTCGTAATAAAACCAAATACCCTGAACCGTAAAAAATATCTAACAATACACTAAGTGACGATTGCAACTTTGTGCCCTTTGCAACCTCAAATATATCGAGTTCCCATTGCAGTGTATGTAGGAATATATATCGGACATTTACTAGCAAATATAAGGTGAGTTAGATTATTGTATATTTGTATTATCTTCTCTATAATCTAATTTATCTGAATCAGGCTAGTAGTTTATGAATTGATTGAATGTAAATGTGGTCTAGGATCCAGAGTGCTATTTTTTTCTGGTTAGTTTGGAGATTTATTTTATATCATGCTCCACTGAATTAGAATCCACTATTTTACCTATGCAATCTTTACAGAGAGATGGATACAGAAACTAAGCAGGATGAAAAAATAGCAACTGCTCCTATAACAGATGTAAGTGATTTGATATTGTTAGTAGCAAGGCAAGCTTGATTCGATTTCACAATGGCACAAGATGTTGATATGATGCTACTGCTATAAAGCTGTAATTGTGGGCATGTGCATATAGTGTTGTTGATACATAAAGTACAATGTTATTTGCAGTCAGCCTGTCAAAATTCAAAAGTTGTTATTGAACATGTGTATGTACATCATCAAATGTATCAGATTCTCTAGTTCCTTTTCATTTATCAATCAACCTAGTAAAATCTTTTTTTGTATATATTCTTTTGAATCTTATATTTTAATATTATTAAATTTATATATCCTCAATAAGAAAGAGTCCATTTGAGTCTCTTAATTGATTGAAGTTTATTGATATGGAAATAAGACCTACCTATTAAGGTCTATTTTTGAATTCCTAAGTTTTTATCATTAAGTTTTCTAATTAGTCTACAGCCATGAAAACAAACTTATTCTCTAATTTTATTCACATAATTCATAATCTGTCTAGTCCTAACTCTATATGGATTATGATATTGTGATTTAATTGGAGTTTGTCTATACCAGAGTCTATACCATACATTAATAAGAATTTTCATCAACAGCTCAAAAAGCAAACAGGAATAAAGGTAGACCAATTTTCAGCTGCATCCGATTAACTCTCTTTATTTTCTCTTGGGTGCACGTAATCTCTCTCAATTAATTCTATTCTTGACTGTTATTTAGTAACACAGAAATAACTTGACTACGTTCTGCTGAAGATTACTCTCTCTTTCTCAATATTCTTGAGTTTCTGACAGGGAAATCTTCCTTATTTTAGTTGATCTCTAACAAACCACTTCAATATTTTTAATAGAACTGTTGGTTGGTTTCCATAATCATGGCATGGTTTTTTAACCAGAAATTTTCATTTTTTTTTTTTATGAAAGTTGCATGTGACACGTCAAATTAATTACCGTAATTTGATTTGTAGTTGAAGGATTGTCTAAAACATGTAGATCAGTGGTTGCAAACTCTTTTGCTCATGCACGCGCCTATCAATGAGAGTGGATGATGGACCAGAAAAATTTAGAATTTTTCATCTTAAATGGGAAAACTTAGTACAGAGAAGTCACTGAACAACACATGCTTGTAGAGTACATGTAAAAATCTAGGTCATTTGAGTTTCTGTTATGACAGATGTTATTTGATATACTAAAAATAAAAACAAATGTTCACGAGCTGGTCAAAACCCCTGATCTGAATTGCACTTAATCTTCACTGCATGCCTGATTTTCTCTGATATAAATCTTTAAATTATTGCCTGAATTATTTCAATTAGAATTTTTAACATTAACTGGTGGTGTTAAACTTTCGTAGTGAAGTTTAGTCTCTTCATTGTAAATTATTTGCAAAAAAATTAAGATAAAGTGATTGGGATGAACTGAGAAATATTCATTTGAATAATTATAGTATATTTATCCTTTCTGTAAGCAAACATATTATTTGTTAAATATTTATTGTTACTTGGCCACCACCATTTCCCTTTGTTTTGGTCTTATGTTAACAAAGGTGCTGATTTTGTCAAATATCTTTGCATACAGGTAATGAGGTACTCTTCCAAAGGAAGTACTTGGTTGAGTACTTCTTCCTTTTGCCATATGCATGATTCATAGGGAGATTATTTGCAATTTTTTCAATTCAAAATTTCCTATGGAAACAGTTGATTGTATTTGTCTTGCATTGTCATATGCATTACAAAGCATTGCATATTAAATATGCCTTGAACTTATCCTTATATCATCGTTTTATAGGAAGAATCAGAAGAACACGACAAAAGATTCAAACAGCTGTTTGATGAGCTCACAGGGGAGGTTTGTGGCACAACTGCTATTCTATTGCTTATCTTAATGAAATTCACGAATTGTGTTAACTCCATGTAATAAATAAACATAGATTTACTAACTCCTAATGTCTTCATTTATTTGTTATATCTAATTCCAATTGAATTCTTCATATCCTTGTCTATTCCACACCAGTACTATTAAGAGAAAGTACGAGGAGATATTGCTCTGCGTTGGGTAAGATGAGACATCTGTCAGAGCGCATACTTTGATTTTGGTCCAACTTTGTATTACATTAAGCATGCTGGTATGCGACTTCAATAACCTTCAAAACTGGCTTCTTGCCCAGTGCAGGATAAGCTGTTTGCTGCTCAAATCGAAAAGATATTATGCATTAGTGTTCAATTCTCATATCTAGCAAATTATAACAGGTTTTGAAAAGTCAGAAACCATCTGCAGTCATGTTCATATAAATATTATAATTTACTGTATTTTATTGAGTTGCATTTTTTTTGTAGGACGGTGAAATTGACGCCTTCGAACTTCAAGATATCATCAATTCTGTTATGAAGAAAAGTAAACCTTTTTTTACTTTATTTATTTACAATTCTAATATAGAGAAACTTTAAATATGGTGGATTTGGGTTGATTGGGACTCTATACACCTAAAATACATTCGCCCAATTTGGAGTAGAACAGAAACAATAAGGCATAAAGATAGACTGGCCCAAATATGCAATGTCCAACATAAAAAAACAAAATATAGCCAAAATGCTAAATTGGAGGCTGCCTTAACACCAGTTAATCCACTGTAATATATCATGGTTACTACGTATGAAATACATGTATGGTATTATTGAATGAACTCGCATCAAAAATACAATTTAAATTCAGTTTGTATTTAGCTAAGCCTTATTCAATTCACTGTAATGTTATCCCATGTAAAATCTTTAATGGAGAATGAATATGATTTAAGGAATGAATCATTATTATGCATAAGATGCTTATTTATGTATTATTCATATCTACAGATGCTAAAACAGGAAAATTCGCTGGCTTCAGTCTTGAAGCTTGTAGAAGCATGGTTGCACTCATGGATGTATCCTTAACAATATAATATATATTGTACTTTAGCAATGTCAAAATATATAGATATGTAATAGTTACCTGAAATTCCAGAAGCAAGAGAACTTACTACTGATTTATGAAGTCTATTTGAAAGTATAATTTTGAGAATCATAATTAACACGGTTTGTATATTACCAAATTATCAAGATGTCACCTGAAATTATTCCTTGACGAAGTTTGATCAAACAGGTGACCCAATCCGGAAAACTCGACTACGATGAATTCAAAAATCTCTGGGTCAGAGTTCGGAAATGGATCGTAAGTATTCTCGGATACAAACTTGATCATGTTTCGATCGGTTGATGTATATTTGCTTTTATTCAACAGAATATTTTCAAGGAGTTTGATAAAGATAACAGCGGCTGTTTTGATTCTTATGAGCTAAGAGCTGCATTGCAACATGCAGGTAAAAATTAGATTTCATATTGTTATCCTTGCTGATGACAATTCTATAGCAGGTGTCTCGGAACTGTTTAGTATAACATCGTTCAGTTTACATGTTCTCTTGGAAAAAAATTGATTACATAATTAACATCTAAAATTTGTTTTCAATATGAGGGGAATGAGGGTTTTATTGTGAATTAAATAAAAGAATAAGCAGTGATGGAATATGCATAGTGATGCTCTGTATATTTTTTATCAGGATACTCGCTGAGTGGTCGTCTGTACGAAATGCTTTGCGTACGTTACACAAGCAAAGAGTGTACTCTGAACATGGATGACTTTGTCCTTCTGTCTGTCAGATTGGAAAGCATGTTCAGTAAGTTGCAATTTGATTGTTTTTCGATAAAAATTATCCTAGAAATACTCATGCATTTCCTACTTGCAGAAGCCTTCAAAGATAACAGAAGATCGAACTCAAAAGAAGCAACCATTTCTTTGGAGAAGGTGAGGTTACTATTATAAATCTGAAAAATTGCAAAAATTTGGACCACATGGGCAGGAGATTTGCATTTGCTGATTTAGTTATGTTGGGGATCACCCTGTCGCAGTGGAATCGTAGCCATGGTGTCAGTAGCACGGTGTTTACTCCTCATTTTTCTTACTAACAGTTACTCAAATACTTTTTGTAAGGGAAATTCAGACTTACATTTCCACGCAGGTATTCGTCCTAATAAGTCCAGAAAGTGTTCAACAGCAATGTTTTCTTTTTCTCAGTAATAATCTTGTATCATTCCAAAATGTGATCTTTTTTTCCAGTGGCTTCTCACGACAATGTATGCATGATGACAATATCAAATCATACTTTTACTGAAGCTACCTCTCTTGTCGTCCGAAAACAGGTCAACTTGAGATTTTTTATATTCGAAACATATTAGTACATTTGCATGATTGTTATCACATGACTATTTTCACCTGCATTTTTATGTATATATATCTAACCTTTGTATAAAGTGAAGTAGTAAAGCTGCTGATATACTATTAATAGTACCATAAATGGTCTACTATACCAAAAATCCAGTGAACCCACCTTATAAATTGACATTTTATAATATCTAAAGTTTGATACCTAATTCAGAACTACTTTTAATAACCAAAAAAATTTTAGTTTTAGTTTTTTTAACTTTTGAACTGTCTAATAATCCATTCTCCCACAATACACAAAACCCAGAATTTAAACTTTTGAATGTTTTGCGTAGCGTCAACTCAATTTTCCTTTTCTGATATGTAAACTTCCCTAATTAAAAGAGGCATAAGCTGCATTTAGACTCAATTTTCCTTTTCTAATATGTAAACTTCCCTAATTAAAACAGGCATAAGCTGCATTTAGACTCTGAGCATTTGCTTTTTTAATGCACCCTGTTTTTACTTTATACATATTCAAAACCCAATGTAGCTTGATCCAAAGAAAATCTAAATGCACTAGACAAGAAGCACAACTCTTCATTGCAGAAGTTTTCCCTCTGTGTTCTACTCAAATGCAATAAAAAAATATGCAGTTAGGGCACAAAACACACATATTTACCAGCCTTCTGATGCCAATTTCACTATGTAGTTACTTTTTACACTAGATTTTAGCCATTTCTCTATCAATTATAGCTTTCTACAAGTGGTTTAATTTCACAACAGTTACTATATTGGTTTAATGAAATTATATATCTTCAAGTTTTAAGGATTTTATAACAGTTGGATATTTCTTGTACATATCATTTACATAATACTGATCCACTCAAATAGTTATTTCGCTGCCTGTGACCCTCTGATTTTACGGTGTTTACCCTCGGTCAACAGCCGGGTGGTGGACTTGGAATCTTCCTAACCCTATTAACAGACTCCAATGTGCAATCTTTTTAAGCACAAACAGTTTGTTACTAATCCTATACCTAGTGAGATGATGCAATAGATCATAGTCAATGAAATGTATAATTCGATATAATCCAACTGAATAATTTGAGACCGATTTTTTGAAGACAAACTTTTTAATACTATTATTTAGACAGAAGAGACACCAAGACCAGAAAGTACTTTATAAACGTTTATAGTTCCCTTTTGTAAATATGATCTGAAGCATTGGAAAATGACTAGTGACTTTACTCTTATCTAGTTTATCAAAATACAACATTCGGAATATAATTTTTACTTTTGTTCCCGTAGAGGTAGCTTCCGTTTGAGTTTTACTATTACATTACTGAGTGTTGTTTTTCGTTTGTGCTTGCTTGCTTGTACTTCCATATTATTTTGGTTCAGTCATTGATGTATATGAAATTAAACTTGAGCTTCGTATAACTATCAATTAATAATTAGGATAGTTCCTTGGTTAAGCAAGTTGTTGCTACAGTTATCGATTAGACCCTTTTCTAGTTTCACGGGTAAGTCAGATCCTGGAATTCGTTAATCGAACCGCATTGTTACTGAGTTACCGAGAGGTATGTAATGAAGTACCAGCAGCTACTATTTATTAATTTTTTTATGCAAAATAGTTTGTCTTGAAACAATGTATTTTTACTGAATATGTCCAGGTCTATTCGCATCCCGAAATAATGTACGAATAAGAATCTGGGTCCGTAAGAGCTTACCACTCGACTGGTGGATTATATTTTATTGTCCAAGTGAGTGCGTAAGTACAACCCTATGTTATGTACGAGGACGCTTCGTTCGTTGTTTGTTCTAACTCTTAGCTACGTGTTGTAAATTGTCAAAATGACAGTTTTATAAGACTCTTGAATCATAAAACATTGAAAGCCAAATCCATTTATTCCGCTGATAAAGCATCTGAGTAAACAATAGTGGCGAGTTTTATTGGTCGTAATACCACGACAAACTGGAGCCGTGTACAATCATTGACACTGCCTACACACGGATAGTGCCGTACGTCAAAAAAGTGAGCTTAATCACGAATTAGTTTCGTGCGATGTCGTAAAATTGTTTCATGAGTAAAGTCCGGTATCCAGTAAAGGATCGCTATTTACTGATTTTGAGCGGGTAGAAATGTCTATTTTCGAGCACTGATATTCAAAGTAAAACTTGTAGTTTCCGAAACTACAGATGAGTTTTTAATAACTTGTCTTTTTTATATGTTTGACTTCCGCAATCTTCCGGAAATAATGGTCGGGTCATTGGGATAGTTTTTAATAGTTAAACGGTAGAACCGCGATGAAATTTCATGGACTTGACGATCTTGTGTTACACTGTACTTGCAAGAGTAGCACCGTAATTTTGTCGACCGACCTCAGCCCTGTGCAACAGTAGTTAAGTTCTAGGTGGAAAGGAAGACTGGAATACGCCCGCCCAGTGTACACACAACGTTGAAAACTAAATCGGAAAGCAAGGGCTTATGTTGTTGTCTATTCAGGTTGTTACACAAAGGTTCACCTTATGTTCGGTTGCTATTGTTTCCTAGTACAACATGCCGCTTTGTGTAACGCTGTTCGTCCATTTATCGTGAGAACTATCAAAGGACTGTACGGCGAGGCGACAAAGTCAGTTTATGGATGAATTCGACAACTATGTATATTGTTACATAAGAACTGTGATTAGAGAGTGAGAAACCTTCAAGTATTTTGACATATTTAGACTACATTTGAGATAAGTTATTAGATAATTGGGTTAGTAAAGTTCAAGGTACTGAACTGTCTACCCGCTTCTAAGGTACCCCAACGTAACTAGGTTTTTGAAAGGACTGCACTACTAAACTAGCACCATAGATAGGAACAGGTACCTACTTTGGTAATTAGTTGTTGTAATTAGCGACAGCTCCATCAAAATTTGCCTGTGCCTGTACCCAACACCAACCGTTATACAAATGTGATCCCTCAAGATACGTTTCTTTACAGCGCTTCTTTATTTTACTGTAAATACATCGGTGACAGTATGCCGTCTGCTATACAAAACCCACCACCTCAACGCCTGTTATCCACAATATACCGTCAGAATTGGCCACCGCCCCAGAAAGTTCTCATCAACCGACAGCCCAAGTAAGTGACGTAAATTATTATTCTCTTGAATCAAATTTAATTATTCGCTTGATATTTTCATGCCAGGCGAAAGTATAGCTCACATTTTTACTATATTGGCTTTCACTCCATCTGCGTGTATGGTGGAGCTTGAATTAACACATTTTGAAACCATACCGCGAGGTGGCGCAATAATGCATCAATTGTCACTTCAGTATAAGCGACTAGCTTGTCAATTATTAATTAACTGTGTTGCGATGAACCATTAAAATATCTACGCTACCATGATTAATCGTGTTTTTAACACTTTGATTGCGTTATCAGTTTTGAAAGGAGTAAATTGTTAGCACGCTGTGGCATTAACAATTAGATTACCGAGATCAACTATTGTGGAACGAAACAAAAAGAGACGAAGTGGACTTATCGCGCAGCAAGGCACTGTTTTTACGAAGACTATTATCTTGTATACAGTAGAAGTTAACTGAGGTTAATTCTTTACAACTAGGTATTAAAATTGCGCAGTTAAAGGAAAGACATAAATCTTTTGCGAAGTTAATCATCTTTCCGTTGTTGAACATACGACAAAGCGTTCATAGATGTATAAGAGCCGACCAAGTAGTTTAGACAACAGCCATACTTTGGATAGTTGTTCACATGGACTGAAAAGCTATTCTACGCTTTCATTATCGCACTTGAAATTGAGATTGAATGATGAAAAACAGCTGTTTATATGCAAGGATAAATTTTATCCAAGGTTTGTAATGAACTTGAACTAGAATTCTTTATTGAGTAGTTCTTCTATTGTTATTATCATCGTTTGATAAATGTTGAGAGCCTTTATTCACTTCTTTCCTACATTTGAATGCTATGACGTTATATATTAGGTAGTTTGTATTTATTGCTATCGTGGGCTTACCAGGCGTTGCTAGGGTAAAAAGACTGGAATAAGGATTGCTACCATGCATTATTTCACATTCCTAGTGTGTATGGTTTACGGTCCTAATTTTGATCGATAATCGCAGAATGGAGTGAGATCTCCCGCGAATGGCAGCAATCCTCATTTCGTTTTTTTTTATCTTAACAATGCCGGGGGGGGGGAGGGGATTCGATATTCAGTCAGCTTAACCATAATTACAACGTGATCAAGATACCTACATTCTGCACGGCTGTTGTATCAGTTATTAGATTTAGGAAAATTTTATTTAAAACATCCGTAATGTATATTTGGTAAACTTCTCATAAGCTTCCTTTAACTATAACTCTGTTCAGTCAACTATCTTCCCCTTGAATAGAGTAGCAATTAAAGTGAGGCCTACATTCTAAGAGGGTGGTGTATAACTGATTTTTCTTACGATTAAATAAGGCATATGCAAAAAGTACTAACGAATCAAATTGCTATATATAAGCTTTTGTCTCCTTATTAAATACTTGTTAATCAAAGTAAAGTAATTAAAGAATATAGCCGATCTTTTAAAGTGTTGTTATCAGTTCTATTTGGTTTTATCGTGAAAATCTTGTCGTTTTGCCAATCTATGTGGCTTAGCGAGTGTCGTTGTGCCATTCTATGTGGCTTAGCGAGTATATGTACGAGGTAAAGTGCATAGTATTATCTAGTGATGTACACTATTCATTCACATTCCGCCGTATTCATTCAAAGGTTATTGATTATTATCGCCAGTAATAACCTCAATAGATCTAAGCAAACACATCTACTTACATACAAGTATTTTATTGTGTATCTTATAGGAATATGAAGTACTTGATCCCAGAACACATAAATCTACGCCAAGTTTGAAGCACTTTTGATTAAGAAAAACGTCCGTTATATCATTATGAGGTTTTGCCCTTAACGAAGTCTAAAAATAACTGAATATCATGCGCGTTGTTGACACTTTCAAGAGAGCCGATGAGCTGAGGTCGGGGGAGGCAACAGCCGTTTCGAAGCACTGTTTCGCATACTTGAACGCTTACCACTTTAGAAAAAGAATGGGAAAGACTTCTCGGAAGAACGGCACTCATTCTTTTCGAGAAATACAAGTGTTATTGTATTCATTTTTAGCGATATTAAAAAGCGAAGTGACAGATGCGCTACAGTACCCTACACTTGGAAGTGCATTGTATTGCGGCAGCCAAGGGATTAGAGTACGACGGAACGGGAGCATTGCCAGACACAGCGAATGAATAGGATAATAGATAATGAATGGAATTTTTGAAATAATCCCAGGGAAAAATTATCACTTGAAAATTACAGTCGGAATCTGTTCTGAAGTTAGAAGATATAATAACGTTTCAATCAGGTAGCTGGATAGAATAGTTGCAGGCAAAAACGTCATTGACTAATGAAGGAGGCAGACAGCCACAGTCTTTTATGTAGCAATATATTTCATACATATATTACTTAATTGAAGTCGCGTTGGTAAACTAACGTAAGTACCGCTTCATCCAGTGACATACCTAAGGTATGACACGTGTCCTTGACGCCACTGACACTGACTTCCTCTTAGTAAGGTAAACATGAAAGGTGCAGTTTTAATTTTTGTATAATGCCATAATTTGTAAATTGAAAGATCGATGAGCTCGACTTGTATTTTTAAGTTGGCATTATGGTAAATTATCTCGAACATGGGAACAGAGGCCAAGTTCAATATCTGCCATAGTCCTCGTCGTAATAGATATCTATAGGCTTAGGCAACCGCGGTTCAATAAGAATTGTTGCATTCGAATGTAGGCATACCTTATGTGTGTATATTGCATATGTGTATTATACCACACAACATACTCTCAATACGTGTATTTCTAAGGGTTTGGTGCATCTTATACAAATCCCAATTGATCCAGCGTCGTAATAGATATTTATAGACAAGGAATGCTGCGTGTAGTAAGCTAGGTCTATTATATCTAGTTTAACCTGCAAACATATTTAATAAATAGACGAACGGGAATGGAATGTAAGCGTGGTATACGGTAAATGAATCCTTTATAATAGTTATTCAGTCGTGCGTTTGGTTAATTGATTCGCCGTACAAATTGTATTGAAGTATCTCCTTATAATGATGAAGTGGAATTCTTTTCTGCTAGCCTGTGCTTTCTGTTGCTACGTGCTACAAAATCGTTCTTTATCCTTGTTGAATACACAGCGTTACGGATTCCAAAAAACTAAAATGGCATAGATGTGTTTCTATGTCTATATGTATACAGGATTGTAAGCATTGGCAGTAGTAGTGTCATCAATACAATATATTTACAATGTGGGCTAGTTCACAAACAGCATTGTCACAAGAGAGTCATAATAGGACAATACAAGATGAAAAGCAGGATAATCAGGGATTTTGTTTCTCCCTTCTCATTTTCTGCAGCCAGGAAAAAATCATTTTATAACGTATATCTTTCCCGATATTACAGTACTCAAGTGCAAGAAAACAAATCAGTTGCTGGGAATCTCTGGCAAGGTGGATCCCCTTTCCAAACCAAAAAAACCTCAAAGGTATCGCGACCGTTTTCAGCAAATCTTCTCACGCAGGGCAAACGAAGCAAGTTGATGAACCAGAAGCGTATTGGGAAAAGACCCGACACGTCGGAAAATCCCTCAAGAGAACGAAGGAAAGTCCCGGAATACGACGGGAAAAAAGTGTTATCTGAGGACTTTGGTAAAAATCACCATACCGTGGAATATCTCACCATGTTATCGGGAAAAAACTATCTCAAAAAACAGTACAGAGAACAATATAGGTTCAGCGAATCGGAGCGGGTCAGTCAATACAACCGGCCTTCCACAGCACATAGTTATGCTGGTCCGCGTTCGTACAAACTTTATCCCGATCTAGGTTCAGTAATCGGCGGACCTACAAAGCCTTTAATGGGGGCTGACGGTCTCTCTCCATCGGGCGCTACTACCGAATCGCCGAGTCTACGGAGTAATCGACCTTCATCGTCCGTAGAAAAAATCGTCGACTATAAGGAAGATGGCAGTGGCCAAACGGGCGTGAATTACACTGATAGTAACAGCAATTTATTTAAGGGAACCAGCGAAGGATTTCTGTACTCGATGAAGCGTTCTTGGTCTAACATACCCACTGGAAAATGTTACCGAGTATTATCTCATCCAAATGATACACTCGCTTCGTTGTGTTTGGAGGGAAGACCAGCACAATTTAAATGTATCAGAAGGTGGGAAATTGAGATTCTAGTAGCCGTGAACAATTCTAATCTACTATTATCCATACACCTTAACCATTAAGAATCTTCCTGAATTTGTTTTTTGTTTTGTTTCAGTCGAACATCATCTGCATCATCCTCAACGTCATTTTCTAGCTTTGTTACAACGACCCGTCACAGAACTTCATCATTTGGAAACTCTTCCCCGTCTGGATCCTCGCAGACGATCGGTGGGCCGTCGAACAGCGTAAGTTGCGACGAGGAAGCTGTGTCCTTATTCAAACCTCAACCACTTTCAAAGCAATTTACTGATTCTGATGGCATCCAGCAAGAGCAGGAGCAGGAGGAAGCTGTTCATGGATTACCAATTGATTCTGTTTTCGAGGATGAAGAGAACATCCGCTGCTGTGAGAGCGACTACGGAGAAGATGAGGATGTCGCAGAACAAGAAGAATGTCTACATATTCATCCTGCATCAGGCAAGTTCCAGTACTCTTACAGCGACTTAGAAGGGTCGGATATATCGGAGAACGAGGCCGATGACGACGAAGAGAAAGATATCGACGAAAAAGAGGTCAGCAGAAGACTCCAACAAGTCAGTGCAGTCTTCGATACGCCAAGAAATAGTGATGTCATCGATGACGACATCGCTCCCACGGTTACTAGATTATCTATCACGAATTCGGAAAACGACGCTGGCGGTAGAAAAATTGAAAACTCGGATGGCGTCATCTATGACTGTGATGACGAGGAATACGATGATATCACATCGCATTCAGTCGAGGAACCGTTTAAATTTTCCGCCTTTTTTCCTTCTTCGTTTGATCAGTCTGTTTTACGCGAGCTTGCCTCTCTTCCTGCTGGCGTTGATTGGCGATCGTGCATAAAACTTCCCGCGTTTTCCTGTCGCAAGAAGAGCACGACGGAATCTCGACATGATCAGACGAGGAAAGCTCAAATGAGGAAAATGAAAATGGCCAAGAGTTTTGAAACTGTCGTGGACAGGTTGATAACGCTTGAGAAGATGCAAGAACTCACTGCTCAATATGAGAGGGAGAGAAAAAGACATTTATTACATCAGCAGCAATCACAATCACGGTAATATTGTACCGCTGCATTAATTGTATACAACTGACTTCACTACTGCAATAACGGCAGGATAAAACCCTTTGGTCTTGTTAGTCTAGATAAACATATAATCTTCATACGTTCAACATTTTTAAATAATTCCAGACCGAAATCGAGGAATTCTTCGTCAAAACCCAACAGTGAGATAGCTCCAAGCAATACCCAGGCTGATGATCCCAGACCACAGAGTGCAAAAGGTTCCAGGCGACCTCCGACACCAAGCACCGCGGTCACCTCTCCGACGCAGTCGAAACAGAAACGATCAACGTCCATCGGAGATCTGAAAATACAGGGAACCGGGGAAAATAAATCGCCGGATATCGATCTAGTGCGCCTCTCGTGCACGAAAAATCATTTGCAATATGTCAGGCATTCTTCTTTTTCGGCGAAACGCAAGCAAAGACCAAGAACTGCCTTACCAAGGTTGCAATTTTTTTTCCTTTTTTAGCATATTAGTTCTTGTTATCTACAGGTGCAGGTGTTTTGCTGAAGTAGAAAAAACAGCAACCAAAATAATATTTATAACTCTCAAATCGATGTCTAATTTGGTTATGTTAAAATGTATTTACTAACTTATACAATTCTAATTTTTGAAAGATATTATGAATATTCCTGGAGCGAGAGAATGCCTGAAGGAAAACGACTTGGTCTGGGATCACTTGTGTACACGAAACCACGCTCGTGTCGTACGTGTCAAGAAAGAGCAAGAAAACTCTCCCAAATAAATATTAGCCAGATGATGCTAGGACGACCGAGGTAAGGTTTACATTTTCTTTCAAGCAGAACGAAAAAATGTAGAATTCATGTAAGAACTGAATATAGAACCTGTTAAATTAGATTAATCTGTATCTGTATATTATTTTGATAAGTTCACCTTCCAGGTCTACATTTGTAACCTTCTCTTGCGACCAACAACGCCAACTTAACGTCAGGCCCGCCACAACAGACGGCAACTTACACCCAAGAGTCCCAACTACAAATTCTATCAGGGACAGCACTGATGCAGATCAAAATAATTCTAAAATCCAAGAAGACATTATCCGAAAGAGGGCCTCGACACCTCGTCGTGCAAGCACAATATCCACCACGTTCGGCCATACTGCCACCTCTGGCGTCAACTCAACCAATCGTGCGACACCAGACAACATTTCGGCCGCTCGAGCTATAGTAACGAGCATGGCTCGAGATTACGCGAGAGTCGCCGGATTCTCGAAGCAGAAACACCGTAGAGCCGCCTCAGCGTCGTCTTCGGTCGCTTTACGCCCGAAATCGGCGACCACGTCCCTAATGATATTGAAAAAACGTAACCAGAGAGTGCTTCGACCTCATATTGTCGATTGTACCAAAATAAGGCTACGATAGCTTAACGATAGATCATTTAGGAATAACATGATGCAGTAAAATTTTACTTTTAAATTATAATCTTCACGAAGTCGTAGAATTACAAAGTTTCGAAACAAAAGCAACTTGAAACAAAATATTAAAAAAAATAATGTTCCTGTGATTACTTCAAAATTCCATTAAAACATATTATTATTCAAGATGTACTCGCTTAACAGATTGCACTTCAGTAAAATCAGAGTAGCTGTATTGGACTATCTTCGCTGCTTTGCATAAAATAGCGTCCCAATCACTCATACCCTACACTCATATGCTGGTCAAATTAGTGTCCAAAATAATTCATGAAAATTTCGACCTTAACAACTAGAATGGCAATGAAATTAAATGTATCTTTGAAATCCAGTTTTTGAACGATTTTTTCCATGTTAAATTCATGTCGCATTTAATATATAACTTTAGCAACCATGGATACCGAAATGGACTCACGTTTTTCGTTACAATGTTACTTTTACTACTTGTTCTATGTTTAACTCCCTCTCGAATTCAAGTGAGTTCGTCGACTTCTCAAGTAACCTTATTTCAATCACTTACTTCAATGTTTTTGTTTACCAAATAAAGTAGCCATGGTTACTGACAGGCATACTTGAGACAGAGGCAAAAGTGAGTAAAACTGTTTCGTTTTATCAACTTGCGAATGCAGTAATGGCAATATATTGAACATTAATCGTCAAAATTGAATTTAATTCAAGAAAAAATAACTGAATAAATGTCAGTAAATGTTTGTCAGTGTAGGCTATGTTACCTTCTTCATTCGGGTGTGTCCAATTCTGTCCCTTCGCGAACCCGGGATTTCGATTATTATTGGATTTACAGCAGTTTGACTGTTTGATAACTCTGGAAACATATTGCTCAAATTAGTGCTCTGTCTCTTTGTTCAAAGAGAGACAGAGTTTTAGTATAATAATCAGCAACTACACAGACCATAAACTAACCAACTATCGTACTTTTAAGGTACGTCGTTTGTCGTGGGTGTTAAAAAGAAGGGCTTAAGTGTTGCACTTGACACCTCGTTGAAGACCGCTGGATCGATTTGAACTCATGAAACATATTATGTACAGAAAAATGGGCATTCCGCATTTGTGACATTTTGCCTTTTCAGCATCAGCGTTGCGGCAAAAACACTTGTGTATGTGTAACGACCGCGAAGCAAACTCATTTAAACCATTTCCGTCTAAGAATTGCTCGTTTAATTACAGTCATGAATGTGTTCAAAACCGAATAGGAGAACACTTTTGCTTTGTAGTTCACTTATACAGCCTCCTGATCAAATAAATGCTAAATTTATTTAATCATCAAGTATATTATGCTTCTGATGATTCCATTGGACTTTTCTGATCACAGGTTCATAAACATTGTATTTCTCAAGATCACTTTCTGCAATACCAGTAGATGAAATGCATTTCTGAATCATCATTAATCAGATTTCCGTTTTCACATAGACTACTAGGCCAACTGTTATTTCAGCCAATCAAATTGCGATATTCTAATTACTCGATGTAAGAAAGAAAAAGACGGGTTGGCGTTTCACAGTTTCGTATAACGGAAATCCCACGAGTCGAAACTGAAAACCACCTCTCATATTTTGCTGAGCAAACTACCGGGTGAAATCGCTTGGTAGACGCGATTCCACAGCTTACAGCTACAGTCGCATATTGATACCGAGATTTGTATTAAGAAGGGAGTGAATTTGATCTGCTGCTTTTAGAAAAATGTTTGCTTGGGGTAATGACGCGTTAAGAACTCATTTTCCGGTGGATAGGAATCGACCAAGTCCTAGATTTATAGATCATTTCGTTGATAATAAAATTAATGTAATTGCACCTGGGGAGACGTGTTGCTATATTTTATTAACGGATGGATCGTTCCTTATCTTTGGAAATGACGGGTACGACCCACTGGAAAATACACCAATAAATGTTGCAGGCAGTGGAGATTCCAGTATTCACTTTTCTGACCTATTTGGAAGAGGAAAGCGTTGCTTTGTCAGAGGTGATAATGACCTAGTGTATTGTCTGAATTTCGAACCTGGTTTGAATGCAGACAGTTCCACACAGCTTGTTCTAAGACCACTGGATGGTTTTTATTCCAAGAAAGTAGTTCAAATATCTTGTGGAGAATCTCACACAGTTTTCCTGTTGGAAAACGGTGTCGTTTTTGCGGAAGGAGATAATGGTTATGGACAGTTGGGCATTGATTCTACTGTTGACTCTGGCCCTAATGAAGTATTAGAGCTCAGAGGGATTCATGTCTCTCGTATAGCAACTGGCAGTTGGCATTCGTTTGCGATTACTACATCAGGGAGGGTTTATGGTTGGGGCAAAAATGACAAAGGACAACTTGGTCTAGGAGATGAAACAACTCGTGACACCCCAACTTTACTTAGTCTGCTTTCTTCACAAGTTGTTAGCGACATAGCAGCCGGAAATAACCACTCCGTAGTTCTTACAGTAGACGGTGGCATTTTCACGTTTGGAGATTCATCTAAGGGGCAGTTAGGACATGGCACGACAGGGAACACGGAAGTTGACCCAAAGAAAGTGGCAGAGTTAATGGGCAGTGAGGTTACCCAAATCGTCTGTGGAAAGAATCACACACTTGCCTACACTTCCGGTTCTTCTAATGTGTTTGCGTGGGGCGATAATGAACATGAACAGATTGGTATAGGCTATGAGGACATTGTATCCACACCCACAATCGTGAATGGTCCATGGTCACCGCTTTACGACAAAGACGAAAATCATTGGCTGTACCCAGGATCTCTTCCATGTAAGGTTAAGGAGATTGCAGCTGGTGGAGATCAGAGTTATGTAGTTGTACGTGAGAATGACAGCCCCAGGGATTACAGGGTCATCCCTGCACACAGAAAAGTCTTAACTCTCAACGATGAACTTGCCAATGAGATAGCTAAACTTAATGAGATCAGTGATGTCCCTGAACACATCATACAACAGCTCAATATTATATTCAGCTCTGAGAGCAGTCTCTGTTGCTCATTTTTAGCTGATCATCATTTCCAAATTAGTTCTGAAAATCATGGAATAAATCTTATGGAAGCCAGGTTGTTGTTCTCAAGACTATCAGGAACTAGGAATGAGAAAGTTTATGACGTGGTAAAGTCAGCTCTTCAAGATTTGCTCAATTCATCAAACGAGTGTGGCCTCAGTACAAAGAATATTGAGAGTTTACGGATCTTCCTCATTCTGCCAGAACTTCAGTTCTTACATGATCCAAAATGCATTGAATCTTTGTTGCTTCCATTCATCAACCACCTTTTTTCTTTGGATGAAAAACATGCAAAGATACTTGACGAGTGGTACCAAAAATTGGAAGCTACACATTTTACCAAGGTGATCGGAATGTGCCAGCAATGCATAGTTTCTACATTGAAAGAAAGTATGCCGGAGAGTTGGAGGGAGCGAAATCTCAAAGCCATGCTAAAACTGTTGAAGAGATTGAACACAATCAATAACCTAGGAAGTTCAACTATTGTGAAGTTTCAAAAGTTCTATATTCCTGAGTTGCATGACTTGCTAACAGAGAAACAGACCGTGCAAGATTACCAAAAATGGATTGATGCAGGAAACAAATTTTGTTTCTGCAAATATTCGTTTGTTTTCAGCACAAAGATGAAAATTAGATTACTTCGTATGGAGTCACGGTGGGAAGAGTACAAGGCTGTTAATACTATTTTAATCAACCAGTTTTCATTTAATCAAGGTACTGTACGAGAGACAAGGTTCACACAACTTGTAGTAAATAGAGATCATCTCATTGCAGACGCTTTGACAATCCCCACTATTCAGAATCTTAAAAAGCCGTTTCGAGTCAAATTTGAAGGTGAAGAGGGGGTTGATGACGGTGGGTTGAGAAAAGAATTCTTCATGCTCGTATTAGAACAAATTCTGGACCCCAAGTTTGGCTTGTTTAAAGAATATGAAGACTCCAACGTGATATGGTTCTTGGGAAAGCGTCATTCTGATGACATGTACCTCCTTGTGGGCACTTTGTGTGGCTTGGCCATTTACAACAGTAGCATAATCAACTTGAATTTCCCTTTAGCGCTTTACAAAAAGCTGTGTGATCAACAGCCGACACTTGATGATTTGAAAGACCTTGATTCGGTGCTTGCCTCCAGTTTCAAGCAAGTTTTAGAGGAGGATGAAGAAAATATCGAAGATTTCTGCCTAACATTTACAACAACAGAGGAGGTCGACTTGATACCAAATGGGTCCAGAATTCCTGTGACTGTTGAGAACAGGAGAAAATATGTTGAGGCGTATGTGAATTACATATTTACTGAATCAGTGTGGGGACCATATGAAAAATTCAAAGAAGGATTTAACAAAGTGTGTAATGGTAAAGTGATGGAGCTCTTCAAGCCAGAAGAGCTCATGGAAATGGTTGCTGGAAATCAAAACTACGACTGGAATGAATTACAGAGAAGAGCGAGGTACAAAGGAGAATTTGGCACGAATCACCAAATAATAATTTGGTTTTGGAAAGTATTCCACGAATTGTCACCATGTGAGAAAACAGCTTTCCTTCTTTTTCTGACCGGATCAAAAAAAATTCCAATCGACGGTCTTGACATCATCATTCAGCCATTGAGAGAGGATGAGACTTTCCTACCAGTAGCACACACTTGCTATAATTTGCTGGACTTGCCTGACTATGGAAGCGAAAAAATTCTCAGAGATAAACTTAAATTGGCTTTGAAATGTAATGGTTTTAACATTGTGTGAATTTTTTGCATGCAACATTTTAAAGGTCTCATATCCTTTACATAACATATTTTGTATATCGATATTAACACTTCTGTATATATCGTATGTATGTATGTATATAAACCAGATTTTTCTAATTATTTGATTTCAACTCATTTTTATTATTCATCTTACTGTGTTTTTTACATAAGAGTATCTTCATCATTGATGCCTGTATATTAGTAGAAACATAATTATAATCTAACATGATCGGCATACCCGCCTCCGAGTCAGTGATGATTTCCTCGCGGAAATCAACAAAGCCTTGATTAATGTGTCAATGTTTTTATATCAAATATTCAAGCGTACTGTATATATTATTGGTGAACTGAATGCCGCAATTTAACAATGGATAGGTCTTCGGAGAAATCGAGGTCGGGATGCAACTCTTATTAATTTCCCGATATATAAATACGTGTATCATTCACTGTTTGTTACGTTTATTTTGGTAGTGGTTCCATGTGAATATTTATATTCGTAGTTGGTGGAAACGGGAAATCCCAAGAAACGAAGCCACTGTTTTAAATAAAACAACCTTTGACCTTTATATGACAACTTTAACTGACAGTATAGTTACTATAGTAGGTAGGTCGAAAAACTTTTTGTTACTGCAGTAAAATCTTGTTATTGGATATTCAGTTCATTAGCTGAATAGAATACGCGCACAGAGTACGCGAAATATGACCACTAACCAACTATTCTGCCAGATTGACAGTGGTGAAATATGATAGTGGCGTTGCGATCAGGGGACACTGTGGTCGTTGAACCGTAACAAGTTACTATTCTGATTGACAGCTGTGTAGTTTGTTACAGATAAAAAGTAGAACAGCAGCTACCCTCAATTTCTGGTATTGATATGCCGAAATCTGAAGATGAAGAGTGCGATTACATGTCGGATGTATTCGTTGATGCAAGGTAATATTTTAAGAACCACAAGCTTTAGCATACCCTTAGCTTATAGCTAGATATATTCCGAAGATGTTCTCAAACTGTTACGTAATGCAATATTTGCTGTAATACCCCAAATACCTAGTATTATTCGAGACAGTTAGTTCGTTTTGATGCTTTTACAGATCTCAGAAAAGACCTGGACTCACATGGGGAAAGAATGAAAGAAAATTCAATCAAGAAAAAAAGAGGAAGCAAACCAAACCTATACAGATGAAATCGAGAAAAGTGATGGAACAGGAAACACGTGACAAAGGGCTGGGGACGAAACTGGACGAGGATAACAAGGGCTTTGCAATGTTGCAAAAAATGGGGTACAAACCAGGGGAGGGTTTGGGAAAACATAAGTCCGGTCGGGCGGAACCGGTGCCAATAACGGTGAAGCTGGGTAGGACTGGAATTGGCAAAGATTCTCACGAGAAGAGAAAACGTGAAGTGCAGGAGAAGTTCAGAACATTTATGGAATATAAGCGAAGAAAATACAATGAAAATATACAAGTAAGTCAGTGGAAAAGTTACTGAAATATAGTAGAGGGAAAAGAGTAAATCTGGATTAGGGAATTTCCACTTTTAGTGAGTTTTCCGCTATACATAATTTTAGGGATAATTGTAAAATTAGTTAAAAAAACACTTGTTTTAGGATTTGAAAACATTTTACATTTCTCTGTAATCTTCATTTTATTCATAGATGGATTTCAGAGCAAGAATGAGTAACAAATTTATCGGGCAGCAACATGAAAAAGATCTTCGTAAAAGTCAAAAGGTTTGTCATCAGCTGCAAAGTGAGGAAGGAATTGACGAACCAGAGTTTGAATTTTTTTGGCCGGTCGAAGCCCGGATCAAAGACGGCGAACAGGAGGAAGAATGTGAAGTTGATGCTGAAGAAGAATATTCTGTAAGTGACATCTGCTATTTTCCAAAGAGTTTCAATTCGGGAGTAGGATTCTGGTACCAGTTTATCATTTTTTTAACCAAGGTCACATGGTAATCATTTCTCATCGAGCTTTACCAAATTCGCTAGGAAGTCTAGAATGTTCCCAAAATAACGCATGTACAGAGAAAACCTGGTTAAATCTCATGAATCACTTTGATATTAAAATCATTTATTCCAGGTTGAAGATAAACTTTATCTGCTAACAAAATTCCTGCGAGATACTTATTTTTATTGCATATGGTGCGCTGTCAAATACGAAGGTACGAAATATGGAAAGATACATGTCATTTTTTTTATTAGAAAATATGTCACGTAATAAAAATGTTTCATCTGAATTTAGATAACGAAGACTTAAATCAAAATTGTCCAGGCGAGACATCAAATGATCATGATTGATGGAGTTCTGTTTTCAACAATCTCATGTGCGATATGGAATCCAACATGTTAGCAGTGTGTCATGATGCTTTCAGGGTGATGTACCTTTGAGAGAATCGTCTGTTGTTCCGGCCTTTGAAAGGCTGTATTTTAAAAGTGCTTCAACTTGCTGATTTTTTAAAGTGTCCCTTCTCTTTTTGTAGTCGCAGAACAATCTGACACAAAAGTAAAAAGTATTTATTGAGTATAATTTTGAGTGATTGCCTAAAAATAATGCATTACGAAAGATGTATTTTATCTGCTAATCGGGTGTTCACAAACTTGAAACTTACGAAGTCAAAATTGTTGCTGGAAAAACCACGCTGATGAACACAACGATTGCATTCCTTGGCTTGCCTGAAATACAAACAAGTACCAATACAATAAAAATCAGTTCCAAGTTCTAGTACTAGTCTAAGATTGTGGTCCTTCCGAAAACCCGGTTATGATGGGTTAGGATTAGTGCTAACACTTACTACCGGTATGACATAGCTGAGTTTTCAGGGGGACCACACAACTAAACTAGTACGCAAGCTTTCTTACCTCGAACGATAAAATCTGCCAGGCCTGTGCAGGTTGCTGCACCGAATCCAACCTTCAAGGATGTCTGAGGATTGTCCTTTTTTAAACCTTCATATAAATTATCGAAGAAACCCATACTGCAGAAGTATAGTTCTACTGTCAATGGGTCATTTTATCAAAGAGTATTGAAATAAATTTCTAAAAATGATATTCACGTATGATTTGGTAAAAAAGGATTTTGTACCACAGTCATTCTTGCAGAATAAAGTTTCGTAGAAATAATTCTAAATACCAATTATTAACCCGTTAAACGCAACCTGGATAGTCAGATAAAACGGAATGAAGTGACCGGATATATTCAATTAAAAGAATAGATTCATAATCTACTATCCCTTATGTATCATATCCAACTTTAACATGGTATACAATTACCCTCGGTAATGCTAAAAAACGGACTTACATATGTGCGACATCCTTATTCTATTTGAGGTCAAGGGTTAGAGTTTTGTTAAGTTGACAGCGCCACCACGTGGAATCAATTTTGATGAGTTTGTTGATTTGCTTTTTAGTTGGAGATAATCGAACTAACTTTCTCACCAGGATCCATTGTAATGGAGTAAGTTCAATTTGTTCATAACGCTGAAAAATGGAAGATTTGACTTTGAAATATCAGAAATTGGCCCAGGAATATGGAAAGGTATAAGTAAACGTTATCTATGGTTTTTTCAAACAAGCCAACCAATATGTAATGTAAAAATTATAATCTGCACTACTACTGCAAGATTATCAACTCGTATTTCCAATAACCTAAGATTGATTTCTTATTAAACTTCCACTCTCTCAATTTGTTTCTTTAGTTACGGGCACAGAACCAGGTTCTAAAGAGAGCTGTAGTCGAAGAGAAGGAGGATACAAGTTCTTTGAAGGTAAAATAAAGTGGAGTTTCTGTATGATGAAAAATGTACTAAAAAATCACTCACATACAGGAAGTGATGAGGAGCAAAGAACAACTGCTTCGTCGCTCCGAACAAGAGATGGAAAGTCTCGTCTTTAGAAATCAACAAATGGAACGAAGGGTTGAATTGTTGCAGCAAGAATTGGATGAATTGCTCAAATCGAAATCTAAGAAAAAAGTATTCGAAAAACTCAAAACCTAAAAAATCTACTGATCTTTGTTTAGTATCCCTAAGCAAAAAAATTCAGTATTGATTGATGAACGCATTCGTTGCAGATGAAATCTGGGGCGAGCAGCTCCCCTTCTCACCTCAGTGTAGTAGATGAAGACCTCAGGAATAAAATAAGGGAGAACGAACTACTGCATAAGCAGGTATTTTATTTTTTTATGTTGGAAACCTTCTAACTTTATGAAATTTTTAAACTTCATCATACAATGTTTCTATTCAGGTTTATGAAGCAGACACTAAGACACGACAGTTGGAGAGACAGCTCACTGATGACTTAACGGTGGCCAAGCAGGAAGCAAAACAATCGAAAGAAGCTTTGGATACGGCCGAGAATAAATACAGAATTGTAAGTGCCGATGTACAGGTTGAAAAATTGTTTGAAAATAATATTTTCTGGGTCCTGGTAAGTTGGTAGTACTGCACTATCTTTTGGTTCTGAATTTGCATGAATTGCAAAAACTGTATGAATTATCGGTTATTTTNCTCTTGGTTGTTTATGAACACAAAATATAATATGGTCTTGAATTATTGATAGTATAACAATAAGTTTGTTTGAAGGAAACAATGATTGTTTTCTAGGTAGTAGACAAACTCCAAGAGGAACGAGCATTACTGGAAATGCAACTGATGGAATTACAAGAAAGGTTAAAACAAACAACGATGATAGCTGATGAAAGGTTTGAAATAGCCATTCGAATATTTATCGATACCACTTGGGAAATTTGTGATCCGTGACATTACTTGTTCAAATTAAAAATAGTTCGGCGAAATTGGCACAATTTGAGCTGGAAATAGGCACTAAGGTAAAAATTCTTTCTCAAACGATCAGCGATACGATTGTCTTCAATGACTGTGCTGATCCTGATCTAAGCGTACTCAACATTCCCCCACACGACAGGCGAAGCCAGGTGAGTCCATCATTATATTAAATTTCTGTTATTCTACTTTTATATTCTCGAATTTTATTATATAATTTTAGATCTATGCTAACACATGGTATGATTTATTATTCTAACATAAACACCCACTTACATTTAACAAGATATCTGTATAGCAAACACTACAACATATATTCAAGGGGGAAAATTCTAGTTAAAATTTGAGCCATCTAATTAGGGGGTTCATTTTCTTCTGTCTTAAATGTCGATCAGGATTGAAACAATTTTTTTATCATATCACTTATTTTCACTAATACTTTAATAATTTAAATACTAAATTAAAATATTAATAAATTAAATAATTTAATCATGCTTATAACATCATTAAATATTCATGAGTTTTTACGGTCTGTAGGCAAAGGCTCATGAACTCATGAAGTCTGCTGAAACCTTGATATCGGAACTGTGTAATGCTCTGATGAACGTTCATACCTACACAGAACAAAGGTCGAAAATCTACCCGGTGGATAGTAATTTCAATCCAATCACATCTGTAAATCAAAGGGTTAGTAGTTTTTTGGAGTCAGGGTTGAATTTTAGACAGTCAACTAAATCGATTCGATGTACGACTGTGAATTTACATAGTCTTAAGATGCATAGAACAAGGGTCTAGTCCAGAGGTTCTCAACATTTTTTCCGTATTCCTCCCTTACCCACCCCAGACGCTTGCATTTCCTCCCCAGATGCTTGATCATTACAGTAAACAAAAGAACAAAAAATCAACCACATATTTACAAATTTTCATACAATTTTAATGAGAACCCTGAGCCTCGTGCTGAGAAACTAATAGTCATTTGTCATTACAACTCGATGCTAGGAGGTAAATCTAGATTCTAGAAATCTATCATGTAGCGCTGATATCATCACACCTTGGGCAAATTTCCTCCCAAGAATTTTAAATTCCTCCTTAAGGGAGCCAAGTGGCTATATTTTTATTGTATTGTATATTTATTTCACTACACAGCTTTGTACATTACTACGTGAAAATGCATCCATGATTCGACCAGTCTGCGACAGTTTCACCTTGTTTTGTCGAGGGTCGACCGGGCATGGTTGTGGACCAGTGTCACTTCATACCGCAATAGGACTCGGTTCGTTCACGAACGCCTTTGGAAAATATATCGCTTATCTTGGGAAGATAATGCCGTATCAGTTAAGCAGGTAACACCTAAAATATCCTTGCATGAACATGCTTCCCTCCTGGCAGTAGTATATCTGATGAATGCGAAATATATAATGAATATAGATATATTATCGGCTTTATCATGATATATAGTATATATATTTTTCTGTCATAGAATGTGTCATATTTTTATTAATATAACAATGAATTCTAGTTTCCTTTCAATTAACAAACTCATTGCTAACAGCATCAATGAAGAATGCAATGTGTCTTTGTGCGCTCCCAGCCTCCAATCCAAAAACACTGAATTTCGAACGCTCTACCAAAGGCTGTTGCCGTGTTTCACCAAAATCCATACCTACCTTACTTTAATATCTTCTTCGAGTGAGTAGACCAAACTTGTGGATGTTCTAGTTTGATGGCTTTCTGCTTGTAGGACCGTGACTGATGCAATTTAATATTGTATATTTGCAGGCGGTTCAAATCACATACTTCCCCAGCATAACGAGAGAGCCGTGTTCCAGAAATTGCTAAATGTCCTCAATGAAATTCACTTGCTTTTCAAAGGTATGTTTTTTTCACTCATTCACTTGAATTAATGTTTATTGAATGTTAGTTGCATGAACATTATACTTATGTTATGTTGAATAATATTATGCCAGATATTTCCAAAGCCTTCAATGGTAAGGTCGCCTTAGAGCACCAGCTTCCCACCGCCTCGTCGACTCTGAAATCCACGGATGAGTTTTTGCTCTCCGCTTTTCTGTCTCTTTCTACGGTCATGGCAAAACTGGCCTCTTTTATTTCCGACAATACAGGTAATGTTTCTATAGAGTGTTTAGTTGATAATACCAACTTTAAACCAGCACATTTTTTATTATTATATATCATGCAATAGTGTAAGGAGGACAGCATCCTTAATTGCATTTATCCTACATTCTTGCAATTGTCAAATTTCTCATTTATTCTGAATCATATCATCCTGATTACCCAATCTGATCAAAATAAAACTTGATAATTTACTAATCCATTTAAAAATCTAGGAATTATGTAGAATAAATCTAGCCATTATAGGAGCAACCATACAATACTAGATTATTAAAAGGGTTTACATTTTTCTTCGTCAATTTGACTATATTTTCATATTTTCTCAAGACTTTTTCATCCATAAAAGTCCATATCGAACACGTGGCATCAGCATGATAAACTCTGACATGACATCTGATACCAATCTAAAATCACCCTCTGCATCTCCTGCCGTGGTCAGTTTGTGTAAAAGAGCTGTCGGCTATGTGTCAAAAATCAATCCTTCAGCCCCGCCAGTTTCTGTCCCTTACAAGACAGCCATCCAGGACCGGGCCACTGCCTTGAGTTCAGCTGAAAGCAAAGAGGGCCTGGTTAAAAGGGTAAATTAGATATTTCTCTACTTTATATTATCTTATGAAGTATAGTAAAAACAGAACCAATTATCAGTAGCAGACTGGCGATAAGGGCATTTTGGCATTTATTCAAGCACACAGCTTTGTACATTACTCCGTGTGAAAATGCATCCATCATTCGACCTGTCTGCGACAGTTTCACCTTGTTTTGTCGAGGGTCGACCGTGCATGGGACTGGGACCGCTGGGAAAAATTGGTTGCTAGGCTAGATAAAATATTGCTGAAAAATCTAATTTGCAGAAAACTCCACCTCTATCCCTGCCGCCTCAATTTTTAGCCGACCTAGTAGGTCTGGAATGGTTATAAGACCCAGTCTGCTACTGCATATGAATATGTAGTTATACAATAATGTTCAGCTTGAAATCGATGTGGATATTTTTTTATTGTATTACCGTGTAGGTAATTAATTTATTTGTAGGAAATTACATATTTTTGTATTTTTATAGTATATTTTTTTCTGACTTCATAGCTGAAGGAAAGCTCTGATCGAATCAGCAAACTTGAGCAAGAAAAAGAACACTGGTTGCTTGAATCTCAACTACTTGAAATGAAACTGGCTAAAGAAAAGCAGGTAAAAACTTGAGAAAAGAAAACCTGAATTAGAGAAAGTATAGAAATTTATTGATAAGTCTGCTTGCTTGCGTATTCTATAATAGTTCTGAGTTCATAGTCAAATTATCGTTATATGAATCAATCTTGTAGAAATTTTCATCACTGTCGAGTAGCATTCCTTCCGTCACGGTCACTGATGATAGTATTGTCGTCAACGGCGATGTAGAACTAGAAAAATCTCGTAGCAGAACGATTTCAACTTCCTTGAAAATGTTGGACACTTCGATGGTGAGATTCGGTATATCAATGAAATTTGCCACGGCAAATGTAAATCATAAGGTTTCCATTTTCCACCTGGGCTTTTTCTCACTTGTGATGTATATATATTTACACTGAAACAGTTAAATACCAGGCTATGCTCCATCAGCTTTTATAAAACTAATATTGAAATTCTACTTTTTTTAGCTTGGTGTTCTAGAGAATGAGGCGACCTTGGTTGTTGAAATTGAGGTAAATCCATCATTGTATCTATTGTTATTACATATCATAAATTCTGATGAAAGTTTTGACGAGTATTTTTTAATGCTTCTCTGTTTGATTCCTCATTAGGAAGGTACTAATAGCCGTGAGGCTATCATAAAACAGCATCTGACCTCCAGGCTTACAGAAATGAGTACCAAATTACAGAGTGCTGAATCCAAAGCTCTTAATTTTCAAGCAGAGGTTTGTTTAACAAGATTTCTGTCTGATTGTTTACTATGGTTGAGTAATTAAAATCATGTGTCCGTAAATTGAAAACAATATACGCATGTTAAATTCTTTTAGTGCCAAGCCCTTCACAAGCGCCTTGAACTCGCCGAAAAGAGCAGGGAGAAAGTTCAAGAAGATCATAATAATGGAAATCAAACAATATCCCAGTTACAAGTATAGCACCCTGCTGACAATACTTCTTGAAAAAGTTTGTCAGAAATGTTTGATTCATCATAAATATTGTTGACGTTATTTAGGATGAACTTGCAGTAACCCGGAAGAGCTACGAGGAGCAATTGAGTCTGATGAGCGATCACTTGGCAGCGATGAATGACAAACTGTCATCGCAGAAGGATGAAATAGAGATGCTTAAAATCAGTTCGAAGGTAACATCAAAGTAGTAACATCATTGGAAATCAACCTTTGCAGTTTGCTTGATGTTGATATTTTCATGTGAAATGAACTCAAACAATCATGTTGTGATTTCTTTACAGGGCAGAAAGATGAAATTAAAAGTTCCCGGACTTGGATGAAGACCTATTTGTGCCTGTAGGTAATTTTGTGTTAATTTTGCAAACATGTCACTAATTTTGTGCAATTTGAATCTTTTCCGTGGTGACCAACATAATTTTTTTAAACAAATATCTTACTTTACAACGGTGACTTGTACAAGTCTGAATATTGTCATGACATGTTACAATTTATTGCTAAGTATGTTGTTTTGTACGTTGCCTATCATTTCATAACCACCAACTTATTTATCAACTTATTGAAACATGCAAACTCACTAGCAAGTAATTTTATTTCTGTTTACTTGTAAAAAGGATTTAATTTCCTTGGAAAAATAAGATATATATATAAAATGAATATGTTAGACATACATCCATGACATCACACTATTATAAATTTATATATGAAGCGATATGTTGGGAATCATCGTATGGGCTGAAACTGATCAATAGATATCCCTTCCTTGAGATGATTTCCACTTCTTTTAGTGTGATATATGCCTGGTTGAAGCTTTCCAGTCTAATATTATTGTTCTTTTCTCATCGTTGCATTTATTATCTTTTAATTTCAAGCATGTATTTAAAGATTTCTTGACGGCTGAGTGCCAAATATTATTACATATAGCTCTAGCATAAAGAAAAGGTTATGTGATTACGAACGTATAAATAAAAACATGATATATATGAACACCACTGAAGCATTGCATTGATGAAACTCGTGCGGAACTTGAATAGAAATTTTCTAAGAAACTCCTGCTTACAAAATACACAGTGATCTGAAGGCAAGCAAGCCTGTTCCCTCGATTTTGATATCCAAGGAAGAATTGGCGCTCAGGAAAAGGACCATCCCCGGCTTGATCTCAAAACCTCCTGGATTTATGGAACTTCCCCGGCCTTCAATAAAAAGAAGAATGCTCGCACTCTGTTTGGCCACAAAGGAGTAAGTAGAAATGTTTTTTGGAACGCAGACACGTTCTACTGCAAAGTCATCAACTGGAGGATTGTAAGTTGTTAGGTAACTGTCTTTTTTGTCTTGTACCGCTGAAAATTTTTTGCTTTCTGCTGTAGCAGGGGTGTAGTTTAACATCTCGCACAGAGTTGGTATATCGATAAGTTTAGGGGTGAGGCCTGCCCGGACCACGTTGTCCGAGCATGCCATGCACTCGATGCAATTACCATCCAAGTAAGCGTGAGGTTCGTTGGCACCAAGGTACATCGCCTCTCCTGGTAGAAGTTTGATCTGATTTAGAAAATATATCACAAAGCATCCCACATCCCCAGGAAATTGAGAATGCAGTCGTAAGAGTAGTTCACCTAAAGTATCATTAAACTCTTTATTATCCTTGCCCATTTTTTCAACACGGCTAATCAGAACAGACAGATTCTTCTCCCTAGTTATGGCGTCGCATTTCATGACATTTTCGAAGCAAGATTTTAAAGCAGCCGATGTGCCTTCAGAGTTACCAGAACATGCCAACAGCTGACCAGCGGCTTGCTCTCCAATCACGGCACGAAATTCCGGTACATTCTCCAGAAAGTTCTTTATTTCATCAAGAGGTCTAAATCCACAGAGTCCCTCGAATGGGGTGAGCGCTATTGCCATTTCGGGCTTATGATTAGGGTCCTTGTATATGTCGGGTCTTTCAGCATAGAGCTTCTCCGCATGGGTCTTATTGGGGTGGGCCTGAATTGACAAAGATTTATTCACACTCAGAACTTTGAAAAGATACGGAAGCTCTCCATTAAACCTCTCCACAACTTTATCACCTAAAACTTGGCTGTTAGCTTTCACATATTCTAGTAACGATCGACCCCCTAACGACGGGATTCGGCTGGGGGCTTTGGGGTGGGCTCCCATCCACAATTCAGCATAAGGTTCGGTAGGTGAGACCTTAAAATCGGGGTTTGACTCTTGAGATAGCCGTGCAACTTCACTGTCAAGGCCTAGCTTGCCCCAAGCGTACTGTTGAACCTCGCATCTGAGTTCGAATACAGTAGGAGTCGATTCTTCCATTGAATCTGTTTCTTTTGCGCTTGCTACGGTGAAGCAAACAGGTTCGTGGAATAAAATAAATATAAATATGAAATCTTTCCATTAATCGCTTCGCATTACACGTATACGTTATTCATGTCATGGTTGAGTAATCTCTTTTATCGCTTTTTTCATTTATTTCTCTCTCACATCGTTACGCATGACTTACACTACGGTAAATTTATTATCATTTTTCAAGATCTCCAGGAAAGGAAGCAGCTATATTGCCACTGGAAAATGCAAATTTGAGGTGAAATTTCGTTATTTTCGATTAACGTAATGATGGGTACGACTATAATCTATTTCAAAATGCCTTGTATTTGCCGACTTGCACAATAATTTCGGATGTCTAGTACCGATATCATCGGCCTGCCAAGCCTTTGGATGCAATTATCTTAGCCAACAAACTCTAGCCTGCAAAAGGATTGCCCCGGAGTACTTTTCAATTAAACGCCCATAATATCCGTAATCGTAGTTTAGAGATATGTTAATCAAGTCTTATGGATCCCCTTGTTAAGGTTTATATGACAAGAATATCCTTTTAGGACACTCAAATAGGATGGCATCTATATTCAACCAATATGATGCAACGATCTCAAACAGAGAGTCGACTAATCCGTTTGATGATCCGCCTCCTCCCTCTCGTAGCAGAACTGTAGAACCGGTCAAAACCAGTTATATCAATGTCAGAACGGCAGATGAGACTCCGATATTCTCGAGGAGCAAGGTATTTTATTCTGTCAAATAAAATCTCAACCAACCCGAGATAATAGCTATTCTGCAATCTGATTGAGTTACTTTTCTCTTAAAGATCAATTTCAAACCCCAAGGTCCCATCACCAACTTAGCTATTAATAACAATAAGCTGTGTATGGTGATGTCCAGTAGAATCCTGCTTCGTATCGATCTTGAAAAACCGGAGAACCAGGAAGAGGTTTGTGAAGAATCTCTGATTCCATTGTAACACAGGTCAGTGTGATCCTTAAGAGTAAAACCTATTCTTTTCCAGGTTGAAATCACAAGAGGAGATGACAAAGTTTACAAGATGTTTTTGGATCCAACCGGTTCGCATCTTTTGCTTGGTATGGTTTCACAGGAAACCATGTTCTTTTCGAAAAATTCAAGAAAGCCGAAAATTCTGTCAAAATTCAAAGGTATCTTTTATTAACCATTACCTTTATTTACATTTATTTACCCAACCCTTGCTATGAACCAATGATTTTTAATTAACTATAATCCTCTGTAGTTTTATTCAATGGGAATTTTTACTGTATTTTTATTCACAAATTGCATGTAAAAGAACGATATTCCCACTTTCAATAATTCAATATTTATTTTTGGAATATATTCATTCATTCAATGATTAAATCCCTGGAACTAGCATATGTTGCATTTAGTAATTTAAGTTTCTATTTAAAACTTGTTCGGAAGGACACAAGATTGAAAGCGTCGGATGGAACCATCGCCACATTGCTGAGAACGGAATCAGCTCGACCACCGGACCGATCCTCGTGGGAACGAGCAGAGGACTGATCATGGAATGCTGTGTTGAAACTGGCGAGGATACAAAATTCTTTGGGGGAAGCGTCGATCAATATTTAAAACAATTATTCAGCATTGCAAAATGGGATTCTAAAAGTACGACTGATTACTATTGATTGTAGTTTTCGGATTACCATATTTCTTTTGAATATTAGATGCCCCCAATTATAAGACACAGAAAAATGATTTGAGAAATTAATATTGAAAATAAGACGCCACAAAAACCGAATATATATCCACTGGAATACTTTAATGTCTAAAACCTTTATTGTCTAAAATAGTCCACACCAAAAAGTAAATAGCAGGTCCAAGAATTAGCCACAGCGAATTTACATATTCAAAAAATTGAACAATCTTCCTGTGTAAGGGGACATTATAACTGCAGGGACCTGGATTTTGTGCTTAAATCTTCTGCAGCGTTTCCTAAATTAATTAGAAGACAAAAAATCATTTTATTGTAAGAAATACGTTATATTACTTTTTGACATAGAAAGCTTATAATTTATTAAAATTATATAGTCTTTTTAGGTAGTCCTATCACAGGCCTTGAATTCACTCCATTCCCACACCATGGTGCAGACAGACCGACCAAATATTATGTTCTGGCTACGACAAGGACGAGATTGTATCAGTTTGTGGGGAGGATTAATCTCACCAGTGGAGAAATTCCAGTTTTACAGGTAACTATGACTTCGGAAGCTCAAACTTTAGTTTAGTTGATCTTGTATATTTGAAAAAAAAATCTAATAATTGCTTATTTACAGAACATCTTTGCACCATACGACAGCGGACCACCGAGGTTTACCGACCTACCTGGCGGTGGTGGTCCGAGTCAGCTTGTACTTTTTACGAAAAACAAATCTGACTCTCAAGGTAATCCTAATCAAATTATTCATCATTTGAATCATTATGCAAAGAACTCAGAGCAACCTAACCTTGCTTGGGTATTGGAAAGGCTTGCCTTATCTTTAATTGAAAAGCTCTTAGTCGTACATATCTAGATTCCTATTTGGCCTTTCGTTTCAAGACAACAATCAAACTTTCATGTTTATTAATATTTAAAATTCTCATTCTTATATATGTATTGAATTTTCAGATAGTTTTTTTTCACTTTACTATTTCTTTCATACAGCTACGATTCCATCTCAGTTTGCATGGATGGCATCGCCAGGAGTTTNACTTTGGCGACGTTTCTTTGCCAACAGTGGAAGATTCCACTTCCCTTCATCACCTGTCTGTTGTTGCTAACACAAGATTGATTTCTTATCCGGATAAAGGTGGATGACTGATTAATATCGCGTTGTTTTGACATGAAACTCGAAAATACTGCAGCTACAAATGCTCTTCATCTGTATTGTTGAGGCTGTAATTATTGTATAACGATGGAATTTTCTTATCAGACTTCGATGACACGAATCCATTTGGCGCAACGGATTCATCTGATGAAGTTTTCGGAATCGCACTAACAGAATTCCACTTGCTCATACTTTACAGTGACAGACTGAAAGCGGTTTGCACCCTAAACGAACAAGTCGTATTCGAAGATGTTTATCCGGCAAGGTCAGCTACTCCCTGCATTGCTGTTTTATTCAGTTGTACCTTGGGGCATGAATTATTAGAGTAATTATTATTAGAATAAATGTCGCGCTTCAGATGCATCATGGATGATATAATGCTATCAATATACTTATATGGGCCATGAATTCCATACCCTAACTACAGCAATGTTATTTTCAGTGCAACATATTATATAGAGTGCCGTTAAAATGGCGAAACAAAGTAATCTGTTTAGTTTTTCTCAATTATAACATTAACTCTAACGTAACATGATCACACAAGAAATCATCATAATCAAACAATTTTAATTAAAAAATTATTTCCCCTTACATTTACATTTATGTATTATACTGATGGATATTTCCTTTTATCAGGTCGGGGTCTAAGCTGCTTGGTATCATCAAGGACGTGAAGAAAGGAACAGTTTGGACCTACACAGAAGGTTCTGTGTATAAATACAAGGTTGTAATTTGCAATTTTTTATCTCATAATTTAATTTGTTGGCTTTTGTGCATACTCATCTGCTCTCTATGTTAATTTTTTAGATATTTAACGAGTCTAGAAACGTTTGGCAGATGTACTTGAACACGGGAAGGTTTGATTTAGCTCGAGAGTATTGCCGTGACAACCCTGCCAATCTCGATAAGGTTTGCAGTTAAAAAACGAATATACAGTACAAGTGGAACCTTTTCGATCAAGTGTCCTTGGGACCTGACCATTGCCTGACTCTAGAAAATGACGGAAAATAGGAACTGACACGTTAAAAAACTCTCTGTATCCTATGTAGAACTCTAACATTTGTCAGCTTATCCCATATGCATATTGTTGTGTCATCAAAAATAAAACGAAGCTTAGAACTGATAATATCAAAACCATTTTGCTTCCTCAGCACGTAATCCACGAACTAATAGCAATAAGCTGGATTGGAGAGGTTCAACCGGTATTAATAGATTGCTGAAAAAGATTCCATAGAGGTCATTTGTAATATCTTCTCTTGAAAGGTGTTTACAAGACAAGCAGAACAATATTTTGATGAAAAGAAATACAACGAAAGTGCAAAGTATTATTCTTTGACGCGAAATTCGTTTGAAGAAATATCACTGAAGTTTATTCAAGCTGATCAGCAAGACGCTCTGCGCACCTTTCTTCGTGAGAAACTCACTAATCTGAAGGTATGTAAAAAACTCTTTAGATTCGCTAATTAAAGTCTAAATTTAAATGTATTCAAATATTTCTAAAACATTCTTTTCTTATGAAATCAAATCAGTATTCCTAAAATTTGACGTGCTAAATTTCCATTAAACACTCTTCCAGCCCGGTGAGAAGACGCAAATGTCTTTACTTGTCACATGGTTGATCGAACTCTATCTCAATCACCTCGGCAAACTAAAGGAAGAGCAAAACGAAAAAGAATATCGGAAATATGAGGAAATTTTCCGAAAGTTTCTGGCTCAGGTCGGCTCAAAATTCACCTTTCCTTTATTTTAGTTTCTTTTCCTAGTGTATGTTTATAAATTTTAGAAAAATCTGGACGATTGTTTAAGAGAAAACTGTAAAACGGTCTACGACTTGCTGATAAGCCACGGAAACATCGAAGATTATGTTTTCTTTGCTGTATTGATGAGGGTTAGTCAACCTTGATTGCTTGGAAGTAAAATTAGGAATAATTCATACAAAATTTAGTAAATTCTCTTGTCTGACACTGATAACTGAAATTTCTGGATATTTGATCATCACTTTTTAAATCATCTTGTAATTTATGTTGCAGGATTACGAACGTGTGATAACGCATCACATCCAAAATGAAGACTACGTCTCAGCATTGGACGCCCTACAAAAGCAAAGCAATATATCTTTATATTATAAATTTTCTCCAGTTCTAATGCAGGTAAGGCAGCTTTTATCAACACTTGGTGCCTATCTAATCATACAAATTCAAAATATTGTATGAATACAAAGAACAAGGTACCTGACTGCAATTTATTTGGGAAGAAATATAACATGTGAAACATTTATTCAGACATAGAATTTAAATTTGATAGAAACTTACATCTTTAGTTATAATATTTTCTTCCATATACTCTACACAGTATATTCCTAAACAGACAGTTGATGCTTGGATACTTTGTGGAAGAAGATTGGAAGCGAAAAAATTGATTCCATCTTTAATCAACTGCACGCAGGTACAATATTATGTAAAACTTGTGATGTCTATATTCCTCTATAGTGGGAAAAATTTATAAGAATTGACATATTATCATGAAAGAAACTTGGAATATTTATATATCGCATATAGAGTGGACAAGGCATTGAGTCTGGTGAAGCCATGCGTTATCTTGAACATTGCACACGAACACTGATGTGTAACGATCCGGCGATTCACAACTATCTTCTGTCTCTCTATGTGAAGCATAAGCCAGAAGCGATAGCTGAGTGAGTAAATATCTCTAATATGAATTCAATAATAGTATTTTAACGGTGAAATAGATTGTCAATCTAAGCATTGTTGCTATTTGTATTTCATTTATGTATAGAATATATCCATGCTAATAAATTAGTTTTAAATGGTTCGATACAGATATATTAAAGAACAAGGTGATGACTTGGAAACTGCTAACTACGACGTCAAGTACGCTCTTCGTCTCTGCCTGGATGGCGGTGAAAAACTTCGAAGGGCCTGCGTTGAGATTTATACTGTGATGCGACTGTATGTGGAAGCTGTTTCTCTTGCTCTCAAGGTAAATGATTCAAAATCGTGTGTGTACTTTATCTTGTCTGAAATGGAGTCTAAACAAGTATTTAATAAAATTCACATAATCACATTCCTAACAGGTGGATGTTGACCTTGCTAAATCTATTGCCGATCGTCCAGAGCTTGAGGAGGAAGATGAAGAGTTGAGGAAGAAGCTATGGATGCTAATTGCCAGACATGTAGTGCAGGAAAAGAAGGATATAAAACGTGCAATGAAATTTTTACAGGTTGAAAAGTAATTTTCTATGAATTAAGAATTATCAAATTGAGGAATTGCTGTTTTAGCTTTTTGGTGAATTTATTTTACTTGACTACTCATTAAAAAAGATCTTGTTGGATTTTTATAGGAGTCTGGTGATTTACTGAAAATTGAAGACATCTTGCCATTTTTTCCTGATTTTGTCACCATTGATCATTTTAAAGATGCTCTCTGTGAATCTCTTGATGAATACAATCAACATATTAAACAGCTCAAGGTAAGAATCAAGTTGATTTTTTGTCTGGATTTCTTATCATCTATAGCTTTAATATTCTCTTCTTCAGGAAGAAATGAATGATTCTACGGAGAGTGCACATGCAATTCGTGCTGACCTCCAAGAAACTAGGTAGATTATTTCCGTCTATTTTTATTATTCATTTTTTTTTAATATTTGACTATTTCACAAATTGTTATGTTTTAACAACAGGAATCATCATCTTATCGTCAGTGGAAGCGAGAGATGTGCATCATGCAGAGGAGTTTTACTCACCAGAGGATTTTATGGTTTTCCTTGCTCTCATAACTTTCACAGTGATTGCTTATGGAAAGAAGTAAAACCACATTTACCTGACGAACAGCAGAAAAGGGCTGATCGATTGCAGAAGGTAGTTTTTCATATTTCCAATAGTGTTTTGATTTCTAACTGTAATCCGTCAAAATTCTTTGACCCCATGATAAGAAGATGTAATACAGTGGACGCCGCCTATTATGATCACGGATAATGTTATCATATTAATGTATCTTTATCAATATCATTCGATCCCAAAACATAATTATATCATATTCATATCTCTCACTTAATATTATCGGTCAATTATTGTTATCAGAAGGACTGCCTGAAAGCAATGAAAATAAATGTCATGTACTATATTTAGAATTAATCCTGTTAGTGTTATGAGGTTTATTTAGTCTTATCTAGTCTCTCTTATTTAGTTTGAATGATATCCTACTTTTACTTTAAGCTGTAGTTTATTCATCATGATGCTTTATATTGAAAAGTCCCTCTGCATAATATTCCTTGTGAACCTTCATCTAATATCAATACCAAACATCTTATAAGGATTTGCTGGAGCTCAATACAAACAGTCCGACGTCAACAAATCAGGATTCAACATCAACCGCAGCCAAAGAGAGAAGAAAACGAAGGCAGGAACTCGTGTTTGAACTGGATGACCTCATCGCGGTGGAGTGTGCGTTCTGCGGCAAAGTTGCAATCGACACAGTGGATGCTCCATTCATTAGCGATGAAAACTACGATGATCTGATGGCGAGCTGGTTGTGATTTACCAAGTAATGTCTTTGATTTTTCTATTTGTATTTATAGCCTTATCAACATTTAATATTATCCAAGTTGTACCTTGTGTATCACGTATATATCAAACGAGTTTATTAATATCACATAATAACAACTTAAATTGTCTTAATGCCACAATAAACGTACAGAATCCTGAATTATTAAAGAGGGATGATTGAAAAAATTTGGACCAAGGATTTTTAGTGTACCATATCCTGTCACTGCTAGAGTAAATAGGTTGTATATATACGAATTTCATATGCATTCATGTGACTTGGTGTCATTTTTATTAGTGAGATATCCAAATGGGCTTCCCTAGAAAATTTACAATTTTTCAACCAGCAGTTACCAAGTTCCGATAGACTGGTTTGTTTCCTTATATGGATCGTGATAATCAGACTGTTCAATCCGCACGGTCGTGTCACGTTTGAGTGCGATGTAGTCGATTTCTAACTGGAAAGGTCCTTCGATTCCGTCGAGAAGCAGAATTCTCAAATATTTTATCTGGCAAATACAAAAATCGACAAATGATTATAACATACCCTACATACGGCCATGAAAAACTTTCATTTTGTACCATATGCGTAGCGATATAACTTTGTTCGCACAAATAGGTGCTTCGTTTACTCGCGATCAACTTGCTATATGGAATCTGTGTGAAAAACAGGTGTTTTTGGTCATTGTAGGCAAAATAGATTCCATGTCAAAATATTACGTACACTTATAACTTCCCAGTTGGGTCCACCCCTTGTATGTATCGGAATTGTATACATGTTTTTTATAAAGTCCAAGTCGCAAAGCATTTCGAACATGTATTTTCGTCCGTCACCGCGCAGTCGAATTTCGAAAACGTTGAAAGCTTCGATGCTCATCAAGTCTTCTCTGTTTGTCGCGCTCTGAAAAAGTTAAATGATCAAATTAGTCATTAGTCTTCAGTTATTACATAAAAAAGGTTTATTGATAGGATTCATTTAAACCTTTCATATGCCACATCATACATGCATACACTGCTCCAACAAAATAGACTTCAATTTTAGAACTTTCATTATGAAGGTTTTATATATTGTCACGGAAATCACTGAGGATGACTAACTGTACATATCAAACGAATCGTTAGAATCCGAGGATTGGTTCTGTGTTTTGATATTCACTCTTAAAACTGGAAATATTTGGGTATTTCCTACTTTTTTTTCATCTTTACAATGAACCACCCTCCCTAGTCGAAGATTGACCTGTACTCACTCGGAAAGGCATTGTCTGCAGGCAAGTATATCCCCTAAAAGTTGTTTTGCCTTCTAATTTGTCATGTTTTGAATTTAACATATATCTCGGTATTCTTTGACTGCAAAACCCCCTGAAGGTAGCGGTCATCTCGTTGTCACCCAGCACCAATTCTGCCCAGCTTCTACCACCCACTTCTTCATCAGTGAATACCCTCCAGTTCTCGAGGTCCTCAGCTCCCCGGAAATAATAGAGGATCATGTCTTGTTTGAAATGTCTTCCTCTCATTGCCTGATCTTTAGGATGCTTGATCATTTCTTTGAAAATGTTTTTAAAATCGTTTAATTTCCTCGGCAGATTGTCCCAGTTCATAATTTGGGGAACGAACTTCCAATTCTTTTTTTCTTTCTCCACGACGATATTGCTCTCGGATTTTGATGATTTTGATTCACCTGACTTGTAACGAGAATTGAATTTGCAAAAAATTGTGGAACTTTGGCCTTGTGATGCAACAGCCATAAGTCTTCGGCTGTGCCGACAGAGCGTAATGACAGACATTTGTATTATTTAGTCAAACTACATGAAATATGAATCTGTAAAAAAAGGCATGATTTTAAGTTGTATTAAAAACAAAGTCACAACATTATTTTGTAAGATAACAGCAATTCATAGTGAAAAAGTAAAAAAAACATTCAGAGAAAACCATTCTCATTTCAAAGTTTTTGTCAAGTGATGACTTGTGGAAAAACTTTGAAAAGAATATTGTAGATTCAGCTTTACAGTTGTATATTTCTATACAGCTTTTCTCTCATATGGAATCATATTTTTTGATTCGTCATTGTCTGTGTAGTCGAGTTGGTTTGCATGTATGCAATATATATATTGTACTATGCTATTCTCTTAAGGTGACTTCATTTTCCTCCGCTAACACCAAGCAATGTCTCCATTTCTTCAATTTCAGGACCAGACTGATAATAGATTCTCAATATCGACAAAGCCCTTCGAGCAGTGATACCAGAAGAGTGGAAATCTCCGCTGTTGAAATACAACGGGGCCAGTTTTTGAAGTTCGCGAGCCAATTCCAGGCTGCGTAGGCCGTAGAGCATGCCGACTATGACGATGCTTTTACAGAGGTGTTGCACAGCAAAATGATATTTCTCCTGAATCCTAAATAACGAATTTGAAGTTATAGCATCAGCATTATTCTATTCAAAGCAACTTTTGTACATGCATACACATAGCAGCGAGCTATCTGGTCGTGAACTTCTCCGATATCAATGTGATTATGGTACAGCACACTCTGTTTCTTCAAGAGGCTTGCTTTCAATTTTGACAATGCTGATGGAATCTTGTTCTTTTCAAGAAGGCAGCAGCCATCCTGGTATTCAATCTTTAATTAAGGAGAAAATAATCTGCAATTAATGACATTGAAAGCAGACGAAATATGAATGAAATATTGGATACATTTGAGTCCATGTAAACTTTTTTTGCTTTCTCGAGGTCTTGTCGTTTTCCACAATTTGTATTGATACACTTTCTAATGTTATCTCGTTCTTTACCATCGGATGCGTGATCTGCGGAACATATTTCATTATCAGTCTACCGCAGATAAGTTGGGGGTTATGAGGTTCCTCTTACCTTGTTTCACTGGATCACTACAGAACATACATTTGAAGGCATGGAATTGAAGGAAGAAGCTCCCCTCTTCTCCATCTAAAACATCATATATCTTACCTCACAACTTTTAATTTCAAATTCTATAACATTATCAATATATCATTAATAATTTCATACAATTTTCAATGTACCTTCATCAATACATGATTTACAATCACAAACAAAGTAGTACTGGTCTCGCAGTATTGCCTGCCTCTCACCCACCGAATGTCTGCTACAGTGCGGGCCATAGCAATGATAGATTTCTTCATCTTCTTTAATATCTCTAGAGGCGATTACCTTAACAATACAGTAAAGCTGTACTTAACTGGTTGACTTGATCACACAGTATATTGTACCTTTATATTGTTACCATCAAAAATCACCATTGTATTCGGGGAACAACTGTGGTTCATTAAGCTAGTTACAGGAAAAAGGGCAGTTGCAATTCTTGTTTGTTTTGTGCCTTCCGCATTCGCATTGGCTGTGGATATGTAAAAGATATTTTAGTAGCTGTTGCTTATAACTTATTCCTATGCATAAAAACTAACAAATTGGTGACGGTGAAGAACAAATCTTGAAAATAGCTTGCGCATTAGTTCTTAATTGCAGAGCGTGATGTACGAGTAGGTGTCTTAACATTTCTCTGCAGTCTTTTGGAATTCCATCGACAATATCTCGTAAGGATACTTGTTGTTCTGTAAAAAAAATATTACGCTTGTTGAGGTTGTACAGCAAATTTCCTAATATTCATAGTACTTGGTGCACTTACTATTTTCTGTGGAACTCACAGATTTGCAAGCTAGTTCAACCTGTTTCCTCCATCGTAGAATGTCAAAGTCATCGGAGGAATAATAAAAGGAAAAGCTTAACTTCGTAAAAGTCAAATGTAATAGATGAAGCACATCATTTGTGGTCTCCCCATTGCAACTGCACTTCACTTCACATTCATTTACCGTCTTCTCATGCTTGTCAATGCCGTCGAACCACGTGAAACAATCCCATAGTATGTTGACAATACGACTGACTTCACGATCTATGTTATTGTTAGTGCAATTTGTACTGGTGAGTTGATTTTGGCTGTGCGTTTGTAAGCAGTAAAGACTCCAGTAATCAGAAGCATATTCCATTTGCTTTGTTTTGGAACTGTCATGGCAGCCAAATTTAGAATTGTTGGAAGTTGATTGTGACATGGATTCTCCTATGGAATGCAGAGCCTCGCAATTCACGTCACTGTCGTTGTACATCGAGTAAGCAGCATTGAGAACAGTCCTCAGAGCAATACGACTCTCTATCCTCATCTGCATTATAAATAAAGTAATATTACCATGGAGTAATCCAACATTGGCATTGTAAAGTCTGGAATATTTGGGGCCATAGGGGTCATCTATATTTTACAATCCCTTTGGTATGATTCGGTGAGCATGAGGCACAAAACTAGGGGCCCTTATCACAGGTTCACACATCAATACCAATCTAGTATTGAAATTCACATTTTTTCACCCACTCCGACTTCAGTAACCCAAAAATTGCTACGAGTTTACTCCATTGACTATCTTTAATATGAACTGGAAGAACCTTTATCAGGACATCATACATGCTGCATTCAAGCCAGTGATGAGATCTCCAAGCAATCAATTTGCACTTATTGTCACAATAAACAGCATAGTTACATCCATAACACCTTTTTCTCTCCTGATTTACAATCTAAAATAAATTGCTTTTGAAAAGAGGCTTTTTCCTTTAATAATTTAATTTATAGCTAGTTGTCCTCATTAGAAAATAAAAAAACCACAGCATCAGAAATCACTTGAGATGTTATTTGATAACTGTGCTATCATAGTGTCATATTACTGCAACATATATATACGACACCTTGAAACAGTAATGACAATATTTTGGTTCTATTTTGTCTTCTAGAAGCACCCCACATGCGGCATTCTCATTGATAATCACATCACCTTCTTTGAAAGCTTCCGTAGCTCTCAGATATCGTCCTATAAACAAGCAGGGCATATGGAAAAATCGTTTGGAATTCTATATTATAATACGAACCTTTCGACTTGTCGTATACTAGTTTTGCTTTATCAGCGCCAAATACTTTGCTTGTTATCAATTTTCCAGAAATACTACACATATTTTTTTACAGTCCTTGATTCACTTCTGTGAAAAACAGGATTGAAAAATGGATAGAAACTGTTTTTCGGGGTGGTCTATTTTTTATTGTTTTCACATGTTACCATACCAAAATAATATTTGCAGTCAAAGGTCGATGTGCTAAAGGTCAAATTAAATTCATTTAGACCTGGTTACACGAGTCTATATAATATTATATAGGCTTTTCATGAACGGTACTCTATATGAAGAATTAAGATTACCATATTTTTACATCGTCGGGACAATCTTGTTTTCTGACAAGAATATATTATGCGTTTAAAGGTTAAGTATAAACCTGAGGACACCTCAATACAAAGTTTTTTGTATACGACGGCTATTTCAGTTACGAAGAATGTTTATGGGAGAATAAGTTTAATGAAATTATTTTAAAGTTCATTCTAATATAACAGACAAGCGTCAACGGCATTTTCTCCTTTCCGCGCCATCGGTGTTCGTTTTCAAAACTCCTCCATTTTAGTTCAATAAAGAATTCGTGACGTCATTGGCAATCAATTAGCGAAATGGCGTCGAGAGGATTAGATTCCTTCTCCCTTGACAGTTTTAAATGCCTGGTGGTCGAAGTTCTGCAAAATTTCGCCCCCTTTTCAATTAATTTTGTTTTGTAATATTCAGGGAGTTTTTCCGTCTTTGAAAAAAACGGTAGTAGCTTTCGATCAGTATTTTATAACACTCGGAAGGCGAAGTGTTAAGTTCCGCTTCGACGCTATTTCGGAGATACTCTTTGTTAGTTTTTACAACTGATACGATTTACTTTATTGTCATGGAGGAAGATAGGTAGATGCGAACTCTAGCGCTGAATTTGTCGCGACTAAAAACATTTGTTTGACGTAGGCGGTAAATAATAGCCTGGATCTGGGCGTTAACCCGTCTGTCTGTCGTTAGACAAAAGGTAGCGAATTGCCATAGGTTAAGGTGGTTTATTATTTAGTAAAATGTTTAGTTATGGTAGATCTGTTTATAGAGGAGTATTACCATTATATTAACTTGTGTTATTGATTTAGAGAGAGCTTATATTATCAAACTAATAGTGTGAGATATGGGATACACAATCTCTTATTTGAAGCCATTAGGACACTTAGAAATTTTTGGTAGTAATGGTAGTATATTTGGCTCATTTCATGTTATTGAAACAATGTTCATGGTTTCAACTCAAGTGGGTACTAGTTTAGGGGTAGAATTGGTGTTGCTCTAACCCTCAGAAAAACCTAGCTTAAACTAACTACTGAATTAGTACTTTGACATAATGTGGGTAAGATTTGCGTTTCGGAAAGGGTAGGTACAGTAATAGTGTGTTATTTCATACATAATTTGTGTATAATATTCAAATCAACCACATAATGTAACATATGTCGCTGAATTGATGATTCATTAAATAGTTTATTGTGATAACATAAATCATCTGTCATTATTCGCTGAATAAGTGATTAGTGTTGAAAATACAAGGTGCCCCTTTAACTTGGACCCTATGATTGTGACAACAATGCTAATGTTAGTGCAGCGGAAATTCAGTTGTCAATCAAAGAACATCTTGCCAGACTGTGATCTGTACCTCTATTTTAACATTAGTGTAACTCCCATAATAAGGAAAATCAATTCAAAGCTTAAATATCAAATAAATTTTCAGGGACTACTTTTGATTTGTGCTAAGGTTATTTGAGATTGACAGAAATCTGGAAGGAAAATAGCCATCAGTGTGGTCAGTGACTTATCTCATTTCCCATTAGGTGTTTTTCATTTCGTCGTCTGGTTTAAAATGAAACTTATTATTGTTCAAGCGTGTGATAACATTGGGCATTTGTCAGTAACCAACTCCCTTATCGTTAATTAAACATATTTAGTCATATTAAATATTCTCGTTTTGATGTTCACCATTCAATTCAATACCATACCATTCACATCAATTCAACCTTATTAGCAAGAGGTGCTAAATATTGTAGCTACTAACATTTTTGGTACTTTGTTGATTTCAGACTGATTCTATATCTTGTGAAGTTACCGTACTTTGTATTTTTTTTCTTCAAATACATTTGTTTCACCAAAAACTGTGATTTATTCTGAAAAGGAATCAAGAAATGAAGATTTTGACTCTGTACCTTCTGCTACTGTTGGAGATCTGCATATGTGAGTTGAAAAGTCGCTGCTTAACGTCAAATGCCATATGCTCTGATGCAATTTCCCTTGGGAATATTTCAACAAGCGATCTTGCTTGGATTTGAATCGCGATATTGAATTTGGGGAATTGCTTTATGGATGTTGATTAGCATCTTCTTTGATCTCTAGCCTTTTGAAGCAATCATAAAATGATTTTAGTCTTGAGACTTCAGAATATTTACAGTGGATAAGTTGACCCCTAAATAAGGCAGCACCACTTCCATCTATCTGTCAAGAATTTTGTATGTGGTAAATGTCATGATAGAAATAGAACACTACCGTAGATACATAGACCTACTGATAGTATGACTACCTTATTTTCGTCTCTACCATGTATTGTTAAATTTATGATCGCCGTATTATTCAATCAATTCAATTTTTTTTACTTGGAGACTCCTATTCTGGAGTATACACGGTATTTGAATATTACAACATCAAAATTTCTTATATTTTTTAGATTCACATTGCGATGCGACCTCGTCTTCTGCCGTGGAAGGGGAGAGCATCACATTGAATTGTTTTACACCCATCACAAACAGTGATTACTTTGTCGAAGTTCATTTCGCCAGATCTAATTCCAGTGAAGTGCTACTTTGTAAATATAAAGTAAGCTGATATAAATCTTGCTTAGCGAGGTATTGCTCAATATACCTGAATGTGTGTTAGGATAAAGATTAAATTGGGCTCATATGCTTGACGAACAGAGTAGACAATCTTATACTGGCAAATATATTTGTATATTTCTTCAATCTCTGAAATAATCCTAAAAGTTTGTTGGTTAGTTTCTCTTAGTTTGTTCTTAAAACAGCATCACCATTTCTCTACGAATACTCGGATACATCTCGGAAAAATATACGAACATAGGATAGCTCTAACGGACAAAATAAGAACCAGGATATATCTGCCTAAAAGCTTTTGGTCACTCTGTTAATAGTTAATAGTAGTTAATAAAATAGGCTTGTGGATTGGTAGCAATTCTCCAGCTGAAATTCTTTCACATTGATGATTTTAATGTAGCTTTTTTTTTACGTAGCCTGATACACAACTGATGAACCCAACTACACCACTGGAAGGTCGACTGACTATGTCAGCGAGCGGTGATATGACTTTGACGAATCTTGTTGTGGGCGACGAAGGTGTTTATAAATGCACTGTGCAGGGGTTCACTGTAGGACCGGTTGTAGTAACCAATGATTTAGTTATCCTAGGTAAGTAGAAATATTGTTTTTATATACAGTTTTTTATTTATTTTACTTGAAGATGATTTCCAGCAGGAAGTGTGATAGTTCATTGAAATTGTTTTCCTTGCTAAATTCAATTTAGCTTAATCATAATTAACATTAACCTGAATTTATTATAAAGTATAAAATGTTATTGTATTGGTTGATATTCTATTTTCTAATAATCTATTGCAGTGATAGTATTTTTTTCATGTTTTGAAGAAAACATGCATTCCTTTTCATATATGTTATGCTTATATCATAGTTCGTCCCACCATAGAAGTAACAAAGATGACAGATCCTATAATGGTGACGAACGAACTAACGAATGCCGCACTATGTTCTGCGAAAAATGGTATGGTTTTGTTTTTATTTGAAATTGCTTTTATAATCTTGATGTCTCTTATTAATATGATATTATTTTCATTTTTTATAGTTCTATAGAACCCTGTGTTATAATCTTAAAATCCTATCATCAAAATCATGTATCTTACCTTTATATGCTCTCTTCATTGTGTGGATCATAAATTCCTACTGTATGTTAAGGTTGAATGCATTTTTTTGCACTACTTGCATAATAAGCATGACAAGCTGATACACCTTACATGCAACCAAAATGTTGATTGATCAGATGTAAAATGCTTTTGCAGGGAAACCTGAAGCCACAGTTGTGTGGTCTACAGAAAGGAATTTGGCACTTCAGCAAACCAAGTGAGTCTGTTTATGTTAGATTGACGTCATTAGTGATCGTAATGTTGTTTGCTTAGTTTTATCACTTCCCTGTGATTATCATTACCTATTCGATAATGCCGAGGAAGATATGCACAAGTCTTCATGAACCCAATTTCGAAAAAAAGTAGATCTAAATATTTGAATATATATTATATCTGGAAGTAGGTGATTTCTTCTATATGTAGTTGTCTATAAGTCTTGTGCATTTCCTAATTATGGAATGCTTTTTATTATCCTGCCCAATAAATTACTGTACAAACACTGATACAAACACATGAGTGAATGTTATAATTTTTATTGCTGTTACTCAATCCAAGGGATAGGGCATATATTAATTTATTCATTGCTATTTCATGTACTAGTTATGTAGTGTCACTTTACCTACCCTAACGTAACAGGGACAGGGACCAAACTACTGCATTAGTACTTTATTTCATGACCGGCTGCTCGTAAATGATCATTCTTAATGTATAACCTTCATTCATGTCAGTGTTTCACAATTAAAATCCATTCTCTTAATCCATTGTGTAATTAAATTTTATTTTAAGACCTACCTGTTAATCTTCAACCATTACTTTTTATTGTCAGATTAGTAATAAAATGAATAAATACTATTTCAATTTTTCAGCATGACATCTGAAGGAATTCCACCATATACAAAAACATATGAATCGACTCTTTACGTGGCACCAAATAAATATTATAATCAAGAACCTTTCATGTGCACCGTATCACATCCAGCCCTCCCTGGTGGAAAAAACGTTACGGTGATAGTTCTGAATGTGCAGTGTAAGTCACATAGAGAAGATTTTCTTTTGAGTTGTGTCAAAATATTTCAGATTGTCTATTCAAAGTTAAAGTAAATCAAGCTACCTTCAAGGTATTATTATCATAGTTTGAATAACTATTTTGTTTTCTACAGATCCCCCTGATACACCTGCGATTACTGTTACAAATGACGGAACAACACTGACATGCACATCCAATGGCAATCCGAAGCCGACTATTGTGTGGACAATGCCGCCTGGTTCACCCACTGCCACTGTCGTTTCTGAAACTGTCCCGATGATATCTCCTTCAGATCCGGCACGACAAAACGACTCATACACGTGCACGGCATCGAACGGTATCGACCCTCAAACCTCAAAGTCTATTACCACTGGAGAGGCTTCCACTGTTGTAGCAAGTATGTAAAACCAAGTGAAAATATTCAGCTGATTATTAAAATATTTTTTGGAACTCACAGAACTGTTCAAGTACAACTTTATAAAAATGTTTTGTTCAAATGTTAGACTCGAATTCAATATTTGAAAAAAGTGTTGTGAAGAAATATACAAGTATTACACAAAGAGCATTAAAATCCAATATTGAACTTGGAGATGAATGAAATAATAATTGTAAATTATAAATGTAATAAATGATTTGCTTTAATATTAATTTTAATTGTTCATCAGTGGTCAATCAGTCTAACACAGGAATGATCGTTGGTGCTGTCATTGGTAGCATTTTGCTCGTGGCTATCATTATCGCTCTTGTTTATTGGTTTGTAATCCGACCATCAAAAGACAAAGACGAAGGACCATACAATCCACAGAAAGTTTCTCAACATAAAGGCGAAAGGTAACACAAATCCCGCTTTTGTTTTGTCATAGGAAAGATGTGACAGAATTTAATTAATTAGAAAAAAAAATGCTAAAAATAAATTAAAGTACTTCTGGTAGTTTTATTGCTGAATTTTTTTTAGCTAAAACATTTATATCCTACTTGCATTTCTGTGATTTCGGATGTTTGGTATGTCCATCTGATATGTTTGCATTTATAGTTCCATTGTATTGACGACACCTTTAATTTTCCCTCCAGTCCATGGTTGAAATCTTCCTCGCGCCCCACTATCGAACATGCTAACGAGAGTTTGAACAGAGGCAGGCCACCCAGTCCCAATGACCCTCCCCCGCGCGACGAAGAGGAACACAGAGATGGAAGTGGAAGCAGTCAATCTGATATGGATGATGAAGGGCATGATGTTGATATCAATAGCCCACTGACGGAGAAAGATCCAAATAATCCAAGTGGTGGAATTATTAGTAGAAACTCAGTGAACTTTCAGGTAAACAGATATATATTGGTTTTAAGATAAATAGGTAAATTCACAGTTTAGCCAGTAATAATTTTCACTCAATTATATACATTTTGAACCAATCTCTCTTCAGTAAGCAACGGTATATAGGCCAGTAGTACATTTACATACATATGTTAATGATAAAAATGCATAAGACTAGAATATTGAACTCTAAACTTATAACATTCATATAAATTCTAAAGATTCTAAACATATAAATTCTAAAGATTCATCTTAGTATTGTAAACAATAAAAATTTCCATCTTGGGTAACGATGGTTTATAGATATAGTTTGCTTTTCAATCCCACTCTGTACACCATTCACTTTATATTACGAATTCATTATTAATTTTTCTTTATTTTAAACTGACGCAGCCATACTGGAGGAATTCTGTATCAGAAGTATGTATTGCATTCGGAAAGCAATTTTATTTTCGTTGGGTTCTTTCCGTTATTATTATTTTCCTGATTTAGCTTGCTTGCTTTTATTCACTTTATCTTTTTGGTTACCACTGCATGGTCCAAGCATTTGAGCCACACACACACCAGTTGGATTATTGATATGTTCATATACTCGTACTAAAACGGCAATGTTCAATATACAGTACCACGCTATTTACATAAGCGTACAATTACACTGTAAATAAAAAACCAAAACATAGTGTGTACTTATCCATACTTTCCAAAGAAGCTTCACATCCTTTCCATTCTGAATTCATCTCCCAATTACAATATTTATATATATTTAATATATGAAGTGAGAGAGAATATGGAATATTTCCAATCTTGTATTCATCAACTCATAGTATCATTGTATATTCATTATAAATATACCATAATTCAATATTTTTTCCACCATTGATTTGTTTTACTGAGTTTGTGTTTGCTCTATACACATGTTTTTGTGGTTCGCAGTGTTGGATGATTTGAACAGTGATAAGTGTATTTATGTTCCTATTTTCTCATTTCAGGCAAGGAGACATAGGCCGAGTACGTCTCCCTACAGGCAGAGTCAGAAGAGTAACAACGATAATAGACAGTCACCGGAGCCTCAATCAGATCCGCATTACGAAGTCCCACCCAGAGAGTACTATGAGGTATGTGTCTTATCTAAGACATTATAATATATGGAATAATATGGGCAGTTTTGTGGTTCAATTTTTCTCTGCTGCTGCTGCTGCAAATTTTTATCTAAAAAAAATTCCTAAATAATGTATATAACTAAGGAATGCCAGCAAGATATAGTATGTCTAGAGAAATGGATATCACGCATACTCCTATTCGTTCCCACGACCTAGAAGTCAGCCTATCTATGTGGAATGTCAACATGAAATGATATGGACACATACGAGCAGTTGAATTTTTATTCATAAGCTTACCTATTTTGTAAGTGACGTAATTAACATGTTTGACTGTTTCATAGGATGAATACAATGAAGATTCAATGCCATTAGCTGACGATTATCACCAGGAGGCTCCAGATGACAGGTTTTACGATCTGCCCGAAGACAGATATCCTGATTATCGATACCCGGTAAGTACTGTGTTGCTACTGTAGCTAATTCTCGTCATTGTATACCCTGTCATTATCATGCTTATTATTCTTTCATTGCTTAAAATTTTTAATTATATTCCACGGACTAGTAAGACATGTAATTACATATGCAGAAAAAAAACTAGAAACGCTCGAAAAGCTGAATCAATTAATTTCCAGGAAATGATAACCAGCGCATTCCAGTTGTAGTAGTGCTGGATATTGTTATCAGGCCTGTTGAGGCGGAAGAAATCATGATTATTTATTCATGTATTTTATGTATTTATTGAATAAATATTTTTGCTGATGATATAAGTATATTTTGGGACTCCGTATATTATAAAAAATGTTTGAAATTTACATTGACACTACAGAGGCTCCATGAGTTCTTTAACCCCATACGGAAGCCTTTAAAATAGCGTTGACAGTTTTCACTGCACTGAAATAGCAATTGAAAAGTAATTCACCGTCACAAATCGATTTCATATATCAAGATAATCCATTTAGTGAGCCCATTGATATCCAATAATCCGATTAGCAATCCTCCCAGCAGACTTATCTCTTTCCATTAAATGATGATTCAATTTAATTTTTCATAATTTCTCATTTCTGTTTCGCTCAGCAACAACCGCCGCCACAGAGAATCGAGAGCCTTCCTCCATATTCCGACGTCCACTATGCTAGTATAGACCACTCATATAAGAAAGGTAAATGCAAAGTAATTATTTCACAGTTCTCAGCATGACTAATTTCTTCAGGCTCTGAATATATTTACGTAATTCCTGTTTATTGTAGTATAATTCGTTGTATTGCTTATTAAGTACCTTACCGTGTGTAATATATTGGTATTGCCAATACAAAATGTTCAAGTTGATTCCCAATATTCATATGCAGTACAGTTGGAACACCTTTTAAATCTGGCAATCTTGGGTTCTAGCCATTGATGGAAATAGATTCTTGTCAACAATTTAATAGTGGCTTGTCGGACCATGAGAGTCATCAGACGACAGAGATCACGTTAGAGAGATTCAATTCATACCAGTGTTTTTTATTTTCCGTTCCGTAGGTGACAGAAATCGAACAAGACCCCCATACGAGGAGCCGGTCGAGTACGCCCAGATCAGATCATCAGGACAAATAGTATAAGTCGAAGAACACCACTATATCACAGCAAGCAAGCTATAATGCCTCTCTTCATATATCTGCATATTTCACAAAACTATGTAGCATAATGCTTGTTTCATTACAATGGAACGGTGTACAAACAGAGTTACTTGAATCCAACCAATCAGCATTGTGTTAAATGCAAATGGAATGAGAGCTACTCGAATAATTCTAGTATAGGAATAGGTAAGCATATTGAAGAAAATATGGTCGAAATGATAAAAAGGCACCTACTTGATAATATGGAGAATATTATCACAACCCTCAAATATTAAATGCAGAGGATATACACTGCAGTATAGTATATCTTTTTAATTCCAGGAGATATTATTAAATTATATGATATATTGCCTGAAAAATTATACATATGGTCATCAATTAGATCCAGTTTTGAGATAAGGAAAGACCAAAATTTTGTCTGTCTTCGAAACATTGCACCTTGGTGTCTGGTTATTTATCTCCCTCTGTCACCTGAAGCTGACAATGCTAGCTAGCTAGCTAGCAGATACGCTCCAAACATTCCCTATCTTTCGATGGCCACTTCGATGCATTCAAATTAAGTCCAATTCTTATATTCTACACTGGGAAATGTGTCATTTACAATCATGCATATATATATATATACTTCCCGATGGTCGGTAATAATAGCCCTAGATATTGCTGGATAATCACCATGCGGAGATTTTGATTAAATCACCTAGAAAATTATCATTGAGTATCAGTGGCTTTGGAAGCCGCCTTTCTTATTAATTCACGAACTATATGATGAATTTTTTTCTACACCGATCAGTTTGAGGATCATTACGTAGTTATATGTAATTTTTTATACATAATTTGTACAGAATTCAATTCTTTTTTAGTTTTCTTTAGTGTATTGTATGTTTGTAGTTGATTAGAGCAAACATGCATATTTTTTTTTATGTTAAGTTCATATACCAATGAATTATCTTGAAAATATATCTTACCATTCAAATAAGTAATGGTGTGCTCATCACTCAACTGAAAACTTTGGGACCAGTCTGGGGTAATAATTTTCGCTGTACATGAGAAACCATTAATTTTTTATCACAATGACAATGAGGATAGTCAGGGAATATGTGGAGTGTTTTAATTCACTGTTTCGTCTACTGTGGTGCTATGGTATCGTTTCCTATAACATATTTACCATCAATTCATTGTTTTATATGTTTAAGCTGTCTTATAACATGTCTTTTATGTCTTGTATATTTCTTTTGGTGCTGCAACAATACGCAATTGGTAGTTTTAGGTACTTGTCTGAATGGATTGGTGATTCAAATAAATAATATGGTTTATTTAGTAAACTTTCTCGCATTTAACCAAGCCTTACATATTTACTGTCACAGTAAAGCAAGCAAAATTACATCTGAGTTGATTTATATATAAAATATCTTCTCTCCAACCTTTATAAATCACTACTCAGATTTGGAGCACAGTTATGTAAAATTTTGATCACAAATCTGATAATATTGTTGTTTGCTCAGCTGCAGTTTCAATTGTGTCTAATTGCAAACGAAAAAGGTTCAGATTTGATGCTCTGGCCATGTTTTATTTGAATTCCTATGTCATGCTCAAACGGTACAATTACTGTATTTACTGTAGTTTCATTGAAATAGTGTAATTCCTGTAGATTTTATTATCTTCTTATTTTGCTGAATACACGCTGTAAGAATATTTTTAGTCAAGAGTTAAAAGCTCGACAGCTCAAGGTGGAAATAACAGACGTTCCGAGTTACGGATCTGTTTCAACAAGGAGGAGCGATATATCCAAGTGGACTTGAATGAAAATATCTTCAGAAGCCTTCTGAATCTACTTTCATGCTGTAGAACTCCTTGATAATATATACTGCTTATGAGAGATCTGAGTCAGTAGACAATATTAACTTTGGAAACAGTATACCAGCATTACAATAAACAGAAATTTGGTTTATGTCCTGGTTAGCCTTACTTCAAGTAGAAATTTGCGGCTGTTGCTAAATTAAACAGTCACATTTCCTACATCAGAAGGTACAGTCTTGTATAGTCTAGTCCATTTTCTAACGAGAATAGGTCTTGTTTCGAGTGACCTCAAACACGGTAAGACATATGTTTCTGTGACATCATTGCGATGATATGTATCCCTTCAGCATTCTAAATACATCTCATCGTTGAAGAAGGGCAATGAAGCTGCAGATAATTATTGTATACTGTTTTTCAGTTTTCACTGTCTCAAAGGCATTCAGTAAGTATCTTTTGAGTGGATTGGAATTCAATTGATTTTTCATGTAGTTTCAGTTCCATTGATTCTCTGATTAAAGCTTACTTGAATGTAGACTAATTTTAATATGTGTAATGCATTTATAGTTTGTTCAATTGTTTCCCACAGTTCCAACGAACTGCACAGGTTTGGAAATTGAACCGTTTGACAGAATTATCCAATGGGAATATGGATGTCAAGAAGCATGCGTGAGAGATTGCACGAATTATACAAGTACGTATTCACATAGTTTTTACCGAAACTTAGGCTTGAATCTCCAGCATACAAGTCCTCTTTACATCAGTAAATTTTTTTGTTAACAGAATTGATAAAGGACACTGCAGCTAATAATGCATTAGATAAGAGAAAACTTCAAAATAATTAGGGATCTGGTTCTGCAAACTTCTGTAATTCTCAAAAAACAGTGTGTACCAATAGAATCCCACAACTGTCTGCAACTTAGCATTAAATTCATTTAAATAGCATTGAATTCATATAAATACAGGTTCATCTGCTGTTCAATTTTTTGTTGGTTTCTTTAAGTTTGTGGCAATGCAGACTTGCAGCCGGCTAGCTGTCCAAGCACTTACTCTTCATGCGATTACTTTGGCTGTCAGTGCTTAACTGGACTTTCACAAGCAGTGTCTTCAATAAGTGAAGCTATTGTTGCAAATGTTACATGTACAAGTGCTGTAATGAAAGTCAGGTTAGATTTTTTTTTAACAATTCATTAATGATACTCTTGTAAAGTTCCTGTAAATTCCTTTTTAACTTAACTTACGTATCAATATTATAGTAATTTTTTTCTTCTGCTCATTTTACTTGCTGACATGATTTGTTTCCCCAGTCAAGGCCAAAACCTATGGAATATGCTTGTGATTGAGAATGCTTATCAAATTTCACTGTAACTGCACAGTTTTTTATCACAGCCTCAGCAAATGTGTTTTGAATGCCCTTGGATTCTATATACAAAATGTGTATGCTGGCCCTCCAATTTCCATGTCTTGGACTTTTGGTGAAAGTTTGCCCAATGAGTGCAAAGGAAGTTTGGGATTTAGTGCGGGTCTCACATATGACTTTACAGTGTCTCTCAACAAAACCCTACAGTGTTGGACAGTGCCATCAGTAAGATGAAACATTTTCCACCATGATATTTTGTAATATTATTAAATAGCAAAATAGAGTTTTGTTAAAAACAACAGATGAACGATACTCACATAACCTTCAGCAACGCTATCCATGGTTTCAGTGGGACTCGGGCCGTTATATCTCGCAGTGCAAGTTTTCTTATCAATTTCTCATGTTCCTACCTGAGGAATTCCAATATGACTCTTCCATACTATGCTGCAAGTTCATGCCCAAGTTTATTGCAGGAAGAAATTGATGGACATTGTGTCAGTATGTATTTAATAATGCACTCAGTTAAGAGAATTCACTTGATGAATTTCACAAAGAATGAAAATATTTTGCATATAAATATGGTAAATGGTATCTTTTTCAGATATATCTTACCTGAGCGGTGTTGTGTCAGTGAAGAACCTAGAGTATGACACCCGATTGCTGAATTTCAGCTCTCCATATGCAGTAAATTTCACAAACAGTGCTATTCAACTGGTAAAAAATTCAAAATTATATTTTCATGTATTTTATCATATGATATGTGATTGTATTTACACTCGATAAGGATCTTTTATTCGGTCGGTTGGTTATCCCATCAGGTCACAGCTTTTTATACTGGATTGGGGATGTCTGTTGTCGAAATCGTCATCTACAGCTATGCTCCTGGTAGTGTAGTGATCAACTACATTGCTGAGGTTGTAGCAAATAATCTGACAACAGATGAAGTTATGGAAGAACTTCGAATCATAGCTAGTGTTGTCAACAACAATACGATCAACGAAACTGTCTATGGAGACAAACTCAATGTTCTAAAACAGTTTGAATTTGGAGAAGTGTCAGTGCATGATGCTGGTAAGTGTATATTTGAGGAATTGGATTTCAAGTTTAGGATGTTCCTACAGTATATGGGAGACGCCATGATTGTCAGTGATAATCTTATCCCAGCTGTGTTGTTTTGCTTGGAAAGTATCATGGTCCAAGTATTCAATACTAAAAATTAAGATACCTGCAGCATGTACAAATCTCAGTATCTAGAAACCAGTAAATCCAGTGAATAATAATGACTCTATTCAATCAGACCAAGAGGAAATAATCAAAGTGAAAAATCCCTGCAATACCGGCCGTCATGATTGTGATGAACATGCGGATTGCATCATCCTACCCCATAGAACTGATCTTCCTCTTCCGGTGTCATACACTTGCAGATGTCATCTCGGATATCATGATGCTTTCAGCATGAAGTAGGTTGGGTTTTTTATGTGGCTGTTGGGTTTAGAAATAGGATGCTGGAGTCAAAGCCTTTACTTATGACTCTTGTTGTCTGCAAATTATCTGCTATTCAGCATTTATCAAGTCTTAATCACAGCACAGTATTACACTATCGCAACGGTATATCATAATGTTAGCAGAGAAGGATTCTGGGAATGTCCAGAGATTTTTCTTTTAAAGTTAAAATAAATCTATCCTTACATTATTGTGACTGTCACCATATATGTTTTCTCATATATAGTCCTGGTAGACTTTGTCAGTCTCTGTGCCACCCATCTGCTGGAGAATTTTGCCAAAACGGAGGCACTTGCGTTCTTGATTCCAGTAAGAATGAGGCTAAATGCGTATGCACAACCTTGTATAAAGGAGATAGATGTGAAATCGTGAGAGGTAATGGCATGTTATACTGTATTCATGTGGATTGAAACATATTATCTAATCAGTTCTGACTTATCGATTCTTAGTATTATGTATTTATAAGCAAGTTTTTGAAATATTTGCTTTGTCAATATGTGGAAAATTTGATCCCTTTTTCTTGCAAGAAAACGTCATAACGGTTCTGAAATCTCCTACTTTACTGGAGCAGTTCATGCCTTGGTTTGCAGCCACTGTCCTTATAGTTGTGTTGATTGCTTCCATCGTTATCTTCATCAGAAGAAGGAGACTCTTCAGTCAAGACGTGAAGGAATACTTGCCAGAGGAAGGGTAAAAAAATGTCTTCATATATGAGTTTGTAATTCTTTCGGACATAAGTTAAGCATCAATATCGCTTTCTAGAAAGTTTAATGTTTTTAAATTTCCCCTGTTGACTCTGTTAAGAGCTACTGGTTCCGAGGCCATGGTTGGCTTGATTCAATACCACGACACGATTGAAGGACGCCAGCAGCTGCAGTAGGGCAGACGACGATGACCGAAATTCAATCATGTTTATTGGATATCAAGTGTTTTTAGACATATGTCATGATCACCTTCTATATCTCTTATCGCTATCATGTCCAATCAATAAAGGGAACGAATTAAATAAATCTGGCAAATCCGATGTTATTAAGAACGTCTGCATTTTTCACATCACCGGTAACCCTGGACATTGTGAATGCTCATCAAATTTCTAGGCTGATGCAAAAAACTACTTATGCTCTAACATACTCACGAATGTTAAAGATCTTCTATACACACCTTGTACTTACCTAGTCTAGTACATATTAATGTATGAGGTGTGCAAGGCTAATATTACCCTTACTATTCCAGTGCTACTGTAATTGTAATACTCCTCATATAAATCGTCGTAAAATGTTATTGATGTCGAAGATTACGGTAACGTTTTATCGATATTGAAAACAAATGAGATAAAGATATGTTCTTCATATTAATATCCGTCTGAAAACACAAATAACATTGGTTGATGATTACTGGCGATTTCGACATAATCCACGGCAGCACTTCAAAGGGATTCTGTAATGATTATAAAGATAAGAGGTTTGCCTCAGAAAAAAGGGCCCTCGTCATGCGGGAATCCACAAAAGACAATCAATCGTAAATCATCAGTAGATGCCAGTTATTACCGTGGAAGGCAGTACAGAAAAATTCCTTTGAAAAAATGAATACCTTCAGGTTTATGCTTCCTGTTGTTTTATATTGTTTGTGGAATGTCGCCGAAATATCCGAAGGAGTTGGTAAGTAGTGTTTTTCAATTTTTTTGCTTACGTACTGCTTAATAATGATAAAACGGTATGTATTTTTTAGAAAAAGTACGAGTGTCCACCGCTCCACCTGCTTTTGTGTCCGTACTAAATTATTTGGAGTATTGTTCATTGTATGGCTTGTTTCTTGTGAGTGATTGTACGACATTATTTATATGATCTCCAGTAACGGACAGGCGTCCAGTTAGTGGGACTATTGAAATTCACGATGTGCCGGAGTTGGAAGTGAAGGAAGGAAGTCCGGTAACGATAAAATGTCATTTCACCTTAAAAACGGGTAGCAAGCTGCGAGAAGTGGTATGGTATAGAGAAGTGGACAATGATAGAGTGGAAAAATTGTTCACCATTGATACTATAATGAATATCACGGTGGTAAGCTATGGTTGTTTAATTGTCACAAGAAATATTCGATAACTTTGAAAATAATTTTGAACTAATTTTTTACTTCTTGCACAGACACATAAAAGAGCAAACAGATTAATGCAAATCGACAACCACAGGGCTCTCCATATTAGTGATGTGAATGCAACTGATGATGGATGGTATCAATGCCATGTTGGTGCTTATAACAATGGTGAATTAATTGAAGGCATTGGATATGCACATCTCAATGTATTAGGTAACCATGATTAACATGAAGATATAGTTTTTATGAATCGGGTGATCATATCCCACAACTTGTCCTATTTCAAAAGGCTTCATTCCCTATTTTAATCATTTCTTTTTTCTCGCAAGTTCCACCTTCTGATATCCACTTGACCACAATCGATACTGCTGGCAATCGTGAACTTTTCAAGAAAAACTTCAGTCTCGCTTGCACTGTAAAACGTGTGAAGCCACTCGCTTCACTGATCTTTATGAAGAACGGTGAAAACATTATGCGTGATGAGAACGTGAACGATACAGTGCTGATGGAAAATGATGCTCTTCCGTATCTTCATTCCATTGGAATAACATGTGGGTTAAGTATACAATAGTGGGTCCACATGACAATCTAATGGGCTGAAAATACCCGATGGGTTAATTAGGTGTCGACAAAATGCTGAAGGATCTGCTAGGAATAGAATGATGTTGAATCATCATATTGTTTAGCAGCCTAAAATATTTTTAAAATTGTGTATCGGGGTTATTATTAAAATTAATTGTGTATTGACTTACATGTAATCTGCTACAATAATCCTACTTCATTTCTTCAGATGAAATTGCTGAATCAGAAATAACAGTGACCCACGGGTTTCTGCTGGCAAAAAACGAAAATGAAACCAACAGCACCTCGAGCTTATCAGTGAGGGTATCTCAAAACTATACGATGTTGCACATTAAGGTAATTTGTGTTACTGTATGTCAGATCACCTTCGACTAGGTGGTCCCTCCCAAGGTCGTTTTAATTAACGCATAAAGTGCATTCTTCGTACATTCAAGGCCAGACGAGTGAACAGTAAAGTTTGGGAATGTGCTAGCTTTTTGCTGTGGTCGATTTCTCCTTCCTTGGATGCAGGTGCGGAGTACGGTTGCAAAGTTATTCAGCATGGGACAAAAGAACAAACAGAAGCACGTCAAATATTGAGTAAGTCATAACATCAGCAGTGTTCAATGGAAAAAGGGCAAAAGAAAAAATATTAAGAGTGAAACGTTCTTTCATTTTTTGTCCAATAAAAATTCCATATTCTGTTAGCTTCATCCGATTAAAGTTTATAGGTTTATGGGCTACCAGATATTTTATATTTAGCTGAATGTCAGATTGATATTAGTGCTTTAAAGTTTCTCAGTTCTACTTATGTGACAAGTAATCGTTCAGTTGTATTGCCACACCTAGGTTCACCTGACAAAGATATGATGGAGATAGAAACGGTTCCGAAACAACCCAAGCTCGGAGACAATGTTATGCTTCGTGTGAAAAGATTCGGTTCCGAGCAAATCTTCCCAGAGCCTGTGCTTCTATGGTCAAATACCATGGTAATTCATCCATATATTTCTTCAATATTATCAGGGATTTGCTGGATGACTGTCTCTTCTGATTCAAATCACACTTATTTTCTTTTGAAGGGTCCTATTCGCCCAGGAAAAAAATATCTCATTGGAGATACATTAATGGTTCCAAATGCAAGAAAAAACAACACCGTCTACCAAATGCGTGCTTTTAATCCACTAGGCAGTGTTGTAATTGAAAAAACACTAGTGCTGAGACGTAATTTTTTTTTATGCTACTGATGTTCACTGATATTATTATATTTAATCTTTTCTATTCTGTTTTATTTTAGAAAAAACAACGATGAACACGAAATACAAAGTTATAAGAAAAGGTGTTTATTTAACCTATTCTTAGTTCTGTGTTTATATTGTCAGATAAATAATTATCAACAAGTGAATGGGTATCTATTATGGAAACATTTGGAGGTCCCTGCTTTGAAGTTTTATTCAATACCCATTGCTACCCACCTTGCGTAATATAAAATAAATTGTATATTCTATATTGGCAATTGTACTACAAAGAAATTTTTGTACTTGACAGGTAAACAAATAAACAAGAAGAAAGCAAAACCGAACAGTTCCATGGGAAAGAACGGAATCAATTTTCTTGTCAACTTGACAATGCTGCTGACATTCATCAACTTAGTATAATACCACAACAGCATTCCTTTTAGTATTTTTTTTAAGATCTTTATAATGCAAAGCCTGTCACTGGTGTATCCTTTGACCTTTGTGTTGATGTTAAAGCCAAAACTTTGAAACGTTCTCCCATGTGTTTTTCATCCATGAGGATTTTATAACTTTCCACCAATGTTTTTCTTTCTTCAAAGTCTTTGCAGTTTTTTAGTAACATCTGTGATTTAAACAACCTTTATGAGATTATGGTCTTCACTATTTCAAACGGATAGTTGTAATCGTCAATAGTCTAATAATTGTGTTACCATAAGCCTAATTTCTATTCCCATATTCTTCAAAAATTCCTGCTGAGTGATCGGTCCAGTACTGCAAATATTCGGTGACTTGGCACATTCAACAAGATATCTGTAGTCCACGTCGGCAGTTAGATCGGATTCTCCGACGTTGTCAAATAGGTCGACCAGTTTGTGTTTTCTAAACGCCTTGAAATAGAATAGGAATCATAGTTTGATTGAATTAGGGAAAAGTTGTAAAACTAGAATTGGATCTCACTCTGAGAGTATCTTTTTTATCCCCCGAGTGACCATAGTCTATGATAAGGCATGCTCCGTTATTGTTTTCTATTCTTTTTGAAATATTCTGAACTGTCAATCCTGCTTCTGGGGAAACTTCTACATGATCTCTTGTTTCATCTTTCTGCAAAGTGAAGATGTATGTTGGTAATATTAGTTTAGTCTCTTGACTTGAAAAATAAGTTATGGAAAAAACGTGAAGTTTACAAAGTAATTATAATAATTTTGTTTTATTTTCTTGTTGATTGTCAGTTCTTCGTACTGTGAAGTTCAAAATAAGCATCAAAGGGCTACTATAGGCTCTATCAATAGTCAAAAATCGCTGGCGTGAAACGCAATAAAAATTAGTAATATTCATCTATTTTACTGGTTTAGTTGATGCAATAAAATAAGGTTTGATTTATAAAAATATTTATAAACTAAATTAACCTTGATTAATGTGTGTGAAGCAATGGTAATCTCTGGTAGAATGACCATTCTAAGTTTATTTGTAGTACCGGGCTGGAGGTCTATATGTAATTCTCTCCATCCCTTGTCAGTCTTTGTGAATTTGTGAATCGGAAGAACATCAAAAAATTCGTGAGCAACATAAAAGGTCACTCTGTCATCGGGTACTTCATCTATAGACCTGTGCCAGCTCAAGGGCACCCCGTGTGTCGATGTATCATTCAGATAACTGTCGCACGATGATGGATTCATACTTTTTGGGTGTAAGGAAGAACAAAGTCTTCTGTGTTGTATTTCCGCCAATTTTTTACTGACTTCAACAAAGCGAAAACAAATGTCAACGTCCAGGAAGGATTTGTTGAAATGTTTGAAAGTACGTAGAATGTCTTCTGCTAAGGTCCCTTTACCGGGACCGAACTCGACCACTTGGAAGCAAGTAGGTGATCCGAGTGCCTTCCATTCACTTATAAGCCACACTGAAATTAACTGAATAGAAAATAAACAAAAATTTAAACAACATACCTATCAGGAAGATAATTTTTGCAGTGAGCAACAAACCTCTCCAAACATTTGATTCAGCTCTGGTGATGTGATAAAATCTCCTTGACTGCCAATCATATCTCGATCAATGTAATAACCCTTGAAAAAAAGCATGTAAATTCCATCATATCAACCATAGGGCCAGACACCACATGATTTAGAATGTAATTCAAGTATAGGGTATTTTGTCACTTCTTAATGTGAGCTATTGCAAAGGTTGTGTTACATTGTTGTCATTCCGATTTTTCTCTGGTTACTGATGCAAAAATAGAAAGTCTATATAGATTTACCCCAATGGGATTTGTCAAAACTTCTCTCATATACTGAGCAACGGAAATTGGTCCTGAGATCTGTATTTTCCTGCAAACTGACAAAAAAACGGTGTTGTCTTTCGGTTTGAAATTTTCGCTGCCGAAAAGTCGAACAGGAAATTGGGCAGCCGTCGATAACATCGGTCCGAGGCGAATATTTCGAGGGACTGGACGAATCTGACGACTCGAGTGGAGAAGACAGATGACCATTGATCGTAATTTCATCTTTTTATCGTAAAATAACAAAGAATTAGACTATAAAGTTTATGGAAACCATCAAACTGAATTTGTAGTTACAACCAACACATGTTGTCATGGTTCGATGAATGTTTTGATCTAAACCCACTCATCCATGTCAAAATCTATATAAAACGCGCATTTTCAATGAAATTACCGATATTTATGTAGTCTGTGTAGAAGTGTGGTGAACTACTTGATAAAGATATAATTTGGCCACTTCATTTTATTTATTCAGCTGTGATTGCGGTATCATTGAATATTCCAACTTGAGTTTCTCACAGGAAACGGCTGAATCCATTTAGAACCATTCATGCGTAGAACGAGTGTAATGTGATACTAGAAAACAAACGGTGAGCCCTCTATGTTGATACTGGTCATTCCTCCCTTTTGGTAAACATGTATTGCACCATCGAGAATAAGAAAATCGCCAATGATAATATGACATGATGAATATCTCTCAATTCCTGTTGTCCCTTATATATATATATGATGTTAAGTGGAAATATAATTTTATTTTCATCATACTCAGATATTAAAGAACTGTACCATTTCCAATGCAGTCCATTGTACGAAAAGCCTTTTTTTCTGGACTAACTGTTAGGTCTAACAGCCTGAAAACATGCGTCCAAGGAGTCCATCGCTATATGTCATCAGATCAAACTGATGGAAACTATTACGATGTCATCATATCTGGAAGTGGTCTGGTTGGTGGAGCGATGGCATGTGCGATTGGTAAATTAAAAAGTTCATTACAATACGTAACAATTGCATCAACTGTAACCTGTATTAATGAACAGCGTATTCTTAATTTTTTTGGAAGGATCTAGCCCATATTTTGAGGACAAAAAAGTACTGGTTTTGGAAGCGCAACCTAACAATCCTACTGGAGCGTTTGATAACGGGAAGCCTTACAGCAATAGAGTTTGTGCCATATCGCCCGGTTCCATGGAGTTTCTCAGCGAATTGGGGGTGTGGGAGATGATCGACCGTAAAGCGAACGTGAGAAAAATGCAGGTAATAAAGAATTTATATAGGTTTTAAAGGTAATTAAACAGATATCTCTTGTAAATGTACTAGTTTGAAATAATGATGGTTACACATGGCACAGGTACACTGATGTTTCTGGCGAGCTCTGGCATCTATATGCTTGTTTAATTATGCGCTTTGCCGAATAAACCACATGATATTGGTGACGTACATGTTTAAATTAGTTTGTTGACTTTATCCATGAATTTGCAGGTCTGGGATGCTTGTTCTGATGCTCTAATCACATTCCAGAAAGATGAGATGACAGAAGACCTTTGTTACATTGTCGAAAATAATTTAATAACAGACAGTTTGAAAACCTTGATGCACAAAAAACATAATTCTGTCATCGATGTTATGTACGAAACAAAAATTAAATCTCTCGAAGTTCCGCGGAACTATGGAAGAAAAGATTATAATGAGCCGTTGCCTGACGTATCAGTGGAGCTTTGTGATGGTACAATTTTAAATTCCAGTCTGTTGGTAAGTAAGTGGTGAGATATCCATTATGCCATCAGTTCATAGACCTGGTTTTTATATGTTTTTCATTTTTTATGTTTGAATATTTAAATAACCTTATTAGGGTTTTGATAATTGGATTTTCAAGATTTCGCAAACAACTTTGCAATTAATTTTGCTTTCCAAATTGATTATTCGACTTAACAGATCGCTGCAGATGGCTCAAATTCTTTCATTGTCAATGAAGTTGGAATGGAAAAAAATTCATATGATTATGATCAGGCTGCCATTGTCGCTACTCTGAAATTATCAGAGCCCACAGAAAATATTGTAGCGTGGCAAAGGTTCCTTCCAAAAGGTAGTTCACTTAATGTTTATGCTTTTCCCAGTTATTCCATTTTGTGAACAGCATTATAAAACTTATCTTCTATGTTTTTATAAGGACCTATAGCAATGCTCCCATTAGATGAGGAACACAGCTCACTCGTGTGGAGTACATCACATGACCGGTCAAAAGAGCTTTTGGAGATGACGGATGGAGATTTTGTTACTGAAATTAATAATGCTTTTGTATGATAGTTTTCTGTGTTGTAAAACTATGCATTCTACACCCTCTTCATATTGTCTGTTTTGTTATTTCAGTATGAAGAGTATCCAAAGGGAATTATCACTCGAATTCAAGATAACTTTCAACAGATTTTAACGCAAATCAATCCTGGTTTATTGCTATTCCTCATTGAGAAATACTATAAACTTATCTCGATATCAACATACATTTAATTTTTCTATCAGATGGATCTTCTGCAATGCAGTTACCTCCATTGGTTGCGGGTTTACAAGGCCATAGAGCTAAATTTCCATTGGGACTGAGTTTCTGCCTGAAATATGTAAGACCTAGACTGGCTTTGATTGGAGATTCCTCCCACAGGTACCAGTATATTATGAAGTTTGTTTCTATCTACACATGTGTCATTGTTCCCTGAAATTCATCTGTAATGCAGAGTTCATCCGTTAGCCGGCCAGGGTGCAAATTTAGGATTTGGTGATGTGAAATGTCTGATCTCAAAACTTGACGAAGCTATCTATCAGGGAAAAGACATTGGTAAAACTTGAGATTTTATTGGCACTAACATGCGTGCTAAATTGAAATGTACGGATTCAAAACCACTTGTTAAACATTCAGGAAACCTTTCTCATTTACTGAAATATGAAAAAGAGCGACAGCAACATAATGGAGTTGTACAGAGTGCAATTCATGGTTTGAACTGGCTGTACTCGACTGATAATACTCCGCTTGTTGCTCTTCGCACAATTGGACTTATGACTGCGAACGCAAGCACAACATTTAAGGTATTTAGCTAACAATACAATGTTTTATTTATTATAAAAAATTTATACATTTTCAAGGAAAAAATCATCAAGGAGGCCATGTCACTGTAATGAGATTTATCGCTGGAACAGTCTTAACACTTGGTCAAATACGTTTTGCACTTTGATTTGAAACGCTAATCTCAAAATGGACCTGTTTCTTCTTCGCCATTCTCTAAAAATATAGTGTAATGTTTTCGTTTATTATTGTACAGTAATAATTGGTTTTTGTCCAGCAGAATTGTCTCCAATTCTTGATCATTTTAATAAAATATCAGCACCACCCTCTACAGACACTTAAGGGGCTTGATTTACACCAGGGTTTAGCAAGATGAAATCTATTTTAAAAAGGAAAAAATTGCATTGTGGGAAATATCCATTCAAATACATTTTCGCCTGAAATCAATGAATAACATGTCAATAACAATCATTCACAGAATAGCATAGTGTAATATTATTTTACTTGTCATATTCCAAATGTCTTTGATGGTTTATTCTGATAAATTCTCTGTGAAACACGGCCATATCTTCGGGATCCAAGGTTTGTTTTGTTCCATCATTATTAGTCTGTGAAAATTTCCTCTCCCTTAGCCAGTTCTTTTCAAATATCCCTTTACTCTTGTTATAACCATAAAAAATAAAGTTACGGAATAATTGGTGGGAAGGACCGGCGTTAACAATAAACTGGATTAGTTTTACCTCCTGAAATTGTATGTTATGTCTTGACCAGAACTCGTGATGCCATTATTGAGTGTCTGTTCGCAATTTCATTAAACGTTCTTCGGAGTTAGTTGCGTTTTGGGGAAGAATGCATTTTAGAGGTCGTATATTGGATATTTTGTCCGGTTTTCCGATTAAATCTAATATATTTCGTGTTGTCGAGTGAAATTTACGTAAGACAACGCAATTTTTGCAAGCAAACATCTT